>VDFB02168118.1:211255157-211451983 GCA_007258455.2 Sequoia sempervirens
CCTCAAATCCACACCAAGAGTCACTGTCAATAACTCATGTCTCTGTCTAATAAGTGCATCTGCAACTACATTCTCCTTCCTCTAAATGAACTTCACCTCAAAATCATATTCACATGGGAATTCCATCCATCATCTCTGTCTGGCATTTAGATTAGGCTGTGTGAAAATATACTACAAACTACGATGATTAGTGTGCAACTCAAACCTATGCCCCAAAATAAAATGCCTCCACCTCGTCAAAGCATGTACTATTGCGGCCAACTCAAGATTGTGTGTAGGGTAATTCAATTCATGATCCTTGAGTTTGCGAGACTCATAGGAAATCACGCATCCCTCTTGCATCAACACAACTCCAATACCCTCCAAGGAAGCATCTGTACACACAACAAAATCCCCAGAAGGATCAAGAACTAAAATCAGCGCACTGGTCAATCTCTCCTTAAGAGTTTGAAAATTTTCCTCACACTGCTCTGACCAAACAAATTTCTTCCCTTTCCTCTAAAGAGAAGTAATGGGGTTCAAAAATCCCTGTACAAATCACCTGTAGTAACTTGCCAATCCCATAAAATTATGAACCTCAGACACATTATTAGGTGCTATCCAATCAATGATTGCTTGGATCTTTGAAGGATCCACTCCAATGCCCTCACCAGAAATAACATGTCCAAGATATTTCACCTCTGTCTTGAAAAATTCACACTTTGACAAGTTAGCATACAACTAATTCTCTCAAGCACTGTAATACTTGTCTCAAGTGGTCCTCATGTTCCTCCATGGTCCTGGAATAGATCAATATATAATCTAGAAATCACTAGTAGAATTTGGCAAATAAATGACTACATGACAAATTTTTAGTCACATGACTAAAAATTTTAATCATGTGACTAACACTAGTAGTATCTTGAAAATAAATGACTAATTTGGTCATTTATAAGTGACTAATTTGGTCATTGGGTAAAATCACAACTAAATGACTAATATAATTTAATTTGTATTATATAAAATATATATTATATATTAATTATATATTGTATTATATTTATATAATTAATTTAATTTGTACAATGTAATAATTTATTAATTATTAATTTAATAATCTTATATTTGCATTAAATATTTTTATTAAAGAATATAATATATAATAATAATAATACATTTTTTGGGGCGGCTAAAACATCTTGCACGCAAGAGGTCAGGAGGTGTAGTCTCCCCATCATCCCATGGAGGGCGTGTAGCTCTAAATATATATATATATATATATATATTTATATATAAAATATATATAATAATAAATATAAATATGTTATATATAATTTAATGTCTTATATAAAAATACATTTTGTACTAATTATATATATATATTTTTATATTTAATAATTTCTAATATAAGATATAATATATTATAATAAATATAACCATAAAATTATTTTAAAAAAAATACATTATATAAAATATAGCATATAATAACAATTTTGTCTTATATAAAAATACATTTTGTACTAATTATAATTTTTTTATTTATATTTAAAAATTTCTAACATAAGATATAATATATTATACTAAATATAACCATAAAATCATTTTTTTAAAAATACATATATAAAATATAGCATATAATAACAATTTCATGTGATGCGACACAATGAATTCCATGTTATCTCTCTCTTATTCACTCCATATCTCCTACTCTATTTATCTATCTCTATTTCTCTCTCTTGATCTCCCTCTCACTCCTCTCTCTATCTCTTTATATCTATATCTTTCTCTACCTCTATCTCTTTATCTCTCCCTGTCCCTCTTTATCTTTCTATATCGTACTCTATATATCTCTCCGTCTCCCTCTCCCTCTCCCACTCTATATATTGAGATATCTCTCCCTCACAACCCCCCTCTCTCTCTACCTATCTCTCTTACTTTTTCTCCCTCCCTCCCTCTATCTCCCACCTTTATCTATCTATCCCTATCTATTTCTCTCTCTCTCCTTCCCTATCCCTATGTATCTCTCTATCTCTACCTCTCTCTCCATTTCTCTTCTCATATATCTATATCTCTCTCTTTCTCTTCTTGAATATCTATCTCTCCCTCTTTTTCTCTCCTCTCTATCTCCCTCTATTTCTCTCTCCCTTTATCCATCTCTATTTGTCTTTCTCTACTCTTTATTTGTTTATCACTTTGTATCTCTCCCTCTCCCCCTCTCTTATATCTCCTTAAATCTCTATCTCTTTATCACTATATCTCTCCATCTATATATATCTCTCCCTCTCCCTACCTCTCTCCCTCTCCATCTCCTTATCTCTCTACATTTTTATCTCTCCTTCTCCTTCTCTCTAATATCTCTCTATATATTTGTCTCCCTCTTCCTCTCTCCCACTATCTTCCTCTCTCCCTCACTATCTCTAGACATGTCTCCCTCTCCCTCCCTCTCCCTCTCCCTCTTCCAAGACTTGTATATCTATATCTATTTTCCTCTCTCCCTTTATCTCTATCTCAATATATCACCATCTCTCTCTCTCTCTCTCTCCCCCTCCATCTCTATCTCCATCTCCTTAACCCTCTTCTCTCTCTTCTTCCCTCTATCTCTCCCTCTTTTTATCCCTATCTCTCCCTTCCTCTCTCTCTCCCTATTGCAAACATAACATGAGTCTATTTCTAATGGAACTTGATTATCTTCTTCATTTATGGGAAGTGGACCAATTGATATAGTAGACATTAATGACTAGATCGTTTCCTGGATCCTTGTTGATTTGAGACCTTTGTTGTACAAAAAACATCAATTGCTAAATTTCCTACCATAGTGAATAAATATATGTAAACAATAGACCATTTTTCCCTAATTGACCATCCACATCTCTTCGGTATACCTAGTGCACACCAACATGTGATTTCTAGTTACGCTGAAGGCATCCCCATGCTGAGGTTTTGCAACCTCTTTTCATGCCGAACGATGGAGATTGCAGGATAGATGATGAACTACGATGAAATGAATCGTAGCTGTTCATCATTTTCCACCACTTTCCCAACCATTTTCACCCCTTTTTTGCAGCTTTCCCCACTCCTCCCGACTCTTCCTTGCTGGTATTGACCTTTCACTTCTCCACTTGCGTGAGATTTAATCCCGTTATAGTTCAGTTGTTGCAAAATCCCATTCCCTAGTTGACAATGAATTTCACATCGCAATAAATTGTTCCTGTTTAGAGGGTGGATGTAAATATCTGCATTGAGCATGGTGGTAGGGTTCTGACATTTTCTTGCAAACTCTACACATACTTCATGGGGTTAAATCTCTAGGGTTCTCTGATGCTTGTGTAGACCCAACGAAAAGCATAGTGATTAAAGCATACGATGACGAGGAACGCTCTTCACAGGGTGTTATCTCTCTCCCAATCAGAGTGGGACCGGTCATTATAGACACAACCTACCAGGTCCTAGATTTGGAACTACCATATAACATTTTACTTGGCCGTCCATGGATCCACGCTTTAAAAGTCATTCCGTCTACATACCACCAATGCCTCAAGTATCCTTTTGATGGCACAGAAGTAACCATATATGGAGAACCCGACCCTTTCCAATATTGTACCAATTTAAGGGGTATCTCTGAAAACTAAGTACCGATTAACCGAGAAGCACCTGGCTCCTCGTCATCCAAGTATATCGACCCTTCCACACTCACGTCATCTTCCACATCCGCTCCATCCACGTCTTCCGCCATACCACCACCTTTCACCAGCCCTAAGACTGAATCAACTGTCAAAATCCAGGACCTCGGCTGCGGAGAATTCAAACAAAATACAGCATATAGCATAACTACAATGCCCACTCCTCAAAAGATATATGGTCGGCCATGTTTCAGAATGGAAACTCAGGAAACCTTCAAAGTTCCACTAAATACAGTTTTTATCAAGTGGGGAGACATGAGTGAGGAAGACCTTACTGACATCACATGATGGATCTATAAGGATACTGTCACATTACCAACATTGACATCATAGTTGACCTAACTACAGGACATGAGATGCTATCCCTCATGGATGGTTTCTCTGGCTATATTCAAATCTGTATTGCTCCTCAAGATCAGCACAAAATAGCATTTACTTGCCCATGGGGTACATAGTGTTGGAATGTCATGCCCTTCGGTCTCAAAAATGTAGGTGCCACATATCAAAGGGCTATGACCACGATCTTCCATGGCATGATGCACAAAATAATGGAAGATTATGTAGATGACCTATTGGCCAAATCAGCAACAAGGAAAGATCATTTTAAGGTACTCGACATAATTTTCAAGAGACTTGAAGAGTACAAAGTTCGGCTAAACCCTAAGAAGTGTGTTTTTGGGGTCACATCAGGTAAACTATTGGGGTACATAGTTTCCCAAAGAGGCATAGAGGTTGATCCGACAAAGGTCAAAGCAATCATAGACATGCCTCCGCCCAGAGGGACCAGTGAACTCAGAACTCTACAAGGCAGAGTATAATCTATTCAGTGTTTCATAGCCCAATTGGTAGATAAGTGCCATCCATTCCAGTATATGTTGCGCAAAGGTGTCCCCTTTGTATGGATGGATAAATGTCAAGAGGCCTTCCAACAAATCAAAGATTACCTACTGTCAACACCAGTCCTCATGCCGCCCATTCATGGAAAGCCATTAATTCTTTACATCTCGACTACTAGTTCAGCACTGGGGGCATTGCTGGCCCAAAATGATCATGAAGGAAAAGAAAGAGCAATCTATTACATCAGCCACACACTGATAGGCTATGAGTTGAACTACACATACATTGAATGTGCATGTCTCATTGTTGTCTTTGCATCCCAAAAAATAAGACAATATATGCTCAGTCATCAGACACAATTGGTCACTAAGATTGATCCACTAAAATATCTACTAAGTCAGGCGGCATTAACAGGCCGGTTGGAAAAATGGGTCATGATACTAAGTGAGTATGACATACAATATGTTGAGTGCAAGGAAATAAAAGGACAAGTAATAGTAGATCAACTGGTAGATACACCAATTCAAGTCACTCATCCACTAGTAACTGATTTTCCCAATGAGTCCATTTTTCATGCGGAACCGACAGCACCATGGAAGCTATATTTTGATGGGTCTCATACTGGTCATGGCTCAGGCACTGGAATCTTGTTTATCACACCACAGGGGGATTCAATTCCCAAGTTATTCAGGATTGCTTTCCCTTGTACAAATAACATTGCCGAATATGAAGCAAAAGTCACAGATCTCAAGTTGGCAATCAAATAGAAAATTCAGACATTGCTTGTATTCGGGGACTCCCAGCTCGTGATCAACCAAGTGAATGATGACTATGAAACAAAGGACGAGAAGTTGCTTCCCTACAAGAGGATGGTGGATAGTTTCCTGACATACTTCCAATTGATTTCTTTCGAACAAATCCCCAGGGCACAGAATAAGGCAGCTGACGCAACGACTACTATTAGTTCTCTCTTAGACATCCCTAAAAATGTGTCACAATTTGAGTTCTTAGTAGAATAGATTTTGGTACCGACATATGATATCCCAGAGTTAGAAATGGTTTGTGAACTTGTTGGTCCCAACTCTCCTTGGTATCAAGACATTTACGACTACTTAAAATCTCAAACCCTTCCACCGAACTTGTCCAATAACCAAAGGAAGTCCTTCATTAGGAAATCGGCAAGATATGCCATTGTCAGTGACACCCTATACCGCCGTAGTTTCGACGATACCCTCCTTAGATGTCTTGACACCGACAAAGCATGTATGACCTTACGAGAAGTGCACGATGGTATATGCGGATCTCATTCGAGTGGTCTTACTCTGGCTAAGAAACTAACGAGACTTGGGTATTATTGGCTGACAATGGAAAAAGATGCAATTGAATATGTCAGGACTTGTCACAAATGTCAAATACACAGTGACTTGGTACATGCTCCAGCACAAGAACTCGGGCCGATCACTTCTCCTTGGCCCTTCACTCAATGGGGACTCGACCTCATGGGTAAGATTCATCCTACTTCATCCAATGACCATAAATTCATTATTACCGCCACTGAGTTTTTCAAAAAGTGGATTGAAGCCATCCCATTGACATACATTACTGGGAAGCAAATATCAAAGTTCATCCTCAACTACATCATTATTTGGTATGGCCTTCCGCAATCCATCATCACTGACAACAAACGTCCGTTTAAAAATCAATACGTACATGAGTTATGTGAGCAATTTCATATCCAACACCACTTTTCATCTCCATACTACCCACAAGGACACAACCAAGCTGAGGCGTCGAATAAAACCATTGTCAAAATTCTAAAAAAGACTATCAATGACGCTAGCCGTGACTGGCACATACAACTTAACTCTGCTCTGTGGGCTTACCGAACTAGCATTCGTACACCTACAGGAGCCACCCCATTCACCCTAGTCTTTGGCATTGAAGCCATCTTACCCATTGAGGTCGAAATTCCTTTGCTATGAGTCTCCTTGAAGGGTCTAACTAATGAAGAGGAGTACCGACAATCACGCTTGCACGAGCTGGAAATGCTAGAAGAAAAAAGATAAAACTCACTAAATCATCTCCAAGCATATCAGAATCGCCTTTTTCGTAGCTACAATAAAAAGGTTATGGTTAGAAAGTTTGACATTGGCGACCTAGTTCTCATGCAGAACCCCAAGAATCAAACAGACAGAGAAAAGCCAAGAAAATTTGAACCAAACTGGCTAGGTCCCTATATTATCATATCTTCTTTTGGTTCTGGAGCTTATCAATTGGCAACTCCAGATGGGGAACAATTGACAGAGCCCATCAACAGTTTACACCTCTGAAAGTTCTACGCATAGCATCAGAGGATAGAGCTGAAAGCCATAAAATACAAAAAAATTGAAAAATGATAAAAATCATCACCTTGATGAAAACATGGCAAACAGGTGTGGTGACACCAAAAAAAATAAATCAAAAAGTCAAGAAAATAGTAAAAAGAAAAATGATTCGTTCAATAGTGAAAACTTGGAAAACAGGTGCTTTGGACAAGTACCATGGTGAAAACCTGGCAAACAGGCGCCATTCATAATCAATCATTGCTCTACCATCTACTGTCACTTTGTCTAACTTGGCCTAGGATGAAAGGTATTTCCGCCATTATCCCACAAATCACCACCACATCCTACCCTACCTGCCATAGTAGATAAATGATTGACATCAAGTCCTAACGACTATCCGTCTAGCAAGTCAGCAGCATTCCGTCCTTATTCCTTGCAAATGGCTAAGTCTTAGACCTGACTGGGGGAAAAATGTTTATCATGCAACTGCAGTGGATCTCACATATGATCACAAAAACACCATAAAAAGTCCTGAAAAAAGACCAAAACATTGGCAAAAACTCCTAAAAAAAAAAGACCAAAAACATCACAAAATGTCCTAAAAAAAGACCTAAAAATCATAAAACGTCCTAAAGAAAACCAAACAAAACATTAGATTTCTCGAAGCACACAAGCACACTGTCATCTCTTGTCAAAATTCAATCAAGTCAATTGGTCCATGTCATTGTAAGAACTACATTGTCTCTGCACATTTGCTATGGAGGCAAGACTCATACCTGACTCCCCGAGACATTAGGTCAGTCCTTTTAGGTTTGTCAAAATAAAATCATGGTGCAATCTTTGCTCATCAAGACAAAGTCATTGGTCGTGTCGAACTATGAGGTCTCTGAGTGTATGACGTAGGCAAGGCCATCTATTGATGAGCCCCCGAGGCCACACTAGGTCAGTCCATTAGGGTTCATGGCACTACACTGGCACACACGTCAAAAGTCTTCAATCATTTTCCACATGGGAAAACTCCTAAAACAAAGTAAAACAATCATTTATTCAGCATGGCTATCTCATCAACACGTCACTCCTATCATCATGACAATATCGGCATACGGTCAAACACAAGTCAAAGTCGGTCAAATAAAGTCAAATCATCATAAATTGGTAAAACTATCAAAATTCGGTTACTCTTCAGATGAGTCCTTCTGAATGATAACCTCTATCATTTACGCCTTAGGATGTGTCCTTCCTAGGCGTCGTCATTGTCATTTCAACATTTTGAGTGATCCTCTTGACATCTAAAGATCACTCTTCATTACATCAGTACTCTTCAGATGTGTGCTTCTAAAGAACCAACTCTATCATTTATGCCTTAGGATGTGTCATTCCTAGGCATCGTCATTATTTTGAGGGACCCCTTACGACCATTAGGGATCAAATCCTCTAGCCATCGACATTATTTAGGATGTGTCATTCCTGATTTCACCAATTCTTGACATTTTCCAAGGTTAATCAAAACTTTTAACAATTCGACATCTCGACATTATCAAACATGGCATCTTGACATCAGAACAATGGATATCCAGACATACTTGGCAAACACTTGACAATTGTCTTTTGATCTTTTATCATGTTATTAGTTTTTCAGTGAGATCCCACTAAGCAGGATTTAGAGAAGTAGCGACGTAGCATGACAATTGACACACATGACTACTAGCTTCTCAACGAGGTCCTGATTCTGGGATTTAGAAAAGCAATGACATATAATGATAGGGACTTTATTTTTGTATTTTGACAATCATGCTACTAGTTTCTCAAGGATGTCCTAGAAATAGGATTTAGAGAAGTAGCGATGTTTCATGATTTGCCCTTACCTTTTTTCTGCATGTGGTTGATTATGACAAAAAGACTGGGGCAAGCACGATCCTAGTATGAGTCATGATCATCCTTGTCTGTCACTGTTTGTCTTACGTGATGGTACAACCTTGCACACCTTGATCTATGTCATATCATGGTTCTTCTTGGCCACTACAATAGTCTGCCCAATGATGATTAAGAGTAATAAATACTAATGTCCTATGGTAAAGTTTTGAAGGATTTGGTCTAGGAATTAGCATGCATTTTCATTAGTCTGGTCATCTTCTCTTCTTTGATCTGGTCATCTTCTCTCATCAGCCTCATCGTCTTCTCTCGTCCATCTCATGATGATATCCTGTGACATCCAAAAATATAAGTGCATACATGATCATATAAACATTGCATTAGGTCCATACATACATCATCCATGACATCAAATCATATGCATAAATATTGCATTATCATAATCATCAACATTGCATCTTTTACTAAATACATTATACACATCATTAACATAGTCATATAAATAAACATTGCTTCAACATAGGCATCATATCACATACATGATGCATCACAAATCATACATCATACATGACATAATACATAAATCAAAGAGCATCACATAACACATGTAGGCCGCATCAAAACTGCATCATCATATACTATCATCTGAAAAAGGTACAATGTCACAAGATAAAGTCATGGGATATCCCAAGAATGGAGCTCGTAGGCTCAAATAATATACATAGTGTGTCATAATACAAGTATGCCCCTAGGGTAGGCTCTCATCACCCCCTCGAGACGAAGAATGTGGTAGCTATGACTCTGAGACGGGCGCTGAAACAATAGGTGGTCCTGTAGTAGCCTCTGTCTGTGAAACTGATGGAACCGCGAGTGAAGGTGGCAAAAATATGTGAGGTCACTGCTGCCGGACTTTGAGAGGTAGACGTATCTATCATTGGTGGCTGATCCTGTACTGACCTCTACGCTGAAACTGTCACAACCTTTTCCTGTGCCACTGACGGAGCTGAAAAAGACGGTGTCATATCAACTATAAAGGACATCTGTGATGTCACTGCTGCCTGACTCTGAGTAGTAGATGGATCACCAACTGGTGGTTGTACCTGTGCTAATCTCTGTACTAAACCAGCTGACCTAGGACTAGGAGTATGCCGATGCAAATGATGTGACCTGTGACCTGAAGTATGCCCTGTCGAGGTAGACCCTCCAACACTAGTATGGCTCCTGGTACCACTGCCACTACCTGACCTGTGTCCACTGCCTATCCTCAGCTGTGACAGGGATAAGGTAGGATCCTGTCGCTCTGGTGGCACTGCCTACTCATATAGGGTCCTGTACTACCCTAGTCTAGTGCTCACCCTGGCAAGCTCACGTGCCATATCTCCCATAGGCCCTATGCATAATGCGGCAAACTCTGTACACCGCTGGGCTGCATCCTACTGGCGGATCACTGCCTAATTAGAGAACCCTCAAGTTGCTCTATTGGTCAAGGCCGAGTTAAAGAAGTTGCACAAAATGCACCCTCAAGTTGCTCTATTGGTCAAGGCCAAGTTAAAGAAATTACCGGATGCTGAATTCATAAGGTCTATAGATTATGCTGAATGGATTCCCAATCTAGTGCCGGTTACAAAGCCAAATGGGCTGATTCAGGTATGTACAAACTTTCAGAATCTAAAAAAATCATGTCCATAGGATGACTTTCCTTTGCCCAACATTGACATCATAGTTGACCTAACTACAGGACATGAGATGCTATCCCTAATGGATGGTTTCTCCAGCTATAATCAAATCCGTATTGCTCCTGAGGATCAGCACAAAACAACATTTACTTGCCCATGGGGTACATACTATTGGAACGTCATGCCCTTTGGTATCAAAAATGTAGGTGCCACATATCAAAGGGCTATGACCATGATCTTCAATGACATGATGCACAAAATAATGGAAGATTATGTAGATGACCTATTGGCCAAATCAGAAATAAGGAAAGATCATTTGAAGGTACTCGACATAATTTTCAAGAGACTTGAAGAGTACAAAGTTTGGCTAAACCCTAAGAATTGTGTTTTTGGGGTCACATCAGGTAAAATATTGGGGTACATAGTTTCCCAAAGAGGCATAGAGGTTTATCCAACAAAGGTCAAAGCAAAAATAGACATGCCTCCACCCAGAGGGATCAGTGAACTCAGAACTCTACAAGGCAGAGTACAATCTATTTGGCATTTCATAGCTCAATTGGTAGATAAGTGCCATCCATTCTAGTATCTGTTGCGCAAAGGTGTCCCCTTTGTATGGATGGATAAATGTCAAGAGGCTTTCCAACAAATCAAAGATTACCTGTTGTCAACACCAATCCTCATGCTGCCCATTCATGGAAAGCCATTAATTCTTTACATCTCGACTACTAGTTCAGCACTGGGGCCATTGCTGGCCCAAAATGATCATGAAGGAAAAGAAAGAGCAATCTATTACATCAGCCGCACACTTATAGGCTATGAGTTGAACTACACATACATTGAACGTGCATGTCTCGCTGTTGTCTTTGCATCCCAAAAAATAAGACACTATATGCTCAGTCATCAGACACAATTGGTCGCTAAGATTGATCCACTGAAATATCTAGTAAGTCAGGTGGCATTAACAGGCCGGTTGGAAAAATCGGTCATGATACTAAGCGAGTATGACATACAATATGTTAAGCACAAGGTAATAAAATGACAAGTAATAGCAGATCAACTAGCAGATGCACCAATTCAAGTCACTCATCCACTAGTAACTAATTTTCCCGATGAGTCCATTTTTCATGCGGAACCGGCAGCACCATGGAAGCTATATTTTGATGGGTCTCATACTGGTCATGGCTCAAGCGCTGGAATCTTGTTTATCACACCACAGGGGGATTCAATTCCCAAGTCATTTAGGATCACTTTCCCTTTTACAAATAACATTGCCAAATATGAAGCACTAGTCACAGGTCTCAAGTTGGCAATCAAATGGAAAATTTAGACATTGCTTGTATTCGGGGACTCCCAGCTCGTGATCAACCAAGTGAATGATGACTATGAAACAAAGGATGAGAAGTTGCTTCCCTACAAGAGGATGGTGGATAGTTTCCTGACATACTTCCAATTGATTTCTTTTGAACAAATCCCCAGGGCACAGAATAAGGCAGTTGATGCAATGACTACTATTAGTTCTCTCTTGGACATCCCTAAAAATGTGTCACAATTTGAGTTCTTAGTAGAACAACTTTTGATACCGACATATGATATCCCAGAGTCAGAAATGGTTTGTGAACTTGTTGGTCCCAACTCTCCTTGGTATCAAGACATTTATGACTACTTAAAATCTCAAACCCTTCCACCGAACCTGTCCAATAACCAAAGGAAGTCCTTCATTAGGAAATCGGCAAGATATGCCATTATCAGTGACACCCTATACCGCCGTAGTTTCAACGATACCCTCCTTAGATGTCTTGACACTGACGAAACATGTATGACCTTATGAGAAGTGCACAATGGTATATGCGGATCTCATTTGAGTGGTCCTACTCTGGCTAAGAAACTAACGAGACTTGGGTATTATTGGCCGATAATGGAAAAAGATGCAATTGAATATGACATGACTTGTCACAAATGTCAAATACACAGTGACTTGGTCCATGCTCTAGCACAAGAACTCCGGCCGATCACTTCTCCTTAGCCCTTCGCTCAATGGGGACTTGACCTCATGGGTAAGATTCATCCAACCTCATCCAACGACCATAAATTCATTATTACCGCCACTGAGTATTTCACAAAGTGGATTGAAGCCATCCCATTGACATACATTACCGACAAGCAAATATCAAAGTTCATCCTCAACTACATCATTTGTCGGTATGGCCTTCCGCAATCCATCATCACTGACAACGGACGTCCGTTTAAAAACCAAGATGTACGTGAGTTATTTGAGCAATTCCATATCCAACACCACTTTTCATCTCCATACTACCCACAAGGAAATGGCCAAGCTGAGGCCTCAAATAAAATCATTGTCAAAATTCTAAAAAAGACTGTCAATGACACTGGCCACGACTGGCACAGACAACTTAACCCTGCTCTGTGGGCTTACCGAACTAGCATTTGTACACCTACAGGAGCCACCCCATTCACCCTAGTCTTTGGCGCTGAAGCCATCTTACCCATTGAGGTCAAAATTCCTTCGCTATGAGTCTCCTTGAAGGGTCTAACTAATGAAGAGGAGTGCCGACATTCACGCTTGCACGAGCTGAAAATGCTTGAAGAAAGAAGACAAAACTCATTGAATCATCTTCAAGCATATCAGAGCCGCCTTTGTCATAGCTAAAATAAAAAGGTTATGGTTAGAAAGTTTGACATTGGCGACCTAGTTCTCATTCAGAACCCCAAGAATCAAGCCGACAGAGAAAAGCCAGGAAAATTCAAACCAAACTGGCTGGGTCCCTATATTATCATATCTTCTTTTGGTTCTAGAGCTTATCAATTGGCAACTCCAGATGGGGAAAATTTGATAGATCCCATCAACAATTTACACCTCTGAAAGTTCTACGCATAGCATCAGAGGATAGAGCTGAAAGCCATATAATACAAAAAAATTGAAAAATGATAAAAATCGTCACCTTGATGAAAAACTGGCAAACAAGCGTCTTGGTGACACCAAAAAAAAATTCAAAAAGTCAAGAAAATAGTAAAGAGAAAAATGATTCGTTCAATAGTGAAAACCTGGCA
Organism: Sequoia sempervirens; assembly: GCA_007258455.2. Taxonomy (NCBI): domain Eukaryota; kingdom Viridiplantae; phylum Streptophyta; class Pinopsida; order Cupressales; family Cupressaceae; genus Sequoia; species Sequoia sempervirens. The sequence goes on from VDFB02168118.1 coordinate 211,268,595, forward strand.
AACAGGCGCCATGCGTAATCAATCATTTCTCTGCCATCTACTGTCACTTTGTCTAACTTGGCCTAGGATGAAAGGTATTTCTGCTATTATCTTGCAATTTGCCACCACATCCTACCCTACTTGCCATAGTAGATAAATGATTGACATCAAGTCCTAACGACTATCCGTCTAGCAAGTCAGCAGCATTATGTCCTTATTCCTTGCAAATGGATAAGTCTTAGACCTGACTGGGGGAAAAATGTTTATCATGCAACTGTAGTGGATCTCACATATGATCACAAAAACACCATAAAAAGTCCTAAAAAAGACAAAAACATTGGCAAAAAAACTTGAAAAAAAAAAGACCAAAAACATCGCAAAATGTCCTAAAAAAAGACCTAAAAATCATTAAACATCTTGAAGAAAACCAAACAAAACATCAGATTGCTCGAAGCACGCAAGCGCACTGTCATCTCTTGTCAAAATTCAATCAAGTCAATCGGTCCATGTCATTGTTTGAACTACGTTGTCTCTGCACATATGCTACGGAGGCAAGACTCATACCTGACTCTCCGAGACATTAGGTCAATCCTTTTAGGTTTGTCAAAATAAAATCATGGTTCAATCTTTGCTCATCAAGACAAAGTCATTGGTCGTGTCGAACTACGAAGTCTCTGAGTGTATGACGTAGGCAAGGCCATCTGTTGATGAGCCCCCGAGGCCACACTAGGTCAGTCCATTAGGGTTCATGGCACTACACTGGAACACACGTCAAAAGTTTTCATTCATTTTCCACATGAGAAAACTCCTAAAACAAAGTAAAACAATCATTTATTCAGCATGGCTATCTCATCAACACGTCACTCCTATCATCATGACAATATCAGCATATGGTCAAATACAAGTCAAAGTCGGTCAAAGAAAGTCAAATCATCATAAACTGGTAAAACTATCAAAATTTGGTTACTCTTCAGATGAGTCCTTCTGAATGATAACCTCTGTCATTTACACCTTAGGATGTGTCCTTCCTAGGTGTCGTCATTGTCATTTCGACATTTTGAGTGATCCTCTTGACATCTAAAGATCACTCTTCATGGCATCAATACTCTTCAGATGTGTCCTTCTAAAGAACCAACTCTGTCATTTATGCCTTAGGATGTGTCCTTCCTAGGAATCGTCATTATTTTTAGGGACCCCTTACGACCATTAGGGATCAAATCCTCTAGTCATCGACATTATTCAAGATGTGTCCTTCCTGATTTCACCAATTCTCGGCATTTTCCAAGGTTAATCAAAACTTTTAACATTTCGACATCTCGACATTATCAAATATGACATTTTGACATTAGAACAATGGATATCCAGATGCACTTGGAAAACACTTGACAATTGTCTTTTGATCTTTTATCATGTTATTAGTTTTTCAACGAGATCCCACTAAGCAGGATTTAGAGAAGCAGCAACATAGCATGACAATTGACACACATGACTACTAGCTTCTCAGCGAGGTCCTGATTTTGGGATTTAGAAAAGCAATGACATATCATGATAGGGACTTTATTTTTGTATTTTGACAATCATGCTACTAGTTTCTCAAGGATGTCTTGGAAACATGATTTAGAGAAGCAACGACGTTTCATGATTTGTCCTTTTCTTTTTTCTGCATGTTGATTATGACAAAAAGACTTGGGAAAACACGCTCCTAGTATGAGTCATGATAATCCTTGTTTGTGACTGTTTGTCTTACATGATGGTACAACCTTGCACACCTTGATCTATGTCATATCATGGTGTTTCTTGGCCATTACAATAGTTTGCCCAATGATGATTAAGAGCAATAAATACTAATGTCCTATGGTAAAGTTTTGAAGGATTTGGTCTAGGAATTAACATGTATTTTCATTAGTCTGGTCATCTTTTCTTCTTTGATCTGGTCATCTTCTCTCATCAGCCTCATCGTCTTCTCTCGTCCATCTCATGATGATATCCTGTGACATCCAAAAATATAAGTGCATACATGATCATATAAACATTGCATTAGGTCCATACATACATCATCCATTGCATCAAATCATACGCATAAACATTGCATTATCATAATCATCAACATTGCATCTTTTACTAAATACATTATGCACATCATTAACATAGTCATATAAATAAATATTGTATCAATATAAACATCATATCACATACATGATGCATCACAAATCATACATCATACATGACATAATATATAAAGCAAAGAGCATCACATAACACATGTAGGCCGCATCAAAACTATATCATCATATACTATCATCTCAAAAAGGTACAATGTAACAGGATAAAGTCATGGGATATCCTAAAAATGGAGCTCGCAGGCTCAAATAATATACATAGTGTGTCATAATACAAGTATACCCCTAGGGTAGGCTCTCATCACCCCCTCGAGATGAAGAATGTGGCGGTTGTGACTCTAAAACAGGCGCTGAAACAATAGGTGGTCCTGTAGTAGTCTTTGTCTGTGAAACTGATGAAACCGCAAGTGAAGGTATCATGCTGACGGTGGCAAACATTTGTGAGGTCACTGCTGCTGGACTTTGAGAGGTAGATGGATCTATCACTGGTGGCTGATCCTGTACTATCCTCTGCATTGAAACTGTCACAACCTCTGCCTGTGCCACTGACAGAGCTGCAAAGGATAGTGTCATCTCAACTATAAAGGACATCTGTGATGTCACTACTGCCTGACTCTGAGTAGTAGATGGATCACCAACTGGTGGCTATACCTGTGCTGATTTCTGTACTGAACCAGTCGACCTAGGACTAGGAGTATGCTAGCATGAATGATGTGACCTGTGACCTGAAGTATGCATTATTGAGGTAGACCCTTCGACAGTAGTATGGCTCCTGGTACCACTGCCACTGCCTGACCTATGTCCACTGCCTGTCCTCGACTATGACTGGGACAAGGTAGGATCCTGTCGCTCTGGTGGCACTACCTGCTCATATAGGGTCTTGTACTACTCTAGTCTAGTGCTCATTCTGGAAAGCTCACATGCCATATCTCCTATAGGCCCTGTGCATAATGCGGCAAACTCTGTGCACCACTAGGCTGCATTGTGCAGGTAGATCACTGCCTGATCCTGCTCTACCCAGGCTACCGCCAAAGCTGACTGTAATGATCTAACCTATGTTGTGCTCTCATCTAGCCTCCGCTATAGGTCGGCCACCCTCTGATCTACTGTGGCATCCGGCAGCAACCCTGAAGTGGACGGTATCTCCTCCTCCCCCTCTACCATCTTCCATTTGAGCAGTCTCTCGGCCTCATCTATGGCATCATCCTCCTCGTCATCGTCATCGGCCACCTCCTCATCCTGCCCTCCCACCGCTGCCTCCTCCTCCTACCCAACCACGTCCACCTCCTCCTCCTGACCTGTCACCTCCACCACCTCCTCCTGTCCTTTAACCTCCGCCTCCTCCTGCCTCTCCTCCTTGTGCCTCTCCGCCTCTTCCTCCTCGTGCCTCTCTGCCTCCACCTCCTCCGCATGTCTCTCCTCACCCTCTCCCTCCTGTCTGGGCTGCTCCTCCCTCTCCCCCTCCTCACCGACCTTGAGGATAACATCTAAGGCTACCCTCACTACATGCTATCGCACCCTCCAGCCTTGTGCCTGACCATCTCGCCTCCACCTCTGGCCATCTCCACCATCATCTCCACCCCTGCCTCTATCTCCCCTGCCTCCGTCTCCACCCCTCCCTCCATCTACATCTCCGCCCCTGCCTTTGCCTCTCCCTCTGCCTCCATCTCTGCCTCTGCCACCTCGCCTAGCTCAGGGTACCCGTGGAATAACTGACTGTCGGTCTACTGGCGCTGGCCCGTCAGGATCTATCAATGGCACGGGTCTGCATGCCTGCTACCATAAATCATAAGCTGGCATCGTCCCAGGATCAGCTTCTCCACCTCTCCACCCCCATGCCTGGGCTACTAGCCCGTCTATCTGCTTCTCTACGAATGCTACAGGAATGGCTGGCCCCCCTGCATACTCTCTGGAAGATATGGCGTACTCTATTGTCCCCGCAGGTACATCTTGTTGTTCCCCGAATTACTTAAGAACACACTATCGGAGGTACATCTCAATGATCAGGGACATCTGCACTGTCCTGCCAATCAGATATTTGTACTATCTACAGAAGCTGAGGTGCTCATCCTCATCGTCCCATGCCTCACAATCTCTGTACGACCTCTAGATGAATGTCACCATGGTGTTAATCCGATGCCGCCACCACCCTATCTCGCCCATATGGGTCTGCTGTAACGCACCTGCATAATAGTACGCATAGGGCATACCATCGGCCAGCTGTGGTCTCTCAATGGGAGGGCAGAATATGGCAATGTGCTCCCATGCCTAGATCACATTAGAGTGGTACCACAGGAGATACTCTCTCCTCTCCTGTATGCGACATCGTGAAGCTAATGATAAAGCATCCCTAGCAAATAGGGACCCCACACATAAACTGTCCTTTCTCATCTCATGCCAACTATGACGTCTCCCCAACCAATCAGAAATCCATGTCCCTGACAGTCAGGAATCAAGATACCTACAATCATAGTCGCTAGGAATGCATTGAAGCGCCCATAGTGATCCTCCATGAACTCCCATCGGATCTCATAGCCCTGCATGCCCAGTCCAGCTCCCTGATCTCGATAATAGGCATGGAAGGTTTGCTCACCATGTTGTGGATCATAGACAATCCGCTCCCCTCGAATAGGTACTCAGAGAATCCGGTAGACGTCCTCCAAAGTAATGGTGGCCTCACTTGTCAGCAGGTGGAAGGAACAGGTCTCAAAATGTCATTTCTCGCAAAGTGCAGTCAATAATCCCTTGTTCGCCCGAATGGCGGGTATGAATGTAGCATAGAATAAACCCAATCGCATCAATCATCACTACTCTCGCGGGCCCAACTGATCGGTGAACCGGAAGGTGGTCGGTCTGCTCTCTCTCATATAAATAGGGGCAAGTTGCCTCTGCAAAAATATGAACACTGCATCAACACTTTTTGGACAACTGTCAACATCATGAAAAGCAACTAAGGTCACACAAACATCAAAACAAGTTTTATTAAAGAAACAGGCAAGTGCGTCTTAACTAAGCAATTGTGTTGCGAAAAGACAATTGCGTCGTTCAAAACATCAAATGCGTCTCGATATGTCAATTGTGTCTTGAAATATCATTTGCATCACAAAATTTTGTGAATGCGTTGCAATATGGCAAATGCAACACGATTTCGCAATTGCGACTTTCAACAAGGCATTTGCGTCACAAAATGATGATTGTGGCATTCCAGCGGTCAAATGCGACTCGATCAGTCACTTGTGTTGCATGAATTGTCAAATGCGGTGCAAACCACCGATGTAACTTATTTGGTCTTGGCACTTGCGTCGCGACGCATCAAATGTGTCGAACGCGAAGGCAATTGCGGCTTATGCGAACACATATGCATCATGGCGCAAACGTTGACTATCCTAGAAAGCATCAAATGGCATGCAAAACAATGAAATGACAAAGTAAGTTAAAGGTACATACCGCTGGCTCTGAGCCCTCTATCTATCTGAAAGTCCTCACGATCTCCCTGCGGTGCTCTGACACTGGAATAACTATCCTCGCTGCTGCGCCTTTCACTCTGAGCTCTCAAGTTTCGCAAGGTAAATAGTAAAAGTGAATTGACTTTAACCCCTTTGTCAACCTATTTATAAGGTCAAAATGGCATTTTTCAAACAAAGTCAATACTGGAGGCTCATTTGAACACCTTTGACTTCCTCGTAAGTTGCTTTAAACATGTCAGAATTTGAAACCGACTGCGCCATTGTTTTTCTGGTCATCAAATTGATTTATCGGGACCCTTTGCAAATTTTTCTATTGCCGACCCAAAATTTGAAAATTTCCCGAGGGGGCAATGGTACTCCATACCTTTACTGGGGCACGACTTTGACTTATTTTCTTTGTCACAACGTGACAAGCGACATTATGACAAAGAGGGGCAAAATGTAGACACCTAAAAATGACCTAGGCTTGCAAACTTCATTTTTACCACTTTCGTCCTAGCATAATTAGGGCATTTAATTATGTCCTTGGCCCTCATTCAACTATTAATTAAATAATTTATAATTTTTTAATTAATTCATGTCTTTGTATTCTTTAGGATTATTAAATAAATAAATTTTATTTATTTATTAAATACATCATTAATTGTCTAAGTCTTCCCTTAATTAAATAAATTTCTTAATTTATTTAATTCCCCTTTGTAATATATTTCTTCCTGATTATTAAATAAATAAGTTTTATTTATTTATTTAATATGTCACTAACTGTCATAATTAAATGAATTCATTAATGTATTTAATTAATTAATCTTATCTTCTAAATTAAATAATTAATTTTAATTATTTAATTGCCTATTTAATATTCCTCTCATTTTAAATAAATTAAATTATTTAAAATGTCATCTCAATCTTAACTGTCAGTCCATTTTGGTAAATAATCTGAAAAAGATTATTTATTTGTCTCATAAAATCCATAATTTGAATTAATTTAATTCAAATTGGTAATTAATCTTCTAAAAATCAAGCAATCGAGCAGATTCTTGATTTTCCAAATTTGATCTTTAGTCCACATCTTATCTCTTTGATTTTTTGAATCTTGCAAATCAGGCAATCTTATCTTCTTGATTTTTCGAAAATCTTTATTTCTTTAATTAATTTCCTCATTTATTCTCCACCGTCGATCTGATTTTATTTTGACCGTTCGATTAAAGAATTTTCCCTAACCCTAATTAGGGATTCTCAGGTTTAATCTGGATCACTCATTTTAGGTTCTCATCATTAATTTATCTCGTCCATCCATTCGAAATGGCATTTTCTATAAAATGCCATCTTCTTCTCACTTCTCGATTACACACGCACATGTTGACATTTTGCATAGTGATATTAGGCATTTACTTTCACACTTTATTGTCATAGGCAATTTTAGTATTTGATATAGTCATTTGATCAATTTTGGCATTGGTTTTAGACATAGGCATTGGCAATAGACATAGAAAATCCTTCAAAGCTTGTTGTAGGACTTAGACAATTTTTAGATTTCGCTCGCACAACAAATCTGAGGGCCACATTATCCAGCAAGTAAGAAGGTGCTACAAAAATGAATCATGGAGACTTCGGTGATCAGGTATAATCGTTCTTTCATGTATTTCCTTTGTGTTCTGTAGCTACTTTGGGTTTTTATCATTTTACTTTGATTTAATTTGATCTAATCTAATCTTAAATTTAAATCCCTAGAAATTACCCTCAGTTACACTCTACATAGATTTCTCTGCTTCTTATATGCTCTAGAACAGGGGACTAGTCCTCAGAAGTGATTGTATGACACATTTAAATTTTGAAGCCTTTCCAGCTTCGCCAGAACAACTTGGGTCTTCTATTGTGGCTTGTCCATTTTGCTTGTTGTTTGCAGGTTGAATGCTTTTTCTTTTGAGCTATTTCTAAAGGATAGTTCATGAATTATCATAATAATGCCTATAGAGTAAAATGGTAAAACTAGGAGTCCCTTAACACCTAAGAGTATTATTATATATTCTTTAACTTTGGGAAAGGATAAAAAAGTAGTAGTCAAAATTGTAGCTGCTACCAAGAACAAGGAGGTGGAAGGGAAGGGAGCGTTGATACACAAAATATCAAGAAAAAAAAGTGGGTATTGCCTTTCACTTCTCCATTTTGGCGAGTTGCAGCCTTAAAATGCAATAAGGCTTTGATGAGGGTTTTAGAGTATGTCTATTAAAATGAAAATTACGGCCAAGATCCTAATAATGAGCACATTTAGGTCCATGGCTAATCAATGTAATTTGCAATTTCAGTCAGGTTTACAGCGGTTGAAAGATTTTACTCAACCTTTCTGGCTGGCTCTTTTTGTAGAGGGCACACACTTTACAAATGCTAAGTTGCATGTAGCTCAAGAGTATGTAGCATCTAAAGGGTTGCCAGTTCCAAGGAATGTGTTGATCCCTCGTACTAAGGCAAGTGTCTTTCATAAAAATTTCAAGGTTCAATCTTAATAGTAAACAATATGATTATACCTACTGATTGTGATCTTGTTGTTTGATATTGTGACTAACATAATTGTACGGGTCATTTTAGCTTGTTCTTGTGATTAGTTAGATGTAATGTAGCTATCATGCACTCTATTTCCAAAGCTTATCTAGAGCCTACTTGTGTTTCAGCCATATATATTTTCCCCTCATTTGCATTTCCTCAAAAAATTCTAATTAAGGCATCAGGAATCACAATATTGCATTGTGTCAACTAACATATGAATGTGACTTGTCTGTTTCCAAGTTTCAAGGATTATTCTGTTAACTTGATCACTAAGATCTTCTAATGTGTATTTAAAATTTATTTCTATCTCGTAGTTTCAGATCTCTGTCGGGCAATATATTTTATTGCTTTCATGGAAAGTTATGCTTTGTGTAACTAGGCATGAAATGTTTCTAAAAAGAATAAATTGAAGAACCAAATTCTTGTGTTAAATATCCACACTTTCTTTTCAATTACAAACAAATACATTCATTTGGAAATATGGATATCATTATTATATCCAAATATATTGGATTCTATAGTTTTTGTACTATCCATTTCTATAGAAATTGTCTTTATACAATTACCAGACTGTGGTATGGTAAGAAATGTTTCCTGAACCAGCATCATTACCATTCTGATTCTAAAATGATGATGTGTTATGTTTTAGGGTTTTGTTTCAGATGTTACTAACTTGCGATCATTTGTGGTGGGGTATTTCTGCTTTGAATAATTGCATTCTACATGTTATTAAATGACCTTTAACATTTTGGAATGTTTCTAATTAGTGGTCCTCTCTGGAGTTCTCTATATAAAGTTATAAACAATTTTTTGATTATATGAACCCCAATTGTTTCATATCTTTATGTTGTATTTGAACAAGATAGATCCTAAATTCCGAGTCTAGGTATCATACCTTATAAACTGTGAGAATTACTTGTGCAAGGAGAAATACTTGTATCTTGACTGTAAAAATTCTGATGAAATTTGCAGCTATCCATGAGTTGGGCCGAAGAATGTTTCCCAAGTTGATGGGAAATATGGCAATAATTGACTTACACAGAGCGTGAGTGATAAGTTCTTAATTCTAGGAATTTAAAGTATGCCCAAGACTAGATTTAATGCCTTATTAGAGGTGAAGGCTTAGCATTTGACTATGGCTTTGAAAATTTATTGGCAATGATTTCTACAATTTATCTGTAGGAATAGGGCTTTATTACTGAAATTCTATAGAATAGAGTAGATGGATTAGTAGCAAATTTCCAGAAATGGATATGGAATTCTCTAAGAAGTTTGATAGTTTGCATCAATTTTCCCTTTTGTTCAAATTCTATTTGTAGTCCCCTCAAATTTTTAATGGGCTTAAATCAATTTGACCAGTTCTCATTTGGTGAGGTTTAATATGTGTGTTCATAAAACATCTAGTAATTGTAATTTATTATTGTATGCAATCCTATGTAGATTTCAAGGCAATTTCAAGGCAATTTATTATTATATGCAATCCAGATTTGTGTTATTTGAGTTTCTTGAGACCGTAATGTTGTTCATGGGAAACCAACCAGAAAAAGGCTACTTTGCTTGAGTAGATTGAGGCAACAGCTATAGGAAGATTGTTTTTTTTCACGTCATTTAAAAAAAATTCTGTTGTGGTAAGGTTTCATATTTTTATTGCAAGCTCTACCTATTTTTTATCTGGCATCTTTGATAGCATGACACAATTATTCATATTTACATGGGAAAATCTCAAATCTCCATATACTAATTACTAAGTCATGACTGTAACCTTGATTGCAGCCAATTGTGTCTTGATCAGTTTCACAAGTTGTGGCCTCCATTGATGGACAATTTAAAGAAGGTGACATTGTGCTGGGATTTTCTGATGTTGCTTAGTATGCAGTGCTCTTTGGATCAGGGCTCACAAAAATTAATGCTGATGTGGCTCCATTGCCCCATTACTTGGGGCTTCTAGGTAAATTATGTTACTGACTCTGAGTTGGGAATAAAATTGTATGGGGTTTCTGGGGATTTTGAATTTTTGTTTTGGTGAGAATAGGTTCTTTTGGGTTGACGACATATATTGGGTTGATGAAGATTGGAGAACCTAAGCCCAGAGAGCAAGTATTTTTTTCTACAGCAGTAGGTGCAGTGGGGCTTGTTGTTGGGCAGCTTGCTAAAATTAATGGTTGTCATGTTGTTGGTGCCACAAGTAGTGATGAAAAGGTAGGTGATATTCAATATGAACCTTATCACTAATTTCTTCTAAACTTCAAATGCCAGGAGGATACTTGATATAGCTTTGGGTTTTTCTTGATCGCAATCATGGTGCCATATTTATGTTTTCTTTTAGATTTTAACCCATAAAATGTTCCTATTTTCCTTAAGTTATATTTCACTTTATTGAGGATGTACTAGATGCTCTTATGTCAAATGGACATTTTAATTTAAATCAAATCTAACTGTAATGTTGAAGATATGCGAACAATCATTTTGATATTTTAGTTTGTTTGCTTTATATTGATTGTATCATATAAATGGAACTTGATCTCTGCCTAGCCTTGTAAGCTTTTGGGTGTTCTTATGTAGTCTGTGAAAGTAAATTACCAAAATTTCAAACTACAAAATGGCAAGCCACAAAATAGTCAGTCACTAAACTCAATTGCAAATCAAATTTTGGAACTATGCTATTATCTTCCGTTTGAATATTTTATTTTTCTTAGATCCATAACTAAGCACTTTATGTTATGAAAAATGGAACTTGGTCTATTTAATCTTTTCATAAAAGAGTTATGATACAGCGTCCACTTTGAGTTCTTTAGGATTTGATTGGTAAATTAATTTTGTAACTCTATTTTCTGGTCCAAAATTTAGGGGCTGGTCAAGAAAGGGACGTAGTTTTGTACCTATTATTTTCTAGTTCGTCTACCAAAATTTCCATTTATGTTTGTTAGAGATTTAACAAAAAATTGTCAGAAATTAACTTTTCTGACTTTAAGGAGCATAGAAAGATGAGACAGAAAAAATTGCATTGTGAATGGAATACCTTGTGTAATGATGTGAAGGTTGAATGGTAGGAGAGAAGATATTGCCTACTTTAGTAATATAGAGAAAGGAAAAAAAGGTCCTTCCAAGGTATATGATGCATGGTGACCTATTAACCCAACTTTGCTTAGATTGGAGGAAAGCTAACAAAATTTGAAACCACCCTTTACTTGCTATATACTTACTCGAGGTAGTTAGGAAGGCATCATATGTGCTACATGATATGGGGCGTGGGCGTACTTATCCAATAGCCCACCCCTCTCTAGATTTGAATCTGTGTCTCCCCTACCAAAGCACAAATCCTTTCCTATCAGGTCCACTCAGGGAGTGCAGAAAAAATATTATCTCATCGTGCTAGGAATATTGTGAAACTAGCTAGAAGGATAATATTTATATAGATGCAGGCATGGCCACAATAATATAATGAATTTAGAACTGCTTTTTCCTTCAAATAAGACATGGTTGCTCAAATTTTTTCTTAAAAATTTGATTAGAACTGTGATAGAAAGCATTGGTACCATGCATTGCAATTTCCAATACCAAGAGAATATATTGGTACCATGCATTGCAATTTAGTATATTGTTGTACTGGCCTGAAAATGAACTTTGATATAAGCATTGGAGAACACTATGATGAGAATTTTTTTGTGGCCATTATAAGAAACATATTTTTTAAGACTAGTCAGAGAAAAAAAATCACAACATAAACAATGATCCTCTTACCACTCTTTGGATGGTGATAATTTAATTTGCAGGTGAAGGTGCTAAAAGAAGAATTTGGATTTGATGATGCCTTCAATTATAAATCAGAAACAGACTAGGATGTAGCTTTGAGCAAGTAAGGTTTGAACATTCACATCTCTACTTCTGCATGGATAGTTTCATTACATGATTTACAAGCTTGCTAGAATATGGTAATCACGAACAATGGTGTATATGAGGAGAAGGTACTTCCCAATAGGGATAGACATCTACTTTGAGAATGTTGGAGGGAGGATGTTGGAAGCTATTCTCAACCACATCAATATGAATGCTCGCATCCCCGTTTGTGGAATGATTTCTCAATATAATAAGGTAATATTCCTGTCTATAGGTATGACAATATAATTTAGGCTTTTCATTCTCATAAATAGGAATAGTGCTAATTACAGGGCTTTTCCTTATCTGGATGTAGGATTGGAAGAAAATGTATAGATAGTGGTAAGATGTGCAAAGATGCAAGGATTTATTGTTGGACATCATTTAGATCACATGGATCAATTTAGAGAGGAGATGATAAGCTACATAAAATAGGGGAAGTTGAAGTACAAAGTTGATATTAAGCAAGGTGTAGATAGCTTCTTGGAAGCATTCAATTCTATGTTTAGTGGTAAAAACATAGGGAAAACTGTGGTCCAACTCTAAGGGATTTACTTAACAAAAGTTCCCTTATTTTCAACTGAAACAATGGTAAAATAAAGAAAAATGAAATATTGAAGACTTCCTAATACTGAAATTCTATATATCTATTGGACACTTAGACACATTTTACAGCCTACAGGCACTGGGACACACCTCATTTGATTTAGTGTCAAGAACTGAAGGATGTACATATTCATCTTTATTAATAAGTAAATGATGTTGATATAGAACAGAAGTCTGCAAAGTCTTTTTTTGTTTAGGATTTATTAGGATCTACCATCCAGGATGTAAGATTTCCCATCCATGGGCTAGGACTCAATTTTGTTTCTTATGTAATTCTTTACTAATTTTACCTGTTGCTCTGAATTTATTAGAAATAAAAATAGAAGGAAAATATTCCGTAAAGATGATTGACTAATGTTCTATAAACATGGCAACTATGTAATTATTTGATACTTGATGCTTGAATTTTTGCAAAAAACGTACATGAAAGATGGTTTACTGGAGTTAGAACCAAATGAGAAAAATGGGAAAAGCACTTCTTATTGCATATGCTATCGGTGGACCACCATGGTTATGGAATGAAACATCACCGTTAAAGCCTCCAACTAAGGTCTAGCAATCATTATTTTCATCAAGATAGTACCTGTGATCTGCTACTCAAATTTGTGGAGGATAGTCTTTAGATTTTTTTCTTGAAAGAGGGATTGATGTATACTGGTTTGTTTTTGCATTTCTGATGTAAAAATCAAAGGACCTAATTTTTGATATTTTGGTTTGTTGTTTAACAAATTTTTGGGGTCTTCCATGGTCTTATTTAGGATCTAATTTCTCACTAATTTTTGATCTGCAAAGGTTAGCTTTTTTTTTTTGATGGTTAACCTCAACTATTGGGGTCTTAAGGCATTGAATGTGTCATTTCATGTTTTTGAGCTTCTGATTGTTTTATGCTTATTTTATTCTTGAGTATTTTATTATTACTTTTTCATCCATGCACTCTTTTTCAGAACCATTGATCATTTTTTGGTGCTTGTGGACATTGATATTTAAATTAGACTAAATTAAATTAGCCCTACTTTTCATACTTTTACAGACTATTGGAGCCACTGTATATGGATTCTAGGCATTTGTGGATATGGCGAGTGGAAGATACTTGTAGCAGAACATGAGGGGCCTCACACCCACAAAATAAAAGCCAATTAAAATCCCTCCACTACTTTTGAGAGAAAAATTCATTTTCAAATGTTTTTATTTGCAGTTCCAATCACTTAATCAATCGTCAAGTGTAATTTTTTTGTATCTTTAAGGTTTTTTTTTGGTTTTAGCTTCCTTCATAATTGAGAATCAGGGTTGTACATTCATTTTCCAACAAATATGATGCAGTGAATGCCATTTCTTCTTTGTATATTGTAAAGGCAATGTTCTTGTATTACAATAGAAGGGAAAAGAGAGAGAAAGAGGGTTTCAAAGTGCTATATAAATCTTCATTAAAACATGTAACAAGTATCCTTGTGTTGAGGGTTAGTAAATGATTTCTTGTTTCTAGTTGCAAAGTGCATCTGACGGGATGAATGATTTATTTATTTTGGTATTGGGTGAAGAACTCTCCAATTCAAGATAACCAATTGCATAGGAATTAGAATTCTTCCTAGTGATTGCATAGGTGATCTATAGTATGTTTTTGTAGGAAATATGTCACTACATTTGAACATGAATCTCATCATGGCACATGTGCTTGAATCATTGCTCAACAATCTTTAGGCCTGATAAGTTATTGAAAGACAAATCAATGTCTTGAAGGATTTTCAGTTGGTTTCCAAAAGATGCTGGAAAAGTGCCTTGAAGCGCATTATGAGATAGATTGAGGTACTCAAGTCTTGCACAGCTACTAAGATCATTAGGAATTGAACCCGAGAATTTGTTGGAAGAGAGATCAATTGCTTGCACCATGTGCATATCCCCAAGAAATCTAGGTACCACTCAACTTAATTGGTTGTTTGATAGATTGAAATAAAACTGCAAATTATGAAGATTGGCAACCTCCAAAGGAATGCTTCCTATGAGAGGATTATGTGATACATCTACAAGTTAGAGAGTTGTGTAGCCTCAAGTTGTAGCAGTATGCTTCTGTTTAGCTTGTTGATGCTTAAATCTAGCTCTCTTAGATGCTCAAGGCTTCTCAAGCTCTTGGGGATTGTTCCAGATGGAAAATTGTTGTACAGTATAAAAAGTAAATGCAACCACCAGACCGGGCCTTATTGACCAACAAAAGACAGTAAGTTTGGTTAACTATGGTTTCTTATTTGCAGAAGATTATATACACTTTATTCATGTTAGAATGATCAAATGCTTGGAGGGTAATTTGTGCAATTCAATTTTAACTTACTATTGTTTACTATAATATGGTTGACAAATGTTCGAATGCATATAATAGTGTTAAGAGTAATTAATCTGTATTGATTTGTAGGGATAAAATTTGTTGACTAGGTTTTTAGATATCATATTCAATTCAACTCTCCATCCTAGCATTTCTGGTCGACTACTTAGTCAAGAATCAAATGGACAACTTTATGTGTAGCCAATGAACTTAGAAATTTTTTATGAGGCTAAATGATAAATGTACATAAGTAGGTTGTAAGATATCATACTTGGATGGATCATATCCAATTTTTCCCATTTTCATTTTTTCCTCTTGTCAATCTCTTCTATATCCCTTAAGAATACTTTTCCTTACCCCTACGTCAGTCCTAGCTATGGCTACAATAATAGAAACTTGTCTTAATTATTTCACATTTCTAAATTATTTTCAATTTGAGTAGAAAATCTAAATTACTAGAATCACTGCAAGTAACAAATAGCTGGTTCCTACTCTTGACCATACTCATGTTAGCAATGCAGTCAAAGGTAGCTTTGGATTCCTAGACCCAAAATACAACTACTGGCAGTAGTTTGCTGAGAAATCAGATGTTTATTCATTTGTTGTGTTGTTTGAGGACCTATGTGCTCTACATTATAATATTATATTAATCCTTCACCCCCATGAGAACAGGAAAGCATTGCTAAATGGGATTTTTGCATCATCATCGAAGGGAATGCTGGAATAGATCATAGATCCTCATCTGAAGGTAAAATTAATAATGAATCCCTTAAGAAGTGGACAGGCTTATGTGAAGCACCTTGTTGATTAAGCCTTGAGGTGTTGATAGGCCAACAATGGGAGATGTACATTGGAATCTAGAATTTTCTTTGGAGCTGCAAGAGGCCGCAATGGAGAATAAACTGGCTGATGATAGTACAACTGACCTTATTCAAATGTCTTCTGATTACAACCATTTAAGCAACATAGCCACTTATGCTTTTGTATATAACAACACTTTGACAAGCACAGGGGGCCATAGTCTGGTTAGCGTTGATTTGGATAATTAAATAGAAGGTTAGGTTTTATAGCCATGGGTTTTCTTTGTGTAAATCAACACCTGCGGAGTATTTCTGATTTGATCCATCACTGTTTTTCTCCTCATAGTTGGTTTTCTTTATACGTAGGGATAAAAGGAATGTTTTTTATATAAATCATTTTGTTGTGGTTATATTAAACAATCCTTTTTCAAAATATGAGACTTAGATGCATTTAGATCCAATGCTTTCTTCACACTTATGCTCCTACCAAAATTGTGTAGTTTGGAATAATATTTATACGTGCAGTTTTTAACAAAGGATGAAGTTATTTCGCTCTCAAACCCTAATATTAGATTTATTCTACTACATAATCTGTCAAATGAATATTTGAATTGTAAGGTGGATCTTGTGTTTGTCACCACAAGTTTGAGGAAATTCCGTTTTAAATTTGTAGACCTATAGAGTGTGGGTCCTATCATAATTACAGTTTCACCAATGATGACAATCCTAATGCCTGCACCATTTGCTGAATTCTCATATAGGGTTTTTATAGTATGATTTTTTAACCCCTATTTTTCAATAAAGGATCTCATCGACATCGCCCGCTCCATAAGCACTGGATTCTGCATTCATAATGGGATTTCTAGATTGTTGGACTTTGATGTGTTAGGAAATAAGCTATCAAGTCCTTTTCCTTACAATGTTTGTGGAGGCCGAGTACTAGATTCAATAGTTGCAATTGATTCTATTTCTATCTGGTAAAAACCATTTTTCCTTGCTAAATTTATTACAAGAAACAAAAGAATTCGTATAATGGTGCAAAAGATATATTCTTAAACCTTGATGTGCATTTTGCAGTATGAGCATCAATGGGTGGGAGTCCATGATACCACTTGGTTTTTGGCTGCAACTAGGAATGCTCCTGAAATGGCAGATTGTGGCTCTGATTGGTATGTCGGATATCAAATTCAAACCCAAATTCAATTTTTTTTATGTCCCAAAAGTAGAAGATCACAGATTTGGAAATGTTATGCCAAAAATATTATTCTAAGGCTGTCATGTAAGTTTCAATCCTCATTGATGGACTATTTAGACTCCGATGTCATGTGCAATTACCCTAGCAACAGATATAAGTAACTGCACTGTAGAATTGATCAATTTCATGGTGCTCTATTTTGACAGGAACTATACCAGCCATAATGTTAGGTGCGGGCCTTTTTCTTATTCCTGAGTCTCCAAAATGGCTGGTGAGTATTCTTGTTTATATTGGGTGTTCCATCATAACCATGACTCAAGGAAGCTTTTGCCACCCTCCACCATATGAGAGACTATGACTTGGAGCTATTTGCAAGTACCTTGTCAAATGCACATGTCTAATCACAACCATCCTTGCCATGAATTCATCTACTCAAGTTTTAAAAACTTTCTAGTTGAAACTTCAGCATGTGTTTGTACTTATTTTGCAAATAGCCTTGTTTCAAACTAGTTTCAAGTCATGTCTAGAAAACTTAAAGTATTATCAGTGCTGCTATAAAAAACATTCTATATATTAGTTAAGTTCTATGCCACCTAGACTCCATAACAAAAAAATGAAACTGAATCTATTGTTCAGTCAACTGCTTGCCCTGATTTTCTTTCATTACTACTTTGTTGCTTGATTTGACTTACTTTTTTCACAGTAAAGTTTTCTCAAATTGGGAAGCTACTCAAACAAGAATGGTGCCGCATGATTGACATGAGATATTTCTTTATAATTGGACAGTAGTTAAGGATGCAAATAATTTAAAATATGAACGGTGGCTTTGTGGCTGAACATGTGCTCTCACACATTTCTTTCATTTTTAGATATCATGAAACATTCAACAAATCCTTGGAATACTTAAATGTATTCACAGCATACGTGTAAGGTACATATTGATATGGTTTTAACTTCTAATATTCTTAATCATGCAAAGGATGAGTGATCTACTTTCACCCGTTCTGAATATCATGGAGGATGAATCAGAGTCATTTTGATGGAACATCTTGGTGCAAATTTGGATCATGATCAAAATGGAATACATTCTCAGCTTCTAGCTCTCAGAAAGGTTGGCGAATATTTTTTATTTTCTTGGTTGCAATTAGAGTACCATTTCTAGTATGAGTTTTGATGTCCTCATAGTTACTGTTCAACTTGGCAGTCAATAATAGTAAGACAATATAGTTTAGCTTATACATCATGTAAATAGAGTATAAAAAAATATAAGCATTTCAATGCATGTATCTCTTCTAGGTCCAAGTTAACAAGTAGTTTAGTTGAAAGAATTTGGCTGACAAGCTTTGCCTTTTACTATACCAAATGAAAGAACAAAAAGTGACTGAAGATAGGCTTCAATTGCTTCAAGATGTTATAGGAGAATTTATACCTAGTGTTCTTACATTATTGTGGACCATTGATAGAGGAAATTGGTTTTAAACAGTTCTAAATGTTACCAACTCAAAAAATTTAAAAGAACAATCCCAAAATTACCTTGTTCTAGAATTTTTTATGATCAAAATCCCATCATATAAAAATAAAAAGCCATGAACATTACCAATTAAAAGAAAAAATAAAAAACACCCAAAAAATTACTCTGTTATGAGATTTTTATGATGGAAAACCCATCATATAATAAACAGTCCCGAATAATTAATTTCATTGCAGTGGTTAAAACAAAATAGTAGATTGTTGTTGATATTGGGTTGTCAATCTATTGGATATGTTATATAGGAATATGTAGAGGAGTTAGAAAGTCTACCCAAGGCCAGAATAATTGATTTATTTCATAGAAACTATGCTCATGTTGTCATTGTGAGTAATATGCTTTATGGATGTAGTGCCCCTCCGTGTCAGTTGTTCTTGAAGTTTGTGCGAAGTATTTGTTTGGGCTTCATTGTTCACTGTGTTATTTGATTGTGTGAAAAATATAATATGTTATTAGTCATGTTTAAACAATTAATTAAATTAAATTGATTGGAAGGTTGTTTATAATAAAATTAGAAAATTAAAATAGAATTCCTTATGAGTTAACGAAAATAAAATTAAAATTAAAATAGTAATTAAATAAATTAAGTTTATGAAATATAAACTAAATATATGTTTTTATAAATAAATTAATTCTTAATGTAAAAAGTATTGTACCTAATTATAAATGTAATTTAATTTTCTAGAGAAGATAATTATTTAAATATGGTAAATGAGGTGATGTCAAATAAATCTTAAAGATAAGATTTGAAAGTGTTGTTAAAGCAAAATAAAGATAGAAAAGGTGGAGTTTGGTTTTAGTAAAGCCTAAAAGATGGGAAAAATCAAGTGACTTTTAACAAATAAGAAAAATAGGTATTGAATAGATGTTAAAGTGGAAAAAAGACGGGAAGAATTGCATGCAAGCACATGCACAACTGGAAACTAGATTTGAATGGGTAACTTGCTAATATGATTGATCTTGGTGTTTTCGAAAACTTATCCGGTCTTAGGCTTTATGTATGCAGATTTTTTTTGGAGAAAGGGGGGATTCAGAAAAGAATATTGGAATCAGTTGATTTTATTCGAAAAGAACGGTAGCGAAGGTTGATCGTAGCTTCAAGTTCGTTCCAACCACGTAGTAACTCAGGTTGGTTTCGTTGTCATTTCTCCTTTTTGTTATCGTTTAATAATATAATGGTATTATATTATTGTGGTTGATTTCCTTCTCTCTGGGTAATCTCGATATGATATAGCTATGACTGTAAATCCTTATTGCTAGATAGAAATCAAGGTTTTGTTTGGGAAACATTGCTTGTATTAACTTTGAGGTTTGATCTTATTATTTAGCTTCTAAACATTTAATCATATCGTCCTCTGCATGCATGTACAGTAGTTGAAAATATTTCGAGCCCTCGTATTCCATTGCATGCTATTTACTCACCCTTGCTCTGAGTTATTCTATCAAATGGCTCATGTGCCCAGCTAAGTTTTCATAGTTTGCATGTGATTCTATTAGCGTTCTTATGGTCACTCAACCGTTGTTAGGCATAAATCTACATTCATGTAGGGAAACGGTGCATAAAGTTGAATATATCGAATATAGGGCATCAGTTGTATTACAATACTTATATAGGGCAATCCATTATAGAGGCTGATGCATTCATTGAATATATCGAATATGTAATTTTGAGGCTGAGGCTGATGCATTCATCCTTGAACTCATCGAAGTTGATTTCATTTGGTTCATCCTTGAAAATGTTTACATTTTTTAGTTCTTTTTTTTTAAGATATAGTAATGAAATGAGGTTCTTTATGCTATGTGCCTTATTTGGATAGCTGTGAAAATTATTTGGTATCAAACTTCTCATTCCTGTCAATGATTTCTTTATTGTTGGCTTTTGATAAGGCATTCGCCTCACCCCGTTTCTATCCCTTGTTTTGGTTGATTCTGGCTGTTATTATCGTTGGCAACCTTATAATCTCTAGTTTGAATGAGGAGAACATGTGCACCTTGCCTTAAGGCTAGCTGCGAGCCCTTGGTTTTATTTTATTCTCTAAACTCAAGTCATATTAAGTTAAAGTGTTAGAACTATGCATTAATCGGCCAACCTTATCGGCTTTGCTTTTAGAAGCTGAAGTTTCTCCCGAGTCACCAGTGAAGCTCTCTCTGCCTTTTCAGATTCTTTCATTGCTATAGATGACTGTGGGATTTAATCATTTGTACCACATGGCTGATGTACTTTGAATCCTTGGATCTATAGGAAATATTCTTATCATAAATATTGTTAGAGAATTTCAATGTCGGCAGGTAGTTGGCATTAAAACCGGCACTTGGAACATTGAAAATTATTCTTATAAAGAATTATCTCCAACTTGTTGGCTTGTTACACTGTCGCTGGTGGCTACATGAAAAGGAACCATGATGCCATATATGGGTAAAATTCGTTGATTAGTAATAAAAAGAAGAGAAAGTTTATGTACCTAGTCTCAGCTGCAGCACACGAACTTAATAGGAAGTTTATAGATTTCAATAACCTGCTTGATTCTGCTGTCAATATATCGCAGTTGCAGCTCTTGAAAATAAATCTTGTCAGTATACTAACATAATAGAGAGGTTACCATGATCGTGGTGAAGTTTAATTCCCAAACTCCAAACTTGAGGCCGTGTTTGAAACTCGCCATCAAACAGGGTTGTGTCTTGTTCAAAAAGAGAAATTTGTACATTATTTTTCCCCACCCTTAGTCACGTATTGCACCTCATCTCTCTCTTTTCCTTTAGACTTGTGGGTCGCTTTTGGGAGTTGATAATAATGCTAGTAGATGGCGACATTTCCAAATTCCAATATTCACTTTCTAATATACTTGGCAACCTATGACAGTTACAACATTTAGAGTTGAGGCGTTGTACAGAATTAAATAGCCTCCCTGAAACCATTGGCAACCTATCACAGCTACAAATTTTAGACTTGCAAAGGTGTATTAAATAGCCTCTCTGATTTCATTATCAATCTATCACAGCTGCAGTTATTAAAAAAATTAATTCCCTAAATAGTGGCATCATGTTCTAGTATGGTAATCAACATCCTAGCCATTCTTTGTAGAACTGGAGTCATGGTATCTATTGCTCTATAGAATGATCAACTCCTTGTATGGTAACAACATTACCTATTTATAGTGATCAGATTATATATATATTTATAAATATCCTGTGTTGATAGTTTGACAACCACGAAATTTAGTGTTAGATTTGAGGATGAAATACTTCTAACTTGCAGAGGCGTCGATGGCATTATGTGAGTCTACCACTACCTATTATTGATAGTATTAGATACACCCATAACTACCACTTTAGTAATATTTCCTTTAAGTCACTTCCTATCTGACAAATCATATGTTTGCAACTGGCAGTGAATACTTTATGTGATAATTAGTGAATTTTAATATCGATGTTTTAATCCAATTTGTGTTAAATTATTCTATTAAGTAATAGTCTTGATAATATAATTAAGATTTTTGATTGTGCAATTAGGTTTTTTTTATTATTATTTGTTATTTGTTTTAAATGTAAAAAAAAATATCTACTTTTATTTGTACATGTAGTTAATGTTTTAAAAGTTAATTGAAAATTATTGTTTATATTAATTTATTTTCTTAAGGTTAGTAAGTATTTAAATTATATTCATTTTTATCAAGTTTGAATTTAAAGAAATTTTAGTATTAAGAAATATGTGAAAGTAACTAGTTATAATTGTGTGATTAGAGTTGAAAGCTGTATTTTAGTTTTGATTCTAAATTAGAAATATATTTATGTCTTGATTTAATATAGTGGAAATTGTAATTTGGAAACAATAGTGACATTATGATTATGGGGTTTGTTAAATGATTGTAGTGGTTAAATTGTCTTGATTAAATTGTTGATTGTTTGCTTGTTTTGGAGGATATGTTTGGAATATGATTTGAATGTTGGTCTTGTGGTAATTATATAATAGTTGAGGTGCTTATTCATGAGTCCGTCTATGATTGTTATCATGATTGTCAAGTATGATTTAGGGAAATGTGAATAAATGAAGATAGACAATCTCCTGAAACTTGTTTCCCTTATACTCTTTTTACCATTGATTTGTAAGTCCTTTGTATAGATAGGTACTTAGAACTCTTGTGAGTACGAATGACTTGATTGTTCGAGTGGTTTGGTTTTCGAATTGAGAATGTGGGTTGTTAATGGCTACATGTTGTCATGTCTACTGAGTTTGCTGAAGGTAATTTGTGTGCCAACTGTAAGGGTATCTTGAGAGGAGAAAATTGAGGTCTCCCTTAGATGCCCAAATGGTTGTTTCTAGATTTGGATTTGATTTGGAACTTAATTTGATCTTGATTAACTGTGGTTGATTTGATGTTTTGTTGTGTTGATTGTTTGGGTTGATTTTTAAGTTGAGTGAGAATCAGTTGACTACTTTTGTTGCTTCATTTTTCCCTTGTTTGTGGATTGTCGTTCTTTTGGCTTCTAGAGGCTTGAGATTATTGTCAGTTGATGTTCTCTCTTTAGGTGCCCTTGTTGTGGCAAGTGTTTTGATATCATGATTTTAAAAAGGGTTGTACATGAATTATTGAGACTTTGATTATGTGTTTATGGCGAGATGTTTAATGCCTCGCGTGATTTGGTCTTGATATTATTTGTTTTATCTATTACGGTACAACCCTTGCCTAGTTTGGTTTATGTTAGGGGTCTTAGGGAGAGTGGCTCTTCGTCGGCGCCGGCGCCTCGGAATGAGGAAGGGCTCAGGATAACCCACGAAAGAGTAATTAAACAAGTGATAACCTAAACAATAGAATTTAGGGGGATGGGTAGTAAAACACACAAGATAATTAAAACTGGATTCCTCGTCTATGCATTAGGGCTACCATAGACTAGTGATAGACTGAGAAGGCCGTGGTCGGAAATGTTGCAGTCTCATCTTCATGAGAGATTATCGGCTCCGCATTAGCTACCCTATGGTGTCGGCGCCTCAGTTAGGAGGAAGGGCCAGGAGATCCATAGATGGGTGTCGGCGCCTCAGTTGGAGGAAGGGCCAGGAGAATCCCGTGAGGGCTATGCGATGACACTCTCCACTAGACACCCTTGTTCTTGTTTCTTGTCGCCTCTGGATATTGTAATCTTTATGTTGTTTCAGATTCTTGTGAAAATGATTTATGAATGTTCTTTGGTGACTTGCTTAATTGTTATTGCTTGGGTTAAATGTGATGAGTTTCATAGCTTAATTTGATTTTATTGACTCATGAATGTTGTTGATTATGTCATTGTAACCCTTGTTTTATGATACCTTTGTATGACGTTGAGTCTTGTGGTTCCCTGTTTGGATGTTCTTGGTTGAGGTCTCTTCTTGTTAGATCCTTAGCATGGGGGGTGGGTCTTCGGACCCACGTGGTCGGGTGGAACTTGCTAAGCACCCCATTGGGTCCCCAGTCAAGGATCGAGAGGTGCGGATTGGTGCTGTTGCGGCAACTCTAGAGTTGTACCATTCTATTCTGTCATGTGGTTCCTGCCCATATTGGGAAACATGTTTGTATCATTGTAAGACTTGAACAGTGTAAAGTAATGAAAAGGATGTGATGTAATATTTTATCATCGGTAACTTTGTGTGGATATGGATCCATATCAGATGTTATTCAAGTGTTGTATTTATTTAAGTGAATGGTTCTTATTGATGGTTTTATATGTATGCTTTGTCATGGATTAGATTTGGCTTTCATTCTTTATCATTGATGTATGGCATTAAGTTTCGTAATGTATCCTCGTGTACCCCAAGGGACGTAAATGATATTGGGTTTGTTTAAATGAATTTTCATGTCATAACTTTTGTGCATCTCATGCATGTTAGTTTTACTTTAAAAAAAAATTGTGTGGTATTTTTTGCTTTAGTTGTCCTTTGGGGTTCGCACGACGGGGCGTTACAGTGGAAATTTATTTGTTGGATCTCCAATGTTTATCCCTTCATCCATAATTCCTTCAATAATCCATTCATCATTTACAACTTGATAACTTGAATTATACTTGATAAAAATTTATTTGTTGAATCTCCATAGTTTATCCATTCATCCTTTACAACTTGACAACTTATATTTCCTATATTAGGTTGGTGTTGGGCTAGTGGTATGTCAACAACTTTGTGGAATCAACAGTGTTATATTTTATGCCAGTGCAATCTTCAAAGCTGCTAGTGAGAGGCTAAGTTAGTGTACTAGACACTTCTCTTTCGTTTCTGCTGATATAAATGTATGCTTTTATGTTTTCGATGGAATATAATTTTTTTGAAGTGAGTTGTAGGCTATTCTTCAGGTGATACAACATCAGTTGGAATTGCTCTACTTCAGGTGCCAACCATGGTTAACTCAAGATAATAATACCTCATTTAGTTCTTCTTCATGTTCAAGCACATTTATCTTGTTTATTAATATGTGTTTAGTTCTTGGCAGGTGCCAATGACAGCAATAGGTGCATTCTTGATGGACAAAGATGGTAGGAGACCACTTCTAATGGTATGATTTAGATGTGGATAAGAATTTGTCAAATAAGATATTAGATCCATCACACCTTAACAAAGAAGCTATAAAGTTTAGAAGAATGCAAGCCATTGTGCGCACATATGGTCCTTGGTTCTTCCAATATTATTAGATTCTAAATAATTAGTTCTCTATACAACTATGGGATAAAGATGTAACAAGTCTAGCATAGTTTTAACTTCTATCCATTAGCCTTTTCTACAAAGGAGATAGGAATGACAATTACTTTGTATAGGTCTTTGGAGAATTTATAGATGTCTTCTGAGTGTGTGGCTCCAAATGGTAGTACAAGTGGAAAATGAGTTTATTCACTCTCTTATGCTGATCCAAAACATCTAGGTATTTAATTTGTATCATAATGCAGTATGTTCTAGGATTGGAGTACTCTATTTGAGGCTTTCATTTTTATCTGTATACCTTGGAATTTATCCTACTCTAAATGTGCAAAAAAACTTAAAAATGCAAATGGTAAAATACCAAGGACACCTCAAGATTATCCAAAAGAGTGATATAACAAAAAGGAAAATGAATAAAATGAAACACAAACAGTTTCACCTTCCTTGCTGTTGATATCTCTTTGATTGGCCCTTGCTTGGAATGATTTGTGTGCTCCTTAGATGATGGATTGAGTGACTAAATGCAAGATTAGATGTGCAATATGATCAAGAGAGATGGCTAAAATGATGGCAAAGGATTGAGGATGTAAATTAGCAGCATGTAGTTATGAAAATACAAAGTGTTGAAAATGCCCTTGGAGAGGGGGTATTTATAGGAGAATTTGAATTCTCTAGAGAATTCAACGGTCAAGATGCATCCAACAAGGCCAAGATGAAGGGCTATGGTGGGTTGAGAACCCACAAGCCCTCACATCTTGACATGTGGAGGGTGAAGTGGCCAAGGGGATATGAGATGGAAATGAGTTGTCAAGAAGGTACATGAGGTGGAAAAAGGACATGCACCTTGGGGAGTGAGGAGGTTTCCACAAAAAAGGGATTTCTTGTCCCCAAGTGGGAGTGAAAGAGACATTTGAGGAATTTTGGAATTCCTCAAAAAATCTACGTGGGAAAATGAAAGGTGGATGGGGATATAAATGTGAATTAAAAATTCACATTCCTAGGAGGATCTAGAGGATAAAAGGTGGGCTCCAAAAAGGTGGGACTTGGTCACATGTGGAGATTGTGACAAGTCCAAGGTTCTAGAAGCCTTGGGAGAATGGAATGTGAATTAAAAATTCAAATATAAAGAGGGAATTTAGGATAAATAAAAAGGAATTAAAAATTCCTTGGGGAATGATTAGGCTTAATTAATCAATAATTAGAAGATAAATGAGGATTAGAAGCCAACTTGCAAAAGTTGGAGGATGTGACACATCCTAATCAAGGATTAGGCATGTGCACATCCTTAATGAAGAAATTAGGAGATGGATTAGGATTAGATGAAAATGACATGTGAGGAATTAAATAAATGTAATATTTATTTAATTTATTTGATGAAAAGAGGATTAAGGAGGGTAAGGTATTTAATTATTAATTAAATACCTTAGGGATTTGGCAGAATTAAAGATATTAATTAAATAATAGTAATATTACTTAATTAACTCAGATAAGAGGATGTTTAGATGAAAAGTGATGAATTTGGATAAATTAAGTGTCCAAATTTGGATGTCTACATTATCAATGTACCAAACTCAAATGATCTGAGAATATAATGATGCATTTTTATAGTTCATGTGAGAATTGTGTTATCTAATAAAAATCTACTTCCAAATATGCTTTTGATGGATGTTCATATCCTCATCCAAAGCTCCAATTCACACACAGGCAAGGACACTTTCAAGCGTATCAATTACAAATTTGCAATCAATAATCAAGATATTGATCAGTTGTTTAGGAATAAGGAAGTTTTATATCACTAATTGAATATTGTCTATTTGTTTGCTATCTTGCATGAATTCATCTTTTTTAAAATTGTAAGAGATAACTAGGAAACATTATATCTAGCACTTAAGTTTAGGGTGCCATAGTTGGAAAAGGAAAATAAAATGTTTGAATTTTATCCTTTATATTTTTTGACTTTATTGAGTTTTTGATGTGCAAATTTTGAAACGTTATTTTTAGGCTGTAGCTCCAAATTAGAGAAGTGAAAGGTGAATACCAGTGAAGAAGAGTTTAGAGGAGCCAAAACCAATAGCGGTGGGAAAGTTGTAGATTGACAAGGGGATTAAATGGGTCGAGCCCCTATAGGAGGTTGTTACCCTTCCAAAAGGACTATAGTTAAGGAAGTGTAAAATAGTATAATTATATGAAAATAGGAGTATTATGTTTATATAGTGTCTATAAGTTGTACAATGTCACTGAAACATTGAATGTAACCAATGATATTTTGATTTTCCAATGAGGCTTAATAAAGTAAATTTTTAGAGTGGTTTTTTCTCCACTCATAAATCTTTTGTTATGGCTCCTCTTGATTTGTAATCTATTTGTGTTTGTGTCTGATCAATCATATTTGTTCAAGCATTTTAGTTTTCATTTCATGGTGTTTTTTAACATTTGAATATTTATGATACTTGAAGTTTATATCTATAAACTTGTGAGGATTAATTAAGTTATATTTGATTTGTAATGACTAAAGTAATGACTAAATTAATGAATAAATACATGACTAAATTAATGATTAAATATATGACTAAATTAATGGCTAAATATATGACTAAAGTAATGACTAAATAAATGACCAGTTAACAACAATCAATGACTAAATTAATGACTAAAGATATGACTAAATTAATGACTAAATATATGAATAAGAAAATCACTACCATGCCTAAATAAATGATTAAATTAATGACTAAATCAATGACCAAATCAATGACTAAATAAATGACTAAGATAGTTTAGTCATAAATTTGGTGGTGTTATAAATGACTACAAATAAACCATTAAAATAGTCACGTGACTAAAATTAATGACTAAATATATGACTAAATAAATGACCAAATTAATGACTAAATTAATGACTAAAATAATGACTAAATAAATGACTAAAATAGTTTAGTCATAAATTTGGTTATGTTATAAATGACTGGCAATAAACTACTAATGGTCACGTGACTAAAACTAGTCATTTATATGCAATTTTTACTAGTTTATTTAGTCATATATTGTTGTTTGTGTACTAGTGAATACCGAGACAAACTGATCTACATAGGTACGAAACACACCATTCATCAAACTCATAAACATCGAGGGTGCATTCATTAACCCGAACGACACTACTGTGAACTCGTAGTGTCTATATAAAGTATAAAATACAGTATTATGTATATCTAACTTGAAGATACACAACTAGTGATAACCTGATTTAAGATCAATCTTTGAGAATACTCTAGCGCCCTTAATTTGATCAAATAAGTCATCTATCCTTGACAACGGGTATTTATTCCTTATGGTCACCTTGTTCAACTGCCAGTAATCTATACACAACTAAGGGGATCCATCCTTCTTCACAAAAATCATTGGTGCTCCCCAAGGAAACATGCTAGGACGAATGAATCCCTTCTCTAGCAACTCCTCAAGCTGTAATCAGAGCTTCTTAAGCTCCTGAGTGGTCATCCGATAAGGAGCTTGTGAAATGGGCTTAGCTATAGGTACAAGATCAATCTTAAAGTCAATGTCACACTTGGGTGGCATCCCTGGAATCTCGCTAGGAAACACATTGGCATACTATCTAAGAATAGGATGACTATCAAGTGATACCTCCTACTGACTCTCTCCTTGCTCCAAATCATTGATTGTCATTGCAAATAACTGACAGCCCTGCCACACACACCTCCTCAACTGCATGGATGAGATCATCCTCAATGAAATAGGTCTTTGAATCCCAAGCACCTCAACCTCATTGCTAGAATCATCAACACACCTCACCGACTTGCAACAAAAATCAATGACTGCTCTATGGGCCTCTAACCAGTCCATGCCTAATACAACATCGTAAGATCCAAAAGGAATGATACGAAGATCAACCGTGGTTTAAAGAGATCTAATCCTCAATCTACAACCACAGAAAAGTGACTCAGCTGTGATCTTAGCACCAGAAGCTAACTCAACTTGCCACCTATCATCTTGCTTTATTGCCACTAGTCCAAATTGTGCAACAATAGAAGGAGAAATAAAGGAGAATGAAGCTCCTAAATAAAAAAGTATAGAAACTCTATCACCCTGTAACACACTTGATGTCTCAACCATTATCCCATGGTGCTCAACCTAGTGGTTGTCAATCATAGAAAAACCCCTATGAGATCTACCAACATCCCCAACTATCAGCTCTAAAGCTATTGGTCTCTGAGAAAATACAATAGTTCCCTTCCGAGGACACTAATGAGCAATATGACCCTATTGTCCACATGAGAAGCACCCTGTACCTCTGCCAAAACCTCTACTACCAAGTGGTGCACTAGAATATTGAACACTTCCCCTATTAAATATAGACTATGAACTTTGGGTTGGCTGCTCATAGTGGTAACGTTTCATTCATCTCTAGTTCTTGTCTCTATCTCTCCTAGGCTGAGATCTATCATCCTAACAAGATTGTGAATTCTTATGTTTAAACTATGAGGGCTGCTGATGTTGTTACTATTGGCCACCCTTTGAGGGTGCCTATTGAATCCTAGATAGACTTGCTAATTATGACTGATGACCACGTGAACTGAACCCTACCAAAGGTGCACTGCTAATCTGAAACCCTTTCTATCCACCTAAGGCCATAGCTAGATTATCCTCAACAATATGAGCCTTTTCCACAACAACCTCCATGGTCTTCCGCTCGAACTCCCGAACTCCACTACTGATGTAGGCATTTAAGCCCCTAATGAAATGTTATACTAGCATGCCCTCATCATCACCAATACTAATGTATTACTTAAGTTTATAGATTTTCCTCTCATATTGTTCCACTAACATAGCCAATTGTCTAAGCTCATGAAACTTGTCTACTCGGTACTATTGCCAATGGTCAGACAAAAATCAAGATCTGAATTACTAAAGGAATATCTCCTATGACACTAAGTCAATATCTAGATGGAGCTTCTACTCCTTAAGCTGCCACCATGTGGAAGCAAACCCACATAGATGCATATTGGCACATCTAGCCTTGGTATTACTACCATAAGGGTGCATAGCAAACCATCAATTTAGATAGATAAGCCAGGTCTCTATCTCTAGTCCATTGCCTGACCCATCAAATGTCGAAGGATGCACTCGAAGTAGATCCCTCATGTGACCATCTAGAACAACATCCTGCTCCATAGCTAACTCCCTCCTCCTAGGATATCTCTCTCTCTTAAATCACTAACTTCTCTCCTTCCTACCTCAGACCAAACTAGGCAAGAACCTCCTATAGTAATTGGTGCAACTAAGCACCCTCCATCCTAGGCTGACCCATATTCAGTCCTACACCACCCTGTTGTTCTATGAACTTGGATCTTCCTCATGATCTATCTCCTGAGAACTCTATGGATGTGATTTGGGTGATTGGCCCCATGGCCACCACCTTGACCTCTACCTCACCCTGGACCTCTACCCCGTCTCCTAGGCATGATCCTACATAGACAAGTTCAAGGTATTAGACAAGGTCAACAAGGGAAAACTTAAAATTCAACTATACATCTAAGACAACTTTATGGGCTAATTGATATACCTAGAGTACCCAGTGTTTAAATCTAGGATCTGATACCATGTGTAATGCCCCACCAAGTACCCTAGAGGATAAAACTTATACTAGGAAAAATAGACAATTTTTTTTCTAAGTGCAATGTTGTGCATTGAATTTCAACATTACTTTGATTATTTTCCTAAGTCCCCTAGGGTGCATGACCACATTACTTATTTTCCATTATCCAATACAAATCCCAATAACTATTTAACAATTAAACACTAAACATCATCAAGCATAGCATTTATTCTTCACAATAGATCATATGAACCATGAGAAATATCCATTCAACAAACATATATAAATATTTGAACCACTTTCTTTTCAAATAAAAAAATCATATTACTGATTACATCATTCCTTACATATAACAAATACATTAATTCAGAGTTTTAATTACAATACATATAACAATACTTCCTCCATACAAGTGAGGAGTGCTCAACATGAGATATATGAAACATGATAAGTTGCAATACATTTACAGGTACAATGATCAACCTCCCAAGAGTAGATGCAATGCTGAAGACAATGGTTGAGATGAATCACCACAACACGTACATGAGGGGAACCCAATGGAGAACGTGACATGTTCCACCCTACCATGTAAATCCAAAGATTCACCCCCTGAGCTAGGAGGCTACAAAGGGCCCCACCAACATAAAGACAAGGACAAGATATCACAAGGTAGAAAAAACCCACAACACAAACAAACAACAACAACAAGTGCAACAACATCAATGACCATACTTCCAAAGGAACATAGATATGCAAGGTAAAACAACAAGTAAAGAATATTCATGGTTTTCATAGGGAAAGTTTCATCACATAATTGGACATAGGTTATCTAGGTAGTTCTTCCTAGGCCTCGAATCCCATCATGGGTTATCCTAGAAGCCTCTATCAAACTCCGGCCCCTCATGAAAACTTATGCATAATTGACCTACTTCTCATGGAGATGAAGTAGTCGATTATGCCATTCTAGGCCTTCCTGACTCACCTCAAGCCTAAATGAGCACTCAAGGCTAAGCGAGGTACAATCTTATCTTGTTTAGTGTATGTGCTACCCAACTCCCCCTAATAGATTTTAATGATATCACTTATTAAAAAACTTCCACATGGGTTATCCAGATGCCCCTTTATGCACTGGCCCCCATTGGAAGCCACTTCCCTATTGACCACCGAAAACCCATAAAATAGAAAAGACACCACTTGCACAACTCAAAATAAAAGTAAATCACTTCACGAGGCATTACCCATCCTGCTCACCAAGTCCATAAAATTAATCTCAAAGACAATTATAATGTGCAAGGTGACTGACCATCATAGTCATATTCATGACATAACTTTCCATATCCAGTTAACTAGGTCAAATCATCAAGAATAGATCATCCTAGCCTCTGAAAACAAACTTTAGAATTACAACTAAAACAAAGTTACTCTTGGACCCAAGTCCACAATCATTACAGCTACATAAACCAATATCCAATCACTTATTCCAATTAATGAATCGACCCAAAGGAGTATATAGAACTAAATGCAGAAGAGAAATTTCTATTTTCTTGTTTGGAAATTATCCATCAAGAAACTAAAACGTTCATTTAAAATATTACTTCTTTCAATATATTTCAATTGACTAAATATCATCAAAGACAAACATATTTGTATTTATATCTTACATATGTTAATATACATACACATATTATATATACATTCATATATGTGTAAATGTATTTATTTATTTACTTTATAGTAGTCTTAGTTAAGACTCTATTAAGAATATATATATAAATTCATAAGACTGCTAAGAATTCTAGATGCCTAGGTTCGACTAGATAGCTTATGTCATAGACTGGGTATAACTTAAGAAGAAGAAAATTAAATCAATCCATATTTATTCCTTAGACTTAAATAGGGATAGAGTAATCTTCAATCAATCAAAAATCCCAGTTCACAAGGTAGTTCAATGCCAAAATTGAGGCATGCAAGACTACAGACTTGAGTTTATGATGAAGTGACTGCATGGGAACCACACATCAAGCAATGGATAAATTAAAATCATAGTTAACATCAAGTTATCTCCCTGTTGGTATAAGCCGATTCCAGAGGAGAGTAACACAAAATTGGCATCAGAAACAAGTGTACACAACTAATGAGTGATTCCAATTTAAAACAAAGTAATGGAAAATTAGTTATGCCAACTGGCCTAAATCAAACAATAGAGACATTGACTGGATTAAGAGGTAACTGATTTACAAGCTCTTAAATTAGACGACAACCAAACAGGAATAGGAGACTTCCTTAATATTACTCCATGGCACACACTTAAGAAGGATGAAGGGTGAGAAGTCTTTTTACATAAATCATAAGCTAGCACAAATTAGATTCGAAGGATATAAACATTGACAATGGTAAATAATTTGTGTCATATAGTTGACTAAACTGCTTGTTTCCTCACTCGGCGCCATGCGTACTTTAAGATTCAGAAAACATTGTTTCAATTGGAAATTTTAGTTTTATATCCATTTTAATCATTTCAATCATTGAGAACTCTAGCTTGGGTCAAGAGTTCTCATTATGGATACTTACCAATCGACTTATCTAGTGGATAGTAACACCTACTATAGGATTTTAACATAAGATATAGTTTATTGTTAAAATAAATCAACAAACAAATAGGTAAACTCAAATTAACAGGTATAAATCTATATTAATCAAGGAATTTGAGGGGTAGTGAGAAAACGTAACAACATGCAGAGTTGAGTAGTGCTGCATGATAGAGGAGTAAAGATTCATTATCAGCCAAACAACCAAAGAAACAGGGCAACACTGAAACAAAAAATTATACCATATGTTTATATATACATAGCTTGCAGATGGCCAAATAAGATGTCTGAAGGGTAAGAAGTTTCCATCAGTCTATTAATATGTACACCTATATCAACAACTTTTGGGATATACTAATTCGGTTATTCGGGGTAAAGCCTTTATCTGAGAAAGAAACAAAATCTAGTTTCAGGAATGCAATATTACTAAGATGTTTGTTTAGAAATCGATGTCGAATTGGTAAATTTTTTGAGTACAGGAATCCATCACAGGAATCATTACTACAACTATTTTCCTAAAAAATCATTCTCTATAGTTTCATAAATAGTTTTTTTTCAAATTCTAAGTCTATTAAGTAGAGGATAAATGATTTACTTTGTTCCTATTCTAACTTTCATTTTTAGATCTGAAGGAAACAAAAGAAATATTGATGAACTTGGAATTTCATAGAATTAGGCTAAGAACGATGCTGGATTTCCAACTTTAGGCTGCAAATTCTACTCTTCCAAGAATCTACTTTGCAAACCAAGCAACTCCAAAACAACAACTGCTATCAAAAACCCAAGTTTTCTAAAACAACCTCAAAGCTTCCCAATCTCCAGAAGAAGAACTTTAGGGAAAAAAAAACCCAAAAATTTCACAGTAAAAACAAAAAAACCAGAAAGACCAGAATTAGTTTCTTTTCTTCCAAGATCCATAAAACCAATTTCCCCTATGGAGTTAACTCCACTCTCTCCCAATTAATCTCTCATAACTACTTTTATTCCATTCCCTCCAATATTTCAGTTTCTTTCCCCTTTTCAACTTTTATTAAATTTTACATTTCATTCTACATTTGCACACAATATACCCATTTTATTTATTAATTTATTATTTCAAATGACATATAAAGGTTGTTTATGCAATGTAATAACAATATATATTTATATATCTATATATTCTATTTAGAAAAATAACTCTCGCTCAATTTAATTTATTAAAATCAAATTCCACATTTTTTTTAATTTAATTTTGTAATTTAATATAGCTTAATTTAATTTGACTTTAATTTCATTACCAAGCCTTCAAATATGACATTCAAAATAAAATGACATAATCAACCAAGCACAAGACTCCACATCAGTTAACAAATAACAATAAAAAACATGACAAAGGTTATATGACCACAAAGAAATGAACGATACCAAAGGACCTTATTGACGAGGTGCAACAACAAAGATTCATCCTTGAAAAGGATGATGGTTCAAAGTGGGGGACCCAATGTAACCTCCAAAACAACAACTCCATTGGGCTCTGGCACACTCAGACCTGATAAACAGGTGGATTCAATTCCCTATACCTATAACCTACAACAAAACGATGGATCAAAGCATATACATAAAAAAAATAGTCACACTGTGATGGGGAAATCACAGAGTCATAGGGTGCTCAGAAGCGAGTGATGTGACATTGTCCCCATCCCTGATACTTAACAACTAATATCAACTCATGAACACATACATCCAAAATAACATAATATCCATCATATTCAAATAAACAATTAACTAATCTACAAAACATTGATTAAGTAAAAGACATCAAATATCACAATACCAATAACATCATTAAGCCAATCATCATAATGTTATCAAATAGTCTCAACATCTACACACCCAAATATCACCATGTTTGAATAGTATCCATGGAGTCATAATGTCTAACAATAACATAGAGTCAACAAAACAACATCACATAGTCTAGATGAAATCCAAAATGTTGTCCATACATAAGCAATCTGAGGGGGCATCACAACCTCCACCATTCTACCAGTGGCATGTTCTTCTAGAATGACGATGTTGATAGGCACTCCCCAATATTTTCATACCATGGGGCTAGTGTCACTATTTGGAATAGATGTGCATCAGGAAAGTCTTCATTTACACTGTCGGGTGGTTTTCTAGACCATACTCTTGAAAGTTGGTCTGCGATGACATGACTTCCTCAACCATACAATGATGGTGAATGTAAACTCTTGTAGGAGTAGCAACCATTAACTTACCCTCCCTTGAATGATTGGATTGTCCACTAGGTACATCAGTGCTTGATGGTCCACATAATATGTGAAGGGGGTCACCAATAGGTAGTGCCTAAAATTTTGTATGGTGTACATCATTCCCAAGGATTCCCTTTCTATTGTACTATAGTTTTACGTCACTCTAGATAGTAGTTAGCTGGAAAAGTACACTGGATGGTCCAATCCTTGAATTAGTGTTACTCCAATTGCAAAGTTTGAAGCATCCACATGTAGATAAAACTCCTTGTTCCAATCCAGGTACACCAAGATTGGCAAACTAGTCAGTCGTACCTTTAATTCCTTGAAAGATTCTTCTTGTTCTTTAGTCTACTTGAATGGTTTCCCCTTCCTCGTGAGTATTTCTAATGGATATAATATTTGGGTAAAGTTATTTATGAACCTTCTATAATATTTGACATGATTGAGGAATGAATTCACTCTTGTGACATTCTAAGGTGTCTCCATCTGCACGATCACCTAGATTTTTTCAGGGTTAGTCTTTAGTCTTTCCTTATAGACTATGTGTCCAAGTAGTTTCCTTTGGGGTACTATGAACTAACACTTCTTGGGGTTGAGTGCCAACTAGGTTTCTCTACAATTCTCCATACATTCCTAAAGAGCCTTTAGATGTGTTTGTTCATTGCTGAAAATGGACCAATCATCTAGGAATGCCTTGAAATTCCCTCCAAAAATTTTATCAAGTATATGCAATATTATCCTCTAGAATTTTTTTGGAGCATTGCACAAACTGAATGGAATCCAATTGTATGCATACACTCTGTCTTCAACAACAATTTTTTTTTTGAGTTTTACCTCCTTAGCTATGCTTATTTGATTGTACCTTGAAAACCCATCCATGAATGAGTAGATCTCATGACCCTCTACTTCCTCCAATGTTGAATTAGTGAATGGGATCGAGAAGGAATCTTTTATCATCATCACATTGATGCTTTCGAATTCTACTCATATATTGATCTATTTTGATTCTTTCTTCAGTGAAATCACAATTGGTGACACCCAGTCACTCACTTCTACCTTGAATATGATTCTAGCCTTGAGCATCTTTTCAATTTCTTGTTGTACCTTTGTTATGTAGTTTGTTCATCTGGTACAGTCTCTTTCATATAGGCTATGCTCCTAGAACTAGTTGGATTCTATGTACACATAAATCTAGGGTTATTTCCCTTCAAGTCCTTGTACATCCATGTGAAGGCATCCTTGTACTCTATAAAAATATTGAATGTGACTACTTTTAGTATGAGATTCTAATAATCTCCCACTAGGATCATAATGGGATTGTCTTCTTTTTTGAGGTTGACTTTCTTTATGTTTGGTTCCTCATACTTGATCACCTTATCTCCTTCAAAGTGTTGTGTTGGTGTGTCATCTACTATGGTCACTCTTTTATATTCTTTGTACTTCAGAGAGAATGCTTGGCTTGTTGACACTTTGTCTTCTCTCGTCCCTTCATCTTTGACTTGTAGCATGTTGCAGTCTTTTTGGAACACTTCATAATCTTCCATCTACCAGTGAAACAATATGTTCAATGACTTTTTCTCATCCTCCAAGCATCCATGGAGGTCTAGGATACCTTCATCATTTGGTTATATGGTTCCTCCTTCTTCCTCCATTCCCCCACCTCTCTCTAATTTTGAATTTGAAGATGCCAATTCTTCACTAACTGTTGGATTCCTTAGATCGATTATGTACTTCCTCCCATTTATCTCCATGGATAGTGCATTTATTTTCCAATGATTATTTTCTCTGGTTGTACCAACCATTCTCTTCTGAGCAATGCACCGTATGCCTTCCTCTGTAGTGGTATGACTATGAAGTTCAATAAGAATGGTTGTGTCCCAATCATTCCCTTCAACACCATCTATGTTCCCAATGGTTTGATACCATGTTGAACGACACCCACTAGTTGGAATGCCAGTGGTCAATGTGTTGGCTTCCTGAGACTCTTCTATGTGTCTTTGGGTAGTATGTTGATTCCTAATCCTCCATCAATAATGGTATTTGTCAAGATTTTCCCTCTGATCTCCATTTGTATGACTATTGGCATCTTCCTGATGTTTGTTGTCAGTAGTGTTGGGTCAATGGTTTGTTCATTATATGGTGGTGGGTTTGGTACCAATTTTTTCCTTCATCCTTCCAATCATTGGTGTTTTCCATCATCGATGAAATTCATGATCGTCAATCCCAATTGCAAATTTTTTTGGAGGTTAGTTACCTTTATGGGTATGGTGATCTACAGTACTTTCCATACGATGTTATATTTTGCATCTGACTGCCAAGGGGTGATTGGATTCTCTAGAGGAGTTTTGTATTATTTTGTCATCACCAGTTTCACTTCTTTTTCTTCCTTCATTCCTTGCTTTTCCATACATGGATTTGGGTAGGTGGCCTTCTTTGCTTGTGCTCTAGTAATAGCCAGTACCTCTTGCACCTCTACCTCTAGCATATGGTTTCCTTTCTACTTAGGGAATTCATTGTCTTCATGATCACTCGACCCAC
Organism: Sequoia sempervirens; assembly: GCA_007258455.2. Taxonomy (NCBI): domain Eukaryota; kingdom Viridiplantae; phylum Streptophyta; class Pinopsida; order Cupressales; family Cupressaceae; genus Sequoia; species Sequoia sempervirens. The sequence continues at coordinate 211,306,671 of VDFB02168118.1, forward strand.
ACTACTTGCACAATTTCCTCCCTGAATCTTGACCATTCTGGCATTCCATGGCAAAGTGGCCTCATTCGTTGCACTTCCAACATTGTATCATTGGCCTTCCCTTACCATCATACTCTATCTTACTTCTTGAGGTACTATTATTACTTCTTCGATTATTGCGGTACCCTCTAGGGAATGAGTTGGAGTTGTTCTAGGGTTTTGATGGTGTGTTCAATGGTGTTGAAAATTCTCCCTGAGTGAAAAGTACTTGTGCACTCCTTTTTTTTAGGTTGTATGGGAATTCCTTGAAAAAATATCCCATCACTTATTCACTTCTTCTTTTTCTTCCTTCATTCCTTGCTTTTCCATACATGGATTTGGGTAGGTGGCCTTCTTTGCTTGTGCTCTAGTAATAGCCAGTACCTCTTGCACCTCTACCTCTAGCATATGGTTTCCTTTCTACTTAGGGAATACATTGTCTTCATGATCACTCGACCCACACTACTTGCACAATTTCCTCCCTGAATCTTGACCATTCTGGCATTCCATGGCAAAGTGGCCTCATTCGTTGCACTTCCAACATTGTATCATTGGCCTTCCCTTACCATCATACTCTATCTTACTTCTTGAGGTACTATTATTACTTCTTCGATTATTGCGGTACCCTCTAGGGAATGAGTTGGAGTTGTTCTAGGGTTTTCATGGTGTGTTCAATGGTGTTGAAAATTCTCCCTGAGTGAAAAGTACTTGTGCACTCCTTTTTTTTAGGTTGTATGGGAATTCCTTGAAAAAATATCCCATCACTTATTCACTTCTTCTTTTTCTTCCTTCATTCCTTGCTTTTCCATACATGGATTTGGGTAGGTGGCCTTCTTTGCTTGTGCTCTAGTAATAGCCAGTACCTCTTGCACCTCTACCTCTAGCATATGGTTTCCTTTCTACTTAGGGAATTCATTGTCTTCATGATCACTCGACCCACACTACTTGCACAATTTCCTCCCTGAATCTTGACCATTCTGGCATTCCATGGCAAAGTGGCCTCATTCGTTGCACTTCCAACATTGTATCATTGGCCTTCCCTTACCATCATACTCTATCTTACTTCTTGAGGTACTATTATTACTTCTTCGATTATTGTGGTACCCTCTAGGGAATGAGTTGGAGTTGTTCTAGGGTTTTCATGGTGTGTTCAATGGTGTTGAAAATTCTCCCTGAGTGAAAAGTACTTGTGCACTCCTTTTTTTTAGGTTGTATGGGAATTCCTTGAAAAAATATCCCATCACTTATTCACTTCTTCTTTTTCTTCCTTCATTCCTTGCTTTTCCATACATGGATTTGGGTAGGTGGCCTTCTTTGCTTGTGCTCTAGTAATAGCCAGTACCTCTTGCACCTCTACCTCTAGCATATGGTTTCCTTTCTACTTAGGGAATTCATTGTCTTCATGATCACTCGACCCACACTACTTGCACAATTTCCTCCCCGAATCTTGACCATTCTGGCATTCCATGGCAAAGTGGCCTCATTCGTTGCACTTCCAACATTGTATCATTGGCCTTCCCTTACCATCATACTCTATCTTACTTCTTGAGGTACTATTATTACTTCTTCGATTATTGTGGTACCCTCTAGGGAATGAGTTGGAGTTGTTCTAGGGTTTTCATGGTGTGTTCAATGGTGTTGAAAATTCTCCCTGAGTGAAAAGTACTTGTGCACTCCTTTTTTTTAGGTTGTATGGGAATTCCTTGAAAAAATATCCCATCACTTATTCACTTCTTCTTTTTCTTCCTTCATTCCTTGCTTTTCCATACATGGATTTGGGTAGGTGGCCTTCTTTGCTTGTGCTCTAGTAATAGCCAGTACCTCTTGCACCTCTACCTCTAGCATATGGTTTCCTTTCTACTTAGGGAATTCATTGTCTTCATGATCACTCGACCCACACTACTTGCACAATTTCCTCCCTGAATCTTGACCATTCTGGCATTCCATGGCAAAGTGGCCTCATTCGTTGCACTTCCAACATTGTATCATTGGCCTTCCCTTACCATCATACTCTATCTTACTTCTTGAGGTACTATTATTACTTCTTCGATTATTGCGGTACCCTCTAGGGAATGAGTTGGAGTTGTTCTAGGGTTTTGATGGTGTGTTCAATGGTGTTGAAAATTCTCCCTGAGTGAAAAGTACTTGTGCACTCCTTTTTTTTAGGTTGTATGGGAATTCCTTGAAAAAATATCCCATCACTTAACAAATATTGCATAATATCTTCTTCAGTCAATTAAATATTTTGTGTGACTTTCCCTATTGCAATCCATACACCATAGTTCTCTAGCCTCTTTAGTACTCTCCTTTTTAGCCTTTAACTCCATCATTCTAATCATATCCTTCTAAATTTATTGCACCTTTTTTGACTCACTATCACTGTTGTCATTCGTACTCTCCTCATCATCTTTCTTCCTTTTCCCTTGGGAGGTTGTTTTATTTTCACTCTCTATATCTATTGCCTGATTGTACACTTCGACATATGATGATGGAGGTGCAAATTTCATTTTTTTCTTAGCAACAAGAGCAACTCTTTGATGAACCATTGCTTCTTTAGCCCATTGGCTAGCTGGGTCTCCAGTTTTCCCAACAATTCTTTGAGTCCACGATTGTAGGATCACACACTCTCATTCTTCCCCTGCTTTGTGTTATAGATTTCTACTATAATTTTGTTGTCATCTCTGAGGAGTTTAAATTCCTACTTGAATGCCCTCTTTATTGTTTGCCATGATTTTTGGTGGATTGTATCTAGTTCACTATACCATTCAATAGCTATACCACATCATCTTGTCTATTGGTTATCCAAATAGTCTCACACATTTTGCAGTTCCATACTGGATCTTCTGACCCATTCCCCATGAATTTTGGTAGCTTCTACTTCTCGGCTGGTAGAGTCACCATCCTTCCATGATTCCCTCCTTGTGTGTTGGACCTGACTGGACTAGTTCTCCCATTATGTCTCGGTGCATTACTTGCACTCTCAACCATGTACGAGTCTCCCCCATATCCTCTATTAGCAACCTCTTCACCTCAAGTCTCCTGGGGTTTGTTTCGGTACTCCATCTACCATGGGGTCTTAGGCTCAGATCTTCCAGTCCTCGGCCCTTTGTTGTCATCCGATATGGACAACTCTTGAATGCATTAGATACTATTCTCAAGCTCTTCAGTTAGTTCATTTTCATTTTTCATTAATTCTATATCTTTCTATGCACGATGTCCCGAAGGGTCCTTGGTGTGCTATTGTAATAGATTGGTTTATTTCATTTATATCTTCATTTATTTCTTTGTAAATTTTCTTTAGCCTTCGCCATCGATTTTCTTTCTCCTGTAACTTGAGTGATTTTCGTACCTTTTCTTCTAGTGTTTCTTGCCTGATTGGTACTTGGTTCTTATCCTTATTAGGCTATATAGGTATTAAATTTTTGTCGTATAATCATTGGTTGATGAGAGTACACCTTTAGCTAGTATCTTGTTCATGTTCCTCTCACTTTGTCCTTTCCTTGTACCTTTGCAGTATCAGTTTCCTTCAACGTTCTTGGTCACTCTCTTCCCACAAATCTTGTAGGATGATGAAATGATGCATCGACAACCTTGGTAGTCAATTCATGAGATGTTCAACATTTGGGTTGATGTTCAGTATGTCCTAGATGACTGACTAGAGGATCTCTTAGCTGAGAGCCTCCCTTCATACATGCTCCCTCAATGAAATGTCCCACTGGTTGACTAGGTCTTGTGTCAAGTTGTCCTCTCATTCCTTGTTTGTTTGTATGCACTCCTCCATTGGTCAACCCATCATGATGCAATTCTACCATTGAGTGATTTACATAAGTACACTTAGGAAACAATGCCAAATGTTTACTCACTATGTGGTAAATGCAATACAGAGTAAACGAGAGTATAGAACAACATTGATAGCATAAAATAATCATGTATTAATCGCACAAAATAATGTACCGATATTATATTTATCTGGAAAAAATCATTACAAAGTATAGTATCTGTGCTTTCCCTTGATTACATCTGATTTGGAACAATAAATAGTTAGCCAATGTTGGTTGAGAACACCAACCATCGACAACCACCCAATCAACTAATCACTATCAAGGACTAATTCCCAAAAAAATTCATGTATTATTTATTTATTTATTCTATTTCTTTTATTTACTTTTGATTAACTATGCTAACTCTAAATGGAGAGGTAAGTAATTATTAATCTAATGAAAGAAAAAAGAAAAAAAGAGGGAAAGGAGAAGAAGCCTAGTTGTCTACAAATACATTAAAAAGGGATAACAAAAATAATTAGAGGTTTTTGTTGCTTTGTTTTGAGAAGTTTGGATAGTACGAGAGAATATTGAAACTATGGAAAAGTGCAACCATAGTTAGAGGAAGAAACTAGTTTTTTGAGTCCTTCAAACTAATGGTATTTTCTTTCATCATCCTTGTTTTGAATTTTCTCTTACCCTATGTTGGATTTTCTAGATGTTTAGTATCTTATAGCTACTTTTATGAAATAAATTCCTTGTATGCATTTTGGGTTAACTATATTCAAAGAAATTAGAAAAGATGGATTTTTTAACATCAAAGAATGTTGCTATGCATATTTGAATAAAAGTATATGTTGGTTTGATGGGAATAACTATTTTTTATTCTACCCTTATGTCTATAATCTATTGGGGTTTCATTTAAAATACTTATATATTGCTCTGGTACCTTTTTCACTAAAATGTTGAAATGGTGGTTTGGCATGAGGAAGTTAGGATTTGAGGTGTGAAATGTAAGAAGGGAGTGGCTTCTATAATTTTTTAAGGTTTTAAGAGATCCAAGGAAAGAATGATTATAATTTATCGATCAAGAGATAACTAAACCTCACCGGGAAACTAAAATAAATAAATATGTTAATGTCATGTCCTATATGGAGAACTTGTAGAGGCTTGATATGAGTATAAGGGACATATTGCACTATATAGTTGTTGGCTATTGTTGGTTGAGTATCCTCAAGTGGTGAATGGAATACTTACACCACCCCAATTAGCCATCTCTATGGGATATTATGATGAAAATCCCTATCTTAGCTCTAGAATCCTCATAATTGTAGTTGTTGGATATGTATTTGACACACAAATATATCTATTCATGCTTGTTATTGGATAATAACTTTGTTTTTTATGTTTCCACGCTTGTTTCATATACTCATATCTTCATTATTGTACTTCATTGTATCAATTTGTAACATGTATGGTTTAGGACATTTTGGTCCTCTTATAAAACTATTACTTTATTTTAAGACCTCTTATGTGAAAGGGATATAAACCACCACTTAATTGGTTTTGTATGTTATAAATTATTTTCTTCATTATTTCTATCTTTTGAAATTGGATCCTATTATTGTTGATGTTTTTCTATCTATTTGAAAGAGCATACTCATACCATAATTTTGAAGTTGGGTAAATAAGTCAAAATGTCATTATTTATTGTTTCCTCATTGGAGTATCAAAGTTCCTAGAACCCCAATACTTTTTTGGAGTATCAAAGATCTTGAAACCTTGATACCTCATTAGAGTTTAAATTTATCTAAACCTTGATGGCTCATCATGATATTAGAGTTGGAAATTTGATACTATATGTGCATTTTAAATCCTTGCTATTCTTTTATAAATAAATGATGTTAGTGAAATTTTCTATACTTAAGATATTTAATTAAAAATTATGTTTCTATTGTTCTTTCATATCTTAGTAATTTTTTCTCAACCTTTTTAAGGTATCAAATTTAGGCCAACTCAGATACTATATTTTTAGGTTATAAGAGTTAGGCTAACTTTGAGTATAAGAGTTGGGATAATGCTAGTATTGGCCTCTTATGGTATTAGAGTTGAGAAAACTTTGATATCCTCCCTTGGTGAGTCTTCTACATGTGTCACCTCCTTGGTGTATGATGATGTAATGTGTGGTTTCATTTTCATTGACAATACACAAATTGTGCATATTGGTATGTAGTGTGGCAAGACAATGCCTCATCTTATTTAGTAGTATTGTTCCAAAAAAAATTCACTTGGCTAATACCTAGGGTGGTTGACTTGGGGCATTACACTAGGTGTCACAACTATTTATGGCCATCATCTCCTCATGCATGTGTTGCATACAAGAGTCACTATCCTTCAAGAGAGATCATTCATAAAATATATAGGTTAATTTTTAGTACTCAATAAAGCAAATACAAAATAATTTTTTTGTTATCTTGTGGATCTCTTCAAGATAGTAATAAGGGTATTTTCCTATGATTTTGTATTCTCATCCTGAACATCCTCACGTAAAATCTCATTTGAACCTTCTTCTTTCTCTCTATCATTTTATCCACCTATTTATTCTTCTACATGTGTATCTTCCTACTTCTTGACCTTAGTCTCAACATTCAATAAAAATATCCAAACACCATAAAATCACAGTTTAGAATAAACTTTTTCCTAGGTTAATGAATTCTAAAAGTTGTAAATTTTAACATTTTTACCATATCCCATGAAGATACATTTTTGAGTTTTTAGATTTAATTTAGACTAATTTTTCTAAGGCACATGAACATAAATCTCTCAACAAAATACCCTTAAATGTGAAATATAAATATTCTTACATATCCAAACTTCACAAAGTGTTTTATTAACAAGACACAAATAAGGAGTTATATTAATCAAGTCATTAAAAATATGATATGATATTTGTACATATTGATAAAAAAACATAAATATAGGAGACCAATTTGAGGGGGTCACCTCCAATAATCATATAATATGATATGAATTCAATAATTGATGATATGATGATTTGGGAGAAGCATCTCCCCTTTATTTATAGGCTTAATTATGAAGGGACATACCCCTTCATCCTAATAAAGATTATTTAAGGTATTAAATAATAATAATGTTAATGTTAAACATGCCACAAGTTCTTAGCTTATTATACTTAGGAATATATATTATATTCTTAGGAATATATGATATTAGGGCCATAACATTAGATAGAATATTAGGGACCTAACACAATATGTACAACATGTACTCAAAAACTCTAATTAAACTATGTACCACCCAACATAATTCTAGCTATTTCCATTAAGGATCAATTAATCCTTTCATCAAATTAATTCTATTGTAGTTTGTAGGTGTTTTATTTTTCTAAATGTAATACTTGCATGTTTACATAACCCATTACAATTCATGGAATAATATTCACCACCATTTTTAAATATCAATATCCTCATCTTATAATCTATTATTTTCAACCAAGGCCTTAAAATACTTTTAAAACATAGTAAAAAATTTAGATTTATCATACATAAAATAAATCCAAGTGTATCAAAAATATCACATAGATTAATCAATTAAAAGGATCTTCTTGAGACTGACTTATTGAGAGGTTGGTGGATTTGGAGTGCTCATTTTTTTTATTTCAAAGCCTAGTGTGAAAGCCACCTTAGTGTATTGGAGGAAAAGATCAAGGAAAGGAATGAGGATATCAAAAATCTCTTGAAGATTAGTCATAGCTCTATAAAAAATAGTGTGGAATCTCTCAAGGTTCTCTTTAGAAAAATCATCTAGCTCTATGATGATCAAATGTATTTTGTAGACATGTTTGAGAAGGACTAGACTTCCAAGGGGAAGGGTGAGAAGAATTCCAAAGAGGAGGTTAAAGGCCCAAGCATTAGAACGAGGGGAGCCTAAGAAATAATTTGAAGAAGAAAAGTAAGAATTGATGTTCTGCTTTCCTCCTGTTAGTTCACTATTTTTTGGCTTTTGGTTGTTGTTTATGCTTTATTGTCTCTTCTCTTTCTCATCATCATTTTGATGTAATGTGATGTAAAGGGTTTTGGGTTCCTTCAAAACCTGATTTTCCCATATAATCAAAACAAATCCAAGTGTATATAGAGGCATAATTAATGAATAAAACATAATATCAATATTTTTTTATAAAAACCAAATCAAATTATTTATAATAATATATTCATATTATACTTTCAAAAGGAAAATAATATTACATATTCTATTTACCAGACACATAATGTTGAAAAAAATTCTCATTAGAATAAGAAAAAATGACAACCATATTTTTATTAATCAAAATTTTAATACCCTTTTCTTCAATATGACCCAAACATTGATGCCATAGCATATATTTATTTTTAAAGTTTTTAGTTATATTGGTAGAGTTACAAAATGTGGATGAATTTATCCTAAAAAAATTTCAAACATAATATATTTTAGCTACCACAAAACTCCTTTTGACAAAACTGTGACTAGACTTGTCAAATGCCACATGCATTCTAGAATCATTCAACTTGAATACATAATTTTTCTTGTAAGTCTTGGATTGTGAAGAATTTTATCAAGGGATTTAATCCTTCCATCATTAAAACAAAACTATACCTTTCCTTTACTAAAAAAATGATGGGTGGTGTTGTCACCAAAGAAACCTATCTTTCATCACAAGCCTTGTAAAATGAAAATAACTCCTTATGAGTAGTCATATGGTAGGAGCAACCTAAATCAATAAAAAATTATCATCATTAATATTGTTAGAAAAATAAATAAAGCATTAGTATCATCATCATCAAAATATTTTCTATGGAGGAATCAAAATATTTATTTTTCTTTACATCCCATTTTCACATGTCCTCTCTTCCATTAGTTCCAACATTTTACTCTACTCTTCCCTAGGGTTTTAGATTTACCTCTTTATTTGGATATCTCTTTTAATTTATTTCTATATCCACAAGACCCAACTTTATCCTTAGGCCTTCCATAAAAATGTAGGGTATCCTTTGTGATGTAGGGGCATCCTACTCTTGCAAATTTTTGGTTGTTGATTTTTTTTTTTGTTGTGTTTTCCTTGTTGCTTGTTGGCATGCATTGTTTTTGTACCTACTCATTTAAAGACTTTCTATCGCTACTATTGTAACCTCCTATTTCCTGAGTGACAAAAAACTCTTGTTCAAACCTCCTATCACTATTATTTCTCCAAACTTGACAATGTTACTTGTCAGTTTGGATTTGAATCGATAGTTGGTAGTTTGGCTGGCAGTTGGAAGTGGAGGGTGATGATTCAAATGGCGAACGTCTAAGATTGCAATCAATTGGGAAGTTGTGTGGGTTGACAGTTGGAAACCAATTGGTTGTCCTCCATATATGATGAAGTTCGATGATGGAAAGGGGTTAGATAGTGTGGAGGATCCACCAGAACCAAGTGCAAAAGAGACAACAAACAAAAGGATTGAATGTATTGATGTTTTATTTTTGTTTGTTGAATGACCATTGTTTAATGTTGCATGTGTTTTGATTGTAGAATCCCTATTAATGAATGTTGCATGAATGGTAGACACTGATTTGGTTTCCTGGTAGTAAATTTACGTTTATGTTTTACATTGAAATTCTTCCTATCATTGGATGTGTTTGTTTAATGTAGAATTGGGAATAATTCTTAAGTTTTTGACAATCAAAATTTGTTGTTGAGTTATGTTTGAGAATTAGTTAAGGTTGTGACCAGTGAGGCTTGCCATCAATTGGTATCAAAGCTTGTAGTTGAAAGTAACAAGAGTGTGGATACAATGCCTCCAAGAAGGATGGGAAGAGGTGGAGCTCATGTATGAGGTAGAAGAGGGCATGGTGATGAGTTGTTGTAGTATCTGATAGACAGGATGGATGCCTTGGAAAGGGAACAAAGAAGAGGGACACCTGATGAGGATGCAAGTGATAATGAAGAAGAGGAACAATAGAGATATGATGATGAGGAAGGATAGGGAGAGTAGCAAGAAGGATTTGAGGAAAGACTATTGAGAACAGTCATGAATGTGGGTTCCAAGCCAAAGGTAGACGTGCCAATTTATGCAAGAAGCCTAAATGGAGAAGACCCGATTGACTGGATCAATGAATTAGACAAGTATTTTGATTATGAGGGTATGCCCAAGGAAAAGAGAGTTAAGTTTTCTTGCACCAAATTGAAGGGCCATGCTGCCATGTGGTGGGACTTTTTCCAAATTGAGAGAAGAAGGAAGAATAAGGAGAAGATCAACTCTTGGGATCAAATGGTGGCTGAGTTGAAGGAAAAATTACTTCCAAGTGATTATCAAATTAATCTCTTTAAGAGATTGCAAAATTTGAAGTAGAAAGACATGTTTGTGAAAGACTATATGTAATGCCTGCCACAAAACCCTAGAGAATGTCACACACATAATGAAAGCTAACAATTTTTTTTTTTTTTAAGTATAATTAAACAAGTAAAGTGAACTACACTTACACATACATTCTTTAAGGTACGTGACGATGCTTACTTACAAACCCCATTACTAACAAAAGTTACTAAACATAACATAAGATTATTACTCATGAATTAAAGATCATACATCTATCAACATTAAATTACATCACATAAAATGTAAAGTACAATAATGATCCATTCATACATTGCATCCATTTAATATTCAATTACAACTCTCATCTCCAAATGAGATAGTTTAAACAAAAGTGTTACATTTATGAATTACAAAGATTCTCCTCGAATACAATTGAGGAGTGATACAATTACAAATTACAAAGTATCCAACATATACAAGAGAGAACATGATAGAATTACAAATTCACTGATACACACGAGCTTTCCAATCATGAACTAATCGTCATCACGAACAAGAATTGGGGACCCAATGGTGTAAGGTGCACGTTCCACCCAACCATTTGGTACTTGCTTCCCTCATGCTAGGAGATAGTAAAAGAGCATCCTAGGCAAAACCTACAACCTCTAGACATAGGAAAAAATAATACTAAACTACACAAGTACGAACTTACAAAATGGTTACAATGCTTCCAGATAACAATGATCAACAACACAAAACAATAAACTGACTCATGGTTGTCATAGGAGGAGTGTCATCACAGAGTTGCACGGGTTACCCTGGTGTACCTTCCTAGGCTCTGACCCCCATCTTGGGTTACCCTGGTGACCTCTTACGATACTCGGCCCCAACATGCAATCCAATGCAGAATCGACTATCTTTCCAAAAAACAAGATATCGATCATGCCATTCCAGGCCTTCTCGTCTCATCCCAAGTCTTTACTAGCCCTTGAGTCCATGAGCAAGGCATTAAATAAGTTAAGTGTTTAAACTACCATTTTTCCCTAACATATTTAATTAAGTTATCACTTATTAAACCCTAAGTGAGTTACCCTGGCGCCCCTTTGGGTGTCAGACCCCCACAGAGAGACACTCTCCTACTGACAACCGAAGGGATCAATTCCACTAACATGGGGTAAACCAGGTGCACATAACCAATCTCAAATACCAACTCAATAACAATGTACAACACAACCTGTTCATAGAACTAGGTGACCATACTTGATAAAATACCACGTACCCTACCCAAGTTATTTCAAAAGCCAAACCAACACAAGTTGCAGCTCCACCACAAAGGAGACACATCTAGAAGTCTTACATAAACAATAACTCAATTTTCCCCAACATCGAGAATGAGAGAAACATAACTTTAAAAAAATTTCAAGAAAAAGATAAAATCTAATGTTAGGATATTCTAAATCCAAATAAGGCATTTACATATTGTATGCAAAAAATCAAAATAAATCCTTGCTCAATTATTTCTAATTCGAGACAATTTCATTCATAGGATAATAACAAATCATAACTGATTGTTTAACTCTATAATTCCTCAATTACACATTACATGAAATTAACTAATCTTATTATAAAAATCATTTGCAACCAATAAGAAATATAAATTAAAAAAATCACTTTCTTAAAAATTTCATTCCATTTGAAGTAAATAACCATTTCCCTTAAAAACATTCTCTCATTAAGTAACTACTTGAACATTTGTCAAACAATAATAATTTAAAACTAAAGGTTTACTTTAGTTTCCCAATAATATTTAAATATAAAAAATCCTCTTTCCCCATTGAAATCATTTCATTATAAAATAGCTACCTGGACATAGACATGCATCTCTATTAATTAATATTCATTTAAATAAAAATGTGTTTAACCATATGCACATTATCCATTTTCCTTAATCACACAAAATAATCAAAATCATTTTTAAAAAATAAAATCATTCTATTATAAAATCAATATTTGCATCTAATAAAATTATCACGACTCCTCCTCCCTAACTTTTACTGCACAATTTTTGATAGACTTTAATGCATGAACACATGTTAAATGGACTAAAAATCTAATACTCATATTCTTGAAAATATTGCCTGTCATTAATTATTGATTGAAAAACTTGAGAGCATAATTTGAATGTCGACCAAATTCAGTGGACAACTATGGAGTTTAAGGCATCATCCATGAATAGAAAAAGACATTAAGACCACGTTTTCAATAAAAAATGCACAGTGAATCAGATCGAGATAACCAAATTAAATTTTTAGTCAGCACAGACCTATTGGTAGGTCACATCCTGCCATCTTCAGCCGCCCAACTATAGCCTCACCCCATCCATATTATTCACATGGAGTTCTGTTTCATTTGCCCAAAATAAATTTCAGAACTAACTCGCATTCTACAGTTCACAATGAATTTAATGCGTTATATCTATAAAACAAGGGAATGAACTTCTGTTTTGGGCAGAGCAATAGACCATTATGTGAGAGACTCTAAAGAGATGTTTGATTTCAGACTTTAGGAAGGAGGAGAGCCAATCTAGGCACAGTGTTCACTTTAGATCTCTTCCAAGAATCAGCGCACCAAGTAGGTATCTTACCTGTCCACTTTGATATGTAAAATATTGGATTCCTCTTGTCTTTTTGTCACAAACAAATACATGCATATAGATAGAGCAAGTTAGACTAAGCCATTAAATTTGAATGGGAACCTTTGTGAAGATACGCAGGGCATATCAGAGAAAAATAGGTAGATTTTATTTAGTCTTTTATGAATCGGCTGGAATAACCAATAGAACATGGGTTTTGCAAGAGAAATGTTGCATCTATAGTCTTGATTTAGCTAGCAATCTGTAGCTTTATTTATTTATCTAGAAAACAGTTGCAGGCAATCACATGACCATGAAATATCATTTGGTACATAATTTTAAGAGTTGGAATTCTCTAATTTGTTAGCCATGATATACTAATGCACTATAGGCGTAATATTCTGATCAGGATGTGAAGATTTTAATTGCTGTGATACTATTTTTTTTAACAGAGAATAATGACTATACATTTAACCTTCTTATTTGTTTAAAAATTACAATTTCAATGATAATGGATCAGCCTTGGTTGGATTACCATTTAAATTACTTTCTAAAAGATCATTCACCTTGATCCACCTTATAATGAGAATCTTGTTTAGGCATCTAATTTTATTCCTGTTAATTAAGAATTTTATAGCTCCATTCTCTGGTTCATCCATTTCTACGCTTGTTTAATATAAAATATGTCAATTACTTCTATAAAAAGAATTTGGGCATTTTGTGCAAAAAGGTTAATTATAAAATTCATGACAATTGTAATAGAATCCACTACTAATAAATAGATAGCATTCCTAACTTGTTCAAATAGATATATATATATATATATATATATATATATTTATATAAATCATGCATACTTAAATCTCTTTTGAAAATTTGGTGTAAGACGTGCCTTTATGGTTCCAATTGTCTCTATTGCCTCAATTACTTTCTTTAGGAGATATATAGGTATTTGGATACAATCTTTTGTTTAATGCCATTTTATAAATGAGGGTAAAATCTAAATATTTTGGGTTAAGTGATATTCAATGTCTATGTACCGAAAGATAAGGCCATGTAAATATGGTTACTCTAATATGTTATATGAATGCACGGACCTTGTTACTTTTCTTACAAAAAAATTGGATTGGTGCATATCAATGGGCATTGATATAAGATATCAATAACCATAATTTTTATTTCCTAATAATTGAATGTTGATTTGGTATTTATATATATACATATTTCCCTTATACAATCTAATCCCTTTAGCGAGTCTTACCAAACACTTGGCATTTATAAATTATTTCTAGTATGGTTAGAAATTTTCAATATAATCAAATTAAATATATTGTTAGCCTAAAACCACGTATTAACATTGATAAAAATATCTTGATATATTGAAGCATTCAAGTTCTCTTTTATTCTAGTTGGTCTAGGACCTTCAATTTAAATACAAAGAACAATGAAACCCCTTCTACACGAAGGTAGTTATTCTATAAAAAAATAGACAACACAAGTACTCCATTACTCTAGTTAGTGTTGAATAGTTACTTTATTACATTCCATAATATAGTCATTGGAATTTTCACATCCTAATGCTACATAAACTATCTAGAAGAATAGAAATATGAGTGGAATAATAGGACTCTAATCCTTGCAATAATTCTTGAAGATATTTAAACTCTAGGTAAAATTGATTATGTGTGTGTCTTTGATAAGGGAAGTAGGGAACGATATATGTTAGGGAATTTTTCAAAATAATAAAGTACTCACTTAATTACGTTGCATGGGGATTTTATTTTTTTCTTATAAATGGTTAAATAATTCTTCTTACTATAAATTGTTGACCAATGCTTGTTGATTTATTTTTAATGAATATTATTAAAATTACCATGCATTATGTGTTTACTAAGATTAAGTATGTTAGACATAGATTTGAAACTAATCAAAAAAAAGGAAAAAAAAACTAGCAGTGTTCGGTATTAACGATGCCTCTGGCTCACGTTTACGGGTAAAGTCGTCGCGCTTGAGCTACTGCATCTATAGCCTAACACAACTGCAATAACGGTGTCTGTGGCATCGTCCCTATAAATCACCAGGGAGAAATAAGGGACATGAGTTGTTTAAAATCCAAATGGAGGGAAATCCCCTTTGGATCGATAATCTAAAAAGATAAAACAAAAATGAATCAAATCCGCTAGTGACAACCTAGAAAATTGTAACTTAGGAATTTTAAGTGGTGCAAATGTAATTCTAACTCAAAGATAAAATCATGTTGATAAATAATTAGGGAATCATTTAAATGGGTCAAGGGAGACGAACTTCATTAGGGAGTAGGGTTAGATGAATGTTAATAGGTAAACAATAAATGGTCAAGGCGATTGTTTATTATCCATGCTTACCATCGTGGGTAGCAGCCATAGAGGAACTATCTAGGGGAAATAAAAACCCTAGAAAGGGTTGCGTACCCGCTTTACAATAGTTCACATAAACATAGCCTAGAAAACAGAACTACATATTTTACGCCTTGATCCCGTTTGGAGGCAGGGTATGTAGGCAGTCTGGGAAATGAAGGATGCTCCCAGTACTCAGGCGTTCGGGGATGGGGTTTAGGGATGGAGAGATCACATAACTAGTTATAAGAGATAATCAACTAAGATACATACAACTATACTTGGAAGAATCCCGTATGTATTGCTTGATACCCCGGGGCCATTAGGCTAAATTCCGAGGCGAGTTTCAAGTTTAGAATTACAATTTACATACCCCTGAGGACGACGACCTCGATACACTTTTGGAAGAAAGTGTGGTCATCAGGGAAGCAACTCAGGATCCAGATGATCCCGATGAGTTCAAGACTCTGGCCAGAGCACATACCTATCATATGATAGATGCCTGCCTCGTTTAGGTGGATGCCTATTCCGATTATATGAATAGATGTATTCCTATTCCATATGAATAAATGAAGTGAATTCCTGTTCCATATGAACAGATGATATATCTATCCCGTATGGATAGAAGTTCCCGAGTATACTTGTGAATGAATACTTGAAAAAAAAAATATAGTGGTATTTCGGTTAAAATTAATTGGGTCTGTACATGTGGTATCAGAGCGAGATTCAAAAACTAGGCCTTGAGCTTACTACGACTCGCGCAATTGAAATATGTATTTTAAAAGTTATATGAAAGAAAAATCCTTTCTCAAACATTGGAATCATACTAACATGAGAATAATTAAACAGGAATTCTAAATGCCAAGGGGAAGGGCAACTCGAGCTGGTGTCAGTCAGAGACCAAAGGGGAACAAAGATGATGAACCACAGGCTCAGAGAAGGAATAAGGATGGGATTGAAGCAATAATAGAACTGTTAACTGAACAAAGAGATAAAATCAACTCTTGGAGCAAACGGTACAAGAACTTCGAACAAGACAAGATAATATTGAAAATATAGTTGAACCTCAAATTGAAAACCCTCCTGAAGGAGATAATCTAGAGCAGAACATAATGGATGTTATTGCACCTAGGAGAGAAAACCCTATTCTAGAATTGACTAAGGACTTGAAGAAAATCACCCCTCCGAAATTTGATGGGAAACAACTAGGAGAAGGGGCAGAAAACTATCTTAATGAAATGGAAAAGTATTTTGAGTTAAGGGATTTCGGCGAAACTACTAAGGACTTATGGGGGTCCTACCAACTTGTTGGTGAAGCAGCTAGTTGGTGGACTAATGTGAAGGAACAAAATAAGTACACCAATGAGGATATAACATGGGAACAATTTGTTGAGCACTTTCGTAAAAGGTGGCTACCACAATTGTTTTTCGATGAGAAGATGACTGAGTTTCACAACCTTCGATAAGGATCTCTGACAGTTCAACAATATTGGGATAGGTTTGCCAAACTGCTAAAATATGTGCCAATATATCAACAAGATGAAAAGAGCCAAACCAGGAAATTCATTTTGGGATTAAATACCAACATAGGAGCATAGGTTGACATGCATGGACCAGAAGGTATGAATGAAGTGTTAGAGAAATCCTTAAAGCAAGAGAGGAAGTTACAAGCTTTAACTTCAGCAAGACAATCTTTTAGGAGTAATAATTTCAAGAGGAAACAAGAATTCAGAAGGAATCAAAACTTCAACAAGAACCTAAGGAACAATTCATCAAAAAGAAGACCACCTCCAAATCATAATCAAAGGTATAATGTGAATAACACTAACAGAAACAACTTCAACAAAAATGAACCAAGGAACTATAATTGGCCAAGGCTCAATGAAGCAAGCAATAACCAGCCTAAAAATCCAATGCAGCGAGGACCACCAGGTGGATGTTTCATGTGTGGAGGGAATCACTTTGCTAGAGAATGTCCAAGGATGCAAAGTCAGATGAAATAAAATCAACCTCAGAGGGGACCTACATAAAGGATTCATGCAGCAGTAAGAAATCGACGTACTCGATCCCAGAATGTGCCCGTAGAGACTACAGGTACTCTATTTGGAAAACTAGCCTCAATTCTAATAGATACTGGATCATCTGAATGTTTTATTTCACCTGAATTTGTAAGGAAAATGTATTTAAAGTTAATCATATGGAATAATCATGGACAGTCCAGTATGGGGATAAGGCAGTTAAAGAGGTGACCCAATGTCTATCCGATGCAGAAATACAATTTCCTAACTTTAATACAAAGGTATACCTTTATGTGGCACCTTTAGGATCATATGATGTGATCATTTGAATGAGTTGGTTGACAAACCATCAAGAAAATGTAGACTGTTACAACAAATGGGTAGAATGTTTAGATGATATAGGGAAAAGGGTTGTGATTCAAGGGAAACATAGACCTATAAGTATGGAAATCATATCAGCTATGCAAATGAAAAGAGAAAAGAGAAAGGGGGCCCTAGTATACATGGCTATCATGGATGAAAAGGAAGAAGGCGATGCTCCAACGCTCCAAAATTCTCCTTACCTTCAAGAATTTAGTGATGTGTTTCCAGAAGAACTACCAGGGCTACCCCCAAAAAGAAAATTTGACTTCTCCATTGATGTAGTTCCAGGAGCTGAACCGGTGTCTAAGGCACCCTATCGAATGAACACGACTGAGCTAGTAGAACTCAAGATGCAATTGGAAGAATTTCTTGGGAAATGTCTCATAAGACCAAGTGTATCCCCTTGGGGAGCACCGGTTTTGTTTGTTAAAAAGAAAGATGGAACCTTAAGATTATGTATTGATTATAGAATTCTTAACAAAGTCACCATAAAGAATAGGTACCCTTTACCATGCATAGAGGATCTCTTTGAACAGATGAAAGGAGCAACTGTGTTTTCTAAGATAGATCTTCGATCAGGGAACCACCAACTCAGGATAAAGGAAGAAGATATCCCGAAAATAGCCTTCAGAACAAGGTATGGGCATTATGAGTTTACAGTTGTACCTTTTGGTGTGACTAATGCTCCAGCTGCCTTTATGAACTTGATGAATAGTGTGTTCCATGATTACTTGGATAAATTTGTCTTGGTCTTCTTAGACGATATCTTGATTTATTCCAAAAATGAGGAGGAACACCTAGCACATCTTTAGTTAATTTTGCAGAGGTTGAGAGAACATAGGCTATATGGAAAGCTATCAAAATGTGCATTCTTTAAAAAGAAAATACATTACTTAGGTCACATCATTTCAGAAGATGGTATTGCAGTTGATCCAGATAAGATAAAAGCCATAGAGGAATGGCCAATTCCAAAAAATGTGTCTGAGGTAAGAAGTTTTATGGGACTTGCAGGATATTATAGGAGATTCATAGAAGGATTCTCAAAAATTGCAAATCCAATCACTTCATTACAAAGAAAGGGTAAGAAATTCTTGTGGACTGAACAGTGTGATAAGGCATTTCAAAATTTGAAGGAAAAATTAACCACTGCACCTATCTTAAAGGTTCCAGAACCAAATGGACACTTCATAGTTGTGACAGATGCTTCCATTGAAGGTCTAGGTGGGGTACTCATTCAGGATGAAGGTGTGGTAGCATATGAATCAAGGAAATTGAAAAATCATGAAGTAAACTATGCACCTCACAATTTGGAACTTGCAGCAATTGTACATGCTCTTCATAAATGGAGACATTTTCTCTTAGGAAAGCCATTTGAGTTAAAAACTGACCATCAAGGACTCAAGTACATCTTCACGCAACCTCACTTGAATGCTAGACAAAGAAGATGGTTAGAATTTCTAAGCGAATACGATTTTGAGATAGAATATATTAAGGGAAAAGAAAATAGGGTTGCAGATGCACTAAGCAGAAGGAGGCACTTGATGAATATGGTAATATTCAAAACCACTTTTAAAGAAAAAGTGCTAAATGGGCAAAAAGAAGATCCATGGTATAAGCAGGTTAGATCAACCTTAGAAAATGATCCAGCTGATCCTAGTATAAAGGGGTATAATCTAGATGGTGACAAGATGCTTCGATACAACAATAGGATATATGTTCTAAACTGTAAAGAATTAAGAGAGTTGGTTTTAAGTGAAGCCCACAATACCCCTTATTCAGGACACCCTGGGGCAAACAAACTCAATTCATACCTTAAGAAACTATATTTTTGGCAAGGAATGAAGAATGGCATAGTACTCTATGTAGCTAAATGTCTTGAATGTCAGAGGGTGAAGGCAGAGCATAGCCATCCTGCAGGATTATTATACCCCCATGATATACCACATCATAAGTGGCAGGTTATTAGTATGGATTTTATTCAAGGATTGCCTACAACACCTTATAGGCATAACACAATAATGGTGGTAATTGAAAAACTTACCAAGGTTGCTCACTTCATAGCAGGAAATATAACAGATGATGCTCCAACTTTGGCTAAACGTTTTGTGAAGGAAATTTTTAGATTACATGGAATTCCAGAAAAGATCATATCTGATAGAAATGCTAGATTCACTTCAAGGTTTTGGACAACTCTTCAATCAGCTTTGGGGACACAATTAAATTTCAGTACAGCATATCACCCTGAAACAGATGGCCAAACTGAAAGGACAAATCAAATTGTGGAAGACCTTCTACGTATGTATTGTATGGACCAACAATCTAAGTGGGAAGAATATCTTCCACTAGTAGAGTTTGCATACAATAACTCTTTTCAAGTCTCCCTAGGGATGGCTCCATTTGAAGCTCTATATGGAAGAGCCTGTCGCACACCTTTGAGTTGGGATAATCTTGAGGATAGAGTGGTAATTGGACCAGATATGTTGAAGGAAATGGAAAATCAAATCAGGTCAATTAGACAGAGGTTAAGGGAAGCAACAGACAGACAAAAGAGTTATGCGGATAGGAAAAGAACACAAAGGGAATTCACAGTAGGAGAAAAAGTTTTCTTAAGGGTTAGGCCATACAAAAGTTCTATAAGTTTTGGTAAGAAGGAAAAGTTGACACCCCGTTATGTGAGACCCTTCGAAATCATAGATAAGATAAACCCGGTTGCCTATAGATTGGCCCTACCTCCCCAGCTGAGTCGTATCCATGATGTTTTCCATATATCTCTTCTTAAGAAGTATGTACCTAATGAGAAACATGTTTTGAGTTGGAATACGTTACAGGTTCAAGATCCCAGGAAAATAACAATAGAGCCATATCAAATCTTGGAGAGGCGCCAGTACCAATTGCGCAATAGGATGGTTGATCAAAGCAAAGTACAATGGGATCAATATGATGAGGACAATGCTACTTGGGAAGATACAATTGATTTACAACAATCATTTCCCTTCTTGTTTTAAGCACTATTTAGATACTATATTTCTTTTTTTTGTTTCAAAGTACTATCTCTTTACTATATAAAACTTATTGAATATATGCATCGAGACGATGCACAAATAAGGGAGGGAGGATGTCACGACTCCTCCTCCCTAACTTTTACTGCACAATTTTTGATAGACTTTAATGCATGAACACATGTTAAATGGACTAAAAACCTAATACTCATATTCTTGAAAATCTTGCCTGTCATTAATTATTGATTGAAAAACTTGAGAGCAGAATTTGAATGTCGACCAAATTCAGTGGACAACTATGGAGTTTAAGGCGTCATGCATGAATAGAAAAGGACATTAAGACCATGTTTTCAATAAAAACTGCACAGTGAATCAGATCCATATAAGCAAATTAAATTTTTAGTCAGCACAGACCTACTGGTAGGTCACATCCTGCCGTCTTCAGCCGCCCAACTATAGACTTACCCCATCCATATTATTCACATGGAGTTCTGTTTCATCTACCCAAAATAAATTTCAGAACTAACTCGCATTCTACAGTTCACAATGAATTTAATGCGTTATATCTATAAAACGAGGGAATGAACTTCTGTTTTGGGCAGAGCAATAGACCATTTTGTGAGAGACTCCAAAGAGATGTTTGATTTCAGACTTTAGGAAGGAGGAGAGCCAATCTGGGCGTAGTGTTCACTTTAGATCTCTTCCAAGAATCAGCGCACCAAGTAGGTATCTTACCTGTCCACTTTGATATGTAAAATATTGGATTCCTCTTGTCTTTTTGTCACAAACAAATACATGCATATAGATAGAGCAAGTTAGACTAAGCCATTAAATTTGAATGGGAACCTTTGTGAAGCTGCACAGGGAATATCAGAGAAAAATAGGTAGACTTTATTTATTCTTTTATGAATTGGCTGGAATAACCAATAGAACATGGGTTTTGCAGGAGAAATGTTGCATCTATAGTCTTGATTTAGCTAGCAATCTGTAGCTTTATTTATTTATCTAGAAAACAGTTGTAGGCAATCACATGACCATGAAATATCATTTGGTACATAATTTTAAGAGTTGGAATTCTCTAATTTGTTAGCCATGATATACTAATGCACTATAGGCGTAATATTCTGATCAGGATGTGAAGATTTTAATTGCTGTGATACTATTTTTTTTAATAGAGAATAATGACTATACATTTAACCTTCTTATTTGTTTAAAAATTACAATTTCAATGATAATGGATCAGCCTTGGTTGGATTACCATTTAAATTACTTTCTAAAAGATCATTCACCTTGATCCACCTTATAATGAGAATCTTGTTTAGGCGTCTAATTTTATTCCTGTTAATTAAGAATTTTATAGCTCCATTCTCTGGTTCATCCATTTCTACGCTTGTTTAATATAAAATATGTCAATTACTTCTATAAAAAGAATTTGGGCATTTTGTGCAAAAAGGTTAATTAGAAAATTCATGACAATTGTAATAGAATCCACTCCTAATAAATAGATAGCATTCCTAACTTGTTCAAATATATATATATATATATATATATATATATATATTTATATAAATCATGCATACTTAAATCTCTTTTGAAAATTTGGTGTAAGACGTGCCTTTATGGTTCCAATTGGCTCTATTGCCTCAATTGCTTTCTTTAGGAGATATATAGGTATTTGGATACAATCTTTTGTTTAATGCCATTTTATAAATGAGGGTAAAATCTAAATATTTTGGGTTAAGTGATATTCAATTTCTATGTACCGAAAGATAAGGCCATGTAAATATGGTTACTCTAATATGTTATATGAATTAACGAACCTTGTTACTTTTCTTACAAAAAAATTGGATTGGTGCATATCAATGGGCATTGATCTAAGATATCAATAACCATCCTTAATTTTTATTTCATAATAATTGAATGTTGATTTGGTATTTATATATATACATATTTCCCTTATACAATCTAATCCGTTTAGGGAGTCTTACCAAACACTTGGCATTTGTAAATTATTTCTAGTATGGTTAGAAATTTTCAATATAATCAAATTAAAGATATTGTTAGCCTAAAACCACGTATTAACATTGATAAAATTATCTTGATATATTGAAGCATTCAAGTTCTCTTTTATTCTAGTTGGTCTAGGACCTTCAATTTAAATACAAAGAACAATGAAACCCCTTCTACACAAAGGTAGTTCTTCTATAAAAAAAATAGACAACACAAGTACTCCATTACTCTAGTTAGTGTTGAATAGTTACTTTATTACATTCCATAATATAGTCATTGGAATTTTCACATCCTAATGCTACATAAACTATCTAGAAGAATAGAAATATGAGTGGAATAATAGGACTCTAATCCTTGCAATAATTCTTGAAGATATTTAAACTCTAGGTAAAATTGATTATGTGTGTGTCTTTGATAAGGGAAGTAGGGAACGATATATGTTAGGGAATTTTTCAAAATAATAAAGTACTCACTTAATTACGTTGCATGGGGATTTTATTTTTTTCTTATAAATGGTTAAATAATTCTTCTTACTATAAATTGTTGACCAATGCTTGTTGATTTATTTTTAATGAATATTATTAAAATTACCATGCATTATGTGTTTACTAAGATTAAGTATGTTAGACATAGATTTGAAACTAATCAAAAAAAAGGAAAAAAAAACTAGCAGCGTTCAGTATTAACGATGCCTCTGGCTCACGTTTACAGGTAAAGTTGTCGCGCTTGAGCTACTGCATCTATAGCCTAACACAGCTGCAATAACGGTGTCTGTGGCATCGTCCCTATAAATCGCCGGGGAGAAATAAGGGACATGAGTTGTTTAAAATCCAAAGGGAGGGAAATCCCCTTTGGATCGATAATCTAAAAAGATAAAACAAAAATGAATCAAATCCGCTAGTGACAACCTAGAAAATTGTAACTTAGGAATTTTCAGTGGTGCAAATGTAATTCTAACTCAAAGATAAAATAATGTGGATAAATCATTAGGGAATCATTTAAACTGGTCAAGGGAGACGAACTTCATTAGGGAGTAGGGTTAGATGAATGTTAATAGGTAAACAATAAATGGTCAAGGCGATCGTTTATTATCCATGCTTACCATCGTGGGTAGCAGCCGCAGAGGAACTGTCTAGGGGAAATAAAAACCCTAGAAAGGGTTGCGTACCCGCTTTACAACAGTTCACATAAAAATAGCCTAGAAAACAGAACTACATATTTTATGCCTTGATCTTGTTTGGAAGCAGGGTATGTAGGCAGTCTGGGAAACGAAGGATGCTCCCAGTACTCAGGCGTTCGGGGATGGGGTTTAGGGATGGAGAGATCACATAACTAGTTATAAGAGATAATAAACTAAGATACATACAACTATACTCGGAAGAATCCCGTATGGATTGCTTGATACCCCGGGGCCATTAGGCTAAATTTCGAGGTGAGTTTCAAGTTTAGAATTACAATTTACATACCCCTGAGGACGACGACCTCAGTACACTTTTGGAAGAAAGTGTGGTCATCAGGGAAGCAACTCAGGATCCAGATGATCCCGATGAGTTCAAGACTCTGGCCAGAGCACATACCTATCATATGATAGATGCCTGCCTCTTTTAGGTGGATGCCTATTCTGATTATATGAATAGATGTATTCCTATTCCATATGAATAGATGAAGTGAATTCCTGTTCTGTATGAACAGATGATATATGTGTCCCGTATGGATAGAAGTTCCCGAGTATACTTGTGAATGAATACTTGAAAAAAAAAAATAGTGGTATTTCGGTTAAAATTAATTGGGTCTTTACAAAAATAATCTTAAAATAATTATATTTAAATATAAATATATGTTTAAACATATAAATATTATTTAAATATATAATCATATTTTCAATTTAAATTCCAACTCATTAATATATTCCAATTATTTAAATAAAATCCAATTAAAATATTTAATATATTAAATAATATGAAAAAGATATAATATTATATATATATATATTCAAAAGCCAAACCCCCATGGGTGCGGCTGTAGTACCCCCCACCCCCCCTCCCCAAGCATTAAATTTTTTTTTACAATATTTATTTGAAAAAAAAAACCTTTGTTCCATAATTTCGCCTTATGGCGAACACAGGGTTCTTCCCCAAATCGAAATATTTATAGAAAAATTCTTAGAATGCCACAAAAAATTATATACATAAATAATATATATATATATATATATATATATATATTCTCAAAATATATATATATATATATTTAAATTTCCATTTCACAGTTAAATTGGGCAAATTTTCTACAACAAATTTCAATTTCTAAATTATAATGGAAAATTTCAAATCCAAACACAGAGGTTAACCAAATTTTTCTTTTGTTCCTCTTTCAATTTTTCTATTGTTAAAATTTGATTTTCCAGAATTTCTATTGTTTTCTTTTGTTTTCTCTGAGAATTTCTCCTTTTTTTCTACAAGATTTTCAAGAATTCACAACAAACATTAAAACCCCCTTTCAACAAAAATCAGTGCTTCTAAAAAACAAATAAAGCAATTAAAGGAACCTGTTTTTGAAGCTTGAAGAAAATGAGAAATTCCAATTTTCCAGAAATCCTTCCAAATTCTTCACTTCCAAAATAAAAATATATCCAAACAAGAGAAAACCCTCCTTTATTTTAGCAACCAAAAATCCAAGATATTTTCTCCTTCCAAAAATAAATATCTCTCCTTTTTAATAACCAGATTTTTCAAAAATATCTATATCCTCTCATTAATTTTCCAAGATATTTTATTTTTCAAAAAATAAATATCTCCATTCATTTCCTCAACACTTAGTCAAAATTAAAAATATCTTTTTCAACCACCATAGATATTTTTCATGTATTCACAAGATATTTTTCCTTTTAAATGATTTAAAACAAAATTCGTTTCAACTAAATTTAAATCTTTTAATTTATGCATTTTTCAAAAACAACTTTAACTATTTAATTTATTTAATCAATAACTATAATTTAATTAACTAATTTATCGATTTACTAAGATTTAATTATTTAATTTATTTAATCAACAAAATAAGTTTAATTAATCAATTTATTCACTCAACAAAATAAATTTAACCACTAGAATTAAATTACTTTACTAAATGAATAAAATAAAATTAACTACATTAAATAACAATTTTAATCTAAATACATAAATTAACATTTCCACCACTTGAATATTAATTTTCACATATACTTCCCACCAATAACAAATTATCAAAAAATCAATGACGACATGACTCAACAACATACCAAACACAAACTGATGACACATTATGACATGGTTGTGGTTTGACAAGGGAAACCCGTTACTATCTCCCAATCAACAATACCATTGGGATATGGACACACTCAAACTTGTGAAACCATGTGGAGACGATGTCCTATACTTGCAATCCTGTAATCAAGACAAATGCTAAACATGCATAAACTTAGCAAACACACCGTGAAGAGAAATCACAGAATCACAAGGTGCTCACAAGCGAGTGGTGCAATCCCGTCCCCTTCACTAATACAATATTACTAACTGATGAATCTAACATCAATAATATAATCAAAAGCATAAAGCATCATAAATTACCACATGAGTGTACATCAATATTAACTCAAATAACAACTACCCTAATCAAAAGCATCCACATAATGTATCATCACCTCAAAGCATAGCATCCACATCTCTTTAAATCTAGCGATCATAAAATAATCACAAGGTATCAAGATCTATCATAGTAAAGGTACTGACTAATAGCACAAACAAATCAAAAAAACGTAATAGCAACTGGAGGGGCACTACACTGTAGAAAGTAATTTTACAAGTTGGTAATCAGATCAGGGCATAGTGAGGAAGATGTAGAGAAAATAGCCTGGTTTGTGAATGGTATCAAATATAATCTACAAGATTAAATAAGCCTTCTATCCCCTAGAAGCCTAGAAGAGGGTTATCAGATTTCCTTAAAGGTAGAGGAGAAGCTACAAAGAAAGAAAATTCAACAAGAGAAGAAGAGAGGAAGAGGGTTTAGAGGAAGGGGACAAAAAATTAGTAGAGGGAAACAACATCATCAAGGAGAGGAAGCTGGGAGTTCTAACATCAACTAATGATAGAGGAGGCTTCCAAAATAAAGTGGGCAGATCGTATGGTAGAGGTGGTTTTCAAGGTAGAGGTAGAGGGTTTGTAGGAAAGTGTTTTAAGTGCAACCAATATGGACACAAGAGTTGGGATTGTGCTGAGTCATCTCAAGGAGGACATTCAAAATTTGAGAGGAGTAATCGAATTGTCCATGCTGATCAAGAAAGTGTGTGGTCACCAGTACAACACAAAGATGAACCAGAATCAGGTGAGTCCTTATTGCTCAAGAGGTTGTTTTTGAAGCCACAAAAAGAAATCCAAGAACCAACTCAAAGGAGAGACTTGTTCAAAACCAAGTGTAAGTCACAAGGTAAATGTTGTAGACTCATTATAGATAGTGGTAGTATAGATAATATTGTTACAACTAAGATGGTAGAAAAGTTAAATCTAAAAAGGATTAAACACCCCTCTCCGTACAAGGTGTCTTGGTTACAAAAAGGTCATCAAATATTGGTTAGTGAGTAGGCCTATGTTGATTTTTAGATTGGAAGTCATTAAGATAGTGTTTTATGTGATGTAATTCCAATGGATGTGTGCCATATTTTGCTTGGAAGACCATGGAAATTTGATAGGAAAGTTGTGCATGAAGGATGGGAGAATACATATACTATTGAGAAGGATGGAGAGAAGCATACCTTGCTGCCCATAAGAGAGAAAGAAGAGGACAATAGTAGTAGTAGTAGTAGTAGTAAGGTAATTATGGTAAGTGGCAAGGAATTTCTTCATGATTTGAAAGAAGAGGAAGTAGGGTTTGCTTTGGTTCTTAAACCTAGATGTGTAATGACTTCTATAAAACTTGATGATTTTCCTATTGAAGTACAAGACATTTTGAATGAGAATATGGATATTGTTGCATCTAATTTTCCTAATGAATTTCCTCCTATGAGAAGCATTATCCATCATATGGATTTGATTCCAGGAGCTAGCCTTCCAAATAAGGTTGCTTATAGGTTAACACCTATGGAAAATGAGGAGATAAGGAAGCAAGTGGAGGACCTCTTGAAGAAGGGTTTGATAAGGGAAAGTCTAAGTCCATGTGTTGTTCCCATAGTACTTCTACCAAAGAAAGGAGGAGAATGGTGTATGTGTACCGATTCAAGGGCTATTAATAAGATCACTATAAGATATAGGTTTCCTATACCTAGGATAGAGGATCTCATGGATTGTTTGAGTGGGTCTATGTTATTTTCCAAGATAGATTTGAAAAGTGTCTATCACCAAATAAGAGCTAGGTTGAGAGATGAATGGAAGACAACCTTTAAGACTATTGATGGGTTGTATGAATGGCTAGTTATTGCTTTTGGATTTTCTAATGCCCCTAGTACTTTTATGAGACTAATGAATGAGGTTTTGAAACCATTTCTTGGTAAATTTGTGATTGTATATTTGGATGTCATTTTGGTGTTTAGCAGGTCTAAGGAAGAGCATATAGAGCATTTGAGGTAGGTTTTGAGGAGGCTACATGAAGAGAAGTTGTTGATCAATTTGAAAAAGTGTG
Organism: Sequoia sempervirens; assembly: GCA_007258455.2. Taxonomy (NCBI): domain Eukaryota; kingdom Viridiplantae; phylum Streptophyta; class Pinopsida; order Cupressales; family Cupressaceae; genus Sequoia; species Sequoia sempervirens. Next base: position 211,334,852 of record VDFB02168118.1, read on the forward strand.
TGTTTATGTAGACCAAATTGGTTTATTTGGGTTTTGTGGTGTTAAAGGAGAGTTTGAAGATGGAAAAAGACAAGGTACAAGCTATCCTTGATTGGCCTACACCAAGAAGTGTAATGGAGGTTAGAAAATTTTATGGTCTTTCTAGTTTTTATAGAAAGTTTATAAGAAATTTTAGTCATGTAGTGGCACCCATACTGAAGACTATTAAAGGGAAAAAAATGCCATTTTTTTGGAGTAAGGAGGCTGAAGAAAATTTCAGATTTCTTAAGAAGAAGGTAAGTGAGCAGCCCATTCTTGCTTTGCTTGATTTTGGTAAAGTGTTTCAAGTGGAATGTGATGCTAGTGGGTTGGCTATTGGGGAAGTCCTAAGTCAAGAAGGTAAACCAATAGCATTCTTTAGTGAGAAACTCAATGATGAAAAAAGGAAGTATTATTCTTATGATTTGGAGTTCTATTCTTTGGTTCAAGCTTTAAAAAATGGAGACATTATTTGCTGCCTAAAGAGTTCATTGTGTATACAGACAATTATGCTTTGTAGTTTATCAATAACCAACACAAGTTGAATCAAAGACATGCCAAGTGGGTTGAGTATCTTTAGAGTTATAATTTTTTTTTGAACCATAAAAGTGGCCAAATGAATAAAGTTGTTGATGCTATACATAGGAAGAATTTGTTGCTATGTGAAATACAAGCTAACAGTGTGGGTTTTGAAGGTTTGAAGGAATTGTATGCAAAAGATACAAATTTTAAGGAAGCATATGGAGCTTGTCCTGATCCTATTTGTAGGAATAGAGAGCCTTGGATGGACTATATGATTCAAGAAGGTCTATTGTTTAAGGGGAACAAGTTGTGTATCCCTAGAGGCTCCATGAGGGATAATTTATTGAAGGAAAAGCATAGTGGTAGTCTTGCTGGTCACTCTGGGTAGGATAAGACTTATTTGCTATTAAGGACTCATTATTATTGGCCTAAGATGAATGTGGATGTGAGAAGGTATGTAGAAAAGTGTAGAGTTTTTCAACATGCTAAGGGAAGAAGCCAAAATGTTGGGCTTTATTAGCCTTTTCCAGTTCCAACCAGGCCTTGGGATTTTGTAAGTATGGATTTTGTGTTGTTTTTACCTCGTACACAAAGGGGAAATAACTCAATTTTTGCTGTGGTAGATATATTTTAAAAAATGGTGCATTTTATACTATGTATGAAAACTAGTGATGCCACTAAAATTGCTAATTTTTTCTTTAAAGAAGTTGTGAGGTTGCATGGAATTCCAAGGAGTATAATTTCTGACAGGGATACAAAGTTTGTGGGTCATTTTTGGAGGACCCTATGGAATAAATTGGGTAAAAATATAAGTTTTATTTATTCTTATCATCCTCAAATGGATGGTCAGACCGAGGTTGTCAATATGATTCTAGGTAATTTGTTAAGATGTCTTGTTGGCAGTTCACCTAGTAGTTGGGATTTCATGTTGGCACAAGCTGAATTTGCATATAATGATTCACCAAATAAAAGTATAGGTTTTAGTCCTTTCTATGTGGTGTATGGTATGCACCCAAGGGGTGTATTTGAACTTCATGATCTAGTTGGGATGGAGAAAATAAGTATAGTTGGGGAGGACTTTGCTCAAGTCATTCATGATATTCAAGAGAAAGTGAAGCAGAAAATAGAAGACAACAACCAACAATACAAAAAGTATGTTGATCAAAAGAGGAGACAATTGTAATTTTAGGTGGGAGATCTTGTTTTGGATCATCTAAGAAAGGAGAGATTTCCCATAGGAACCTACAATAAAATATAGATGAAGAAAATTGGTCCTTGCCAAGTTCTTAGGAAATTTTCTGCCAATGCATACAAGATTTCCTTGTTTGTAGATTTGAATATATCTCCCATTTCAATGTAATAGATTTATATACTTATAAGGGAGATGTAGAAGAGGATGGAATTGAAGTAGCATCCCATCTTTGGAAAATAATCCTACAACATTCTCTGCTCCACAACAAATAGAGTGCATTCTGGATAAGAAATTGTTGAAGAAAACCCAAAAGCATGAATATTTTCAGTACCTCATCAAATGGAGAAATTGTCCCATTGAAGATTCTTCTTGTCTCACTGAGAATGAGATCAATAAATTGCGTCATTCAATTATAGACCTCATGAGCATGAGCTCATGAATTCTTTCCACCTAGGGAGTCTGATGTAGGGGCATCCTGCTCTTGCAATTTTTTGGTTTTATTTCTGGTTGTTGAAATTTTGTTTTTGTTGTGTTTTCCTTGTTGCTTGTTGGTGTGCATTGTTTCTATAGTTGTTCATTTAAATACTTTCTATCATTGCTATTGTAACCTCTTGTCACCTGAGCAATAGACAACTCTTGTTCAAACCTCCTGTCACCGTTATGTCTCCAAACCCAACAGTGTTACTTGTCAGTTTGGATTTGAATCGATAGTTTGGTAGTTTGGCAGATAGTTGGAAGTGGAGGCCGATGATTCAAATGGAGAATGTCTAAGATCACAATCAGTTGGGAAGTTGTGTGGGTTGATAGTTGGAAATAAATCAGTTTTCCTCCATATATGATGAAGGACAATGATGGAAAAGGGGTTAGATAGTGAGGAGGATCCACCAGAACCAAGTGTAGAAGAGACAATAGGCAAAAGGATTGACTGTATTGATGTTTTATTTTTGTCTGTTGAATGACCGTTGTTTAAGGAAGCATGTGTTTTGATTATAGAATCCCTATTAATGAATGTTGCATGAACGGTGGACATTGATTTGGTTTCCTGGCAGTAAATTGATGATTATGTTTTACATTGAAATTCTTCTTGTCGCTGGATGTGTTCGTTCAATGCAGAATTGAGAATAATTCTTAAGTTTCTGACAATCAAAATTTGTTGTTAAGTTGTGTTTTAGAATCGTTTAAGGTTGTGACCAGTGAGGCTTCCCATCACTTTGAGCCATATTTCATGGATATCCTTATCATCTCCTTTGAAAGAAAAGTAGCAATGAGACCATCCATTTTAAACTTTGCACTACAACAACTAATGTCAACAATTAAATTTTTTCATGAATTAGGAAAAGAGTAATGTAACAAGATACATTTATCTTATTAATTGATATTAACATCTATAGAAACTAGATATGAGTCATAATAAAATTAAAAGAATTTAAATAATTCACAATCAAGTCACCATATTTTGAGATACAATCTATTCGTTAGAATATTAGTTTGATAAATATCACTTATCCTATTCCATAATATGAATGTATTGGTCTCTTCAAAGATATTCAAGAGGATATAATCCACAAGGTGCAACCAAATATTTCATCATGCCTTTTTGTCCAACTTTAACCATTTTTATTAGATATCATATTTTTCTCATTTGTAATTGGTACTCACTAATCTCTTTCTCCCAAAAGATCTTATATATTTAGCTTCCACGTTGTATACCTAGTTCCATTGAGTTTATTAATATCTAAATTAGAGGTAGATTCTATGGTTTTGAATCCTTCATAGAATCCGAAAAATCACTTGAAATAAAATCTTTCACTATAGCAAAATATCTTCAACACTTCTAAAAAGGTGTCCTAACTATACAATACCAAATATTATTAAACTAGTGAAAACTATTACAATAACTTTTTAAATTAATTATGAAAATCTAATTTTTAGTTATACAACAATAGATTACCCATAAAATATTATGTGTGTGTAAAATTAGCAGTGATAAAATTAAAAAACCACAAAGTTACAACAAATAACACTAGATGTATGTGGAGAAATTCTTTTGAGAAAAAAAATAAATATCCCACTTACAAAGTTTTTGGATTTTATGAGTTTTTATAATTTTTGAGTAATTTAACCCAAAATCTATGCAAACAAGCCAACAACTAAGTCTAACAACAATAATGTTGGTAATGAATAGTACTAATTGAGATTTCATGGATAAACAAATACATATAGAATTCATTATTTTTATTAAATTATTTTTTAAGAAATTTAAATTGAATTTATTTCCCAAAATTAATTGAATTTAACAATAAAAAATCACAATAAAATATTAATTTTAAATTTTTATTAATTTTTTATTATTTTTTCCCGAAAGTACAACTAGTACACTTATTTTTAAAATCAAATATAATACCCATTAAGACCTCTTTCATAAAAAATAATGAATAAAATTCATAGAATCCTATATTAACTAGTTCAATGATGTATAGGGATGTAGTTATTTGTTGAATAGATAGATTAAAATAACAAAAAACATGAGTATCAAATAATAGACAATTTAATTTCTTATAACTACTTCAATCTCCTTGTATTCTCAAATGTCTCTTTTCTAATGTTGTGTGGTAAATAATAATATCATAATGGAATAATAGATTGGTGTGGCTAACAAACCCAACATCAACCATTAATAGTATTTAAAATAAGAGATAACAATAACTCTAATAAATAATGGTCCTACACATATTTTTTGTAAATATAAATTTCCCTATCATTGGAACCTCAATTAAAATCTTTAAAAAGTAATAGTAAATATAATAATGGAACTACAACAATACTATAGCAAAATTTAATTCCTCTACAAACATAATTATGATCTTCAAATGGAATCACATAATATTGGAAATAAGGGTTTTCAAACTTGATCCCAAAGGTGAAATTCAAGAGGTTTTCATCTTCTCAAACCCTAAACAAAACAAGGATTTTTATCCTTATATGTCCTAGTTGAACAAACTACTCAAATCTAAAAATATGTAAATGATGACTTGATGAATCCTCAAATGAAGATAGGAACCCCCTTGATAAAAATTTTCAAATTGGACCCTTGGATCCTAGTTTCTTTCCAAGTATTTAAAAATATTTTTATTTTTTATTTTAATTGCAATAATATTCTTTAGTTTCACTTAAAATTATAAATTAATGAGCCTAACTTAAATAATATTTTTTAATTATTTTAATTTGAATAAAAAGACATGAAAATAAAATCCAATATCAAATAGAGGCTCAAGAATGTATCAATCTTCAGGAATTATATATATATATATAGCTTTAAAATATGATGAATTATAACACGTGTACTTATAGAATAATTATAACAACCTCAATTTTCTTAATAATTAACCAAAATAAACATTCCAATGCTTACAAAAGGTATATGATAAAATTCAATTTAATTTCATAATACAACATTAGAACCATTTGCAAGGCATGTAAGTGATATGCAATAAGATCCACATAATATATAGCTCTCACTCACATAGTACAATAAGAAAGTACAACAATACACATATCTCAAGTACATTAAATTAAATTGAAATCATCACAAGTACATATCTAGTACTTAACAATAAATATAACATCATTACATACCCATGATATCCAAAGGGTAAAAAATAAAACTATCATCTATTATAAGAATAAAATACACCATAAAGCCAACCACAAGTATACAATTTATCTAAAAATAATGTACACCATAAATAGTATCTAAAAAACTCTAGACTCAAATCAATAAGCTAATATCCCAAGCTCCCATACATTTTTTTTTATTGGGAAAGGGTTTAAACCCACCATGATGATGTAAATTTTCTCCTCATCCATTAATCAATGTAAATAATTTGTACCATCCACAATCCACATGAGTGGTGCAATATAATACTAGTGATTAACTTGTTTATTTCATTCCTTTATTAACACATACATATACACATAAAATCATAGATCCAAAACATCTCAAATATAAGGAAAATATTTCATAGAAAATGTTCTCAATAACATGTACATGCCAAATAACCAATCCAAGAAAACCAATATTTCATAACACATCCTTTCTGGCATCTAACATACATATAAATTATATGACCATCAATGAAAACCTAAATTACTACAACAAATCCAAGAACACATACAAAATCCACATGAATTTATACCCATAGTCCATACTATGAAATATCTCTTCAAGTGATGTTTTATGTCTTACTAAGAATAGATTCCTAAAGTAGGAATAAATTCATCCTATACTACATGCATCTTAATGTTTACACAACACACATATCCAAACATAGCAATAAAAATAATTAAAATGCACAAACACATATAATAGTAGTATCTTTTATGGGAATGACCTCGTAGTGCAATGACAAGTTGCAAGTAGTAGTGAAAATACTATCCAGAGTTCGAATCCAATTGGTGGATGGTGGGATGACACATGCTAATCATTGGCAGAAGATAAGAGAACAATGGAGTGGATTGTTCTTAGAGGATGAAGGAGGATGGAAGAAGAACAGATGCTCCTGTGGGGTCAAAAATTGGAGGGAACGATAGAGAGATGGCGCTGACAAGGGGTGTTTAGATGAAGGTATGATGCTAGATCCTGTAGGGAGCTTGGCGGAAATGTAGGTAGACGTAGCAGATGGGGGAATGACGCCAAGTCCTGCAGGAAGCTTGGTAGGAATGCAGGAAGGCGTAGCAACAATCAAGGGATATGGAAGGTAACGAATCAATGACTACCAAAGATGATGGGCTCGGCTAGTTGCAGGTGTATCTATAGAGAATAGTGGTAGTTGAGAGGAAATGGTGGGGATGAGGTCCCCTGAATGTAGCCTCATTGGTTCATAGCTCTTGTCAAAAGTGATCTGGGTGCTGCCCCTTAGCAATGATTCTCTGAACAAAAATAAAATAGTAGTATCTTTTATAATATATAATCTAAATATTCACACCTTAAATACACAACCCATACATATAAAACACAAATAAAGAAAGTAGATAGAACAAAATTACAATAAAATCACAACATACAATACAAGAATACAACAGTGGCTCACATAAGGAAAACCACACAAAGATTCCTCAAACATGAAATGCATACCTAGTCCCTAAAACCCATCTAGAGAGAATCTCCTAATGATATCATAAACCCAAGTATCACTATCTTGAACAAGACAAGAAATTCAACTACATAAAAACTAGATAGGACCCCTACCAAAAGATAGAAACAAATATATAAAAAATATTTTATGCACATATGTAATAATTGTAACAATTATTATGAGCTAATACAAATTAGGGTTTTGATTATTTTTAATCAAATTTTACTAATTCAAAAATTCCTTAAAAATCCCTAATATTTAACTCTAACAATTTAGTTTCAATTTTAATATTAAACTCTAATGTGACAAAAATATTGATTTATCATAAATTTATAAAATTTTAAGAATTTTTAAAATTAAGAAATACTTTATTAAACTTTGAGGCCAAAAATAAAGTATAAATATTATTTTTAACCACACAAAAAATATAAAAAATAATAATGGTCATGATAGCAACTAGCACGATGGTTGTACAAATAATAAAAATAATTAAAAATACCCTATAATTTGTTGACAATAGTATGTCCCCATACTTGACACAATGTAAGTTAGATTCACAACCATGGATTCCTCTCTTGACCTCTAAATTAAGTAATCTCAATAGGTCAAGGGTTTTCATCCTTAGGCTTATAGACCAAAGGTTTTTATCCTCAATTTATTTGTAGATTTGAAGGTTCTTATCCTCAAATTTGACACTCTAAATAAAACATGCTATGAGTAGTTTTGATAGGGTTTTAATGAAGGAAAATATACTAAACTTCTCAAGAATACATCTAACCTTTGATAAATTGAAGATACATGGTCAAAAAAATTTCCCACTAAAAAATCAATTGAGATTCACAATGACCAAGGGCTAGGGTTAAAACCATAATAATAAATGAAGCATAGTGTCTCCCTATTTCAACACTACAAAATCATGGAAACTCATGCCCAAAATAATACAATGATTTTCTTGGGTAGGAGAATACCTTAGAGAGCAATCATTGATTCAAAATAGCCATTAATGGTATTATAGGTCATGTAGGGGTAGGTAGGAATGAATAGTAAAAATAGTAATGAGTATTAGGGTTCAAGATTTAGGGATACTACAAGACTCATACCAACAATTGAGAGTAAACAAGTTGGGGTTTGAGTAAGAGGCATGCAAGTAAACAAAAGTCTGTTGCTCTAATGGAAATAAAGGAGAAATATAGGGGATGTAAAAAATATATTCCTAGAGGGATAAGTTTGACAAATCAAAAAAAGAAAGAGAAAGAAGAGGTTGAAGGAAAGACATGCTATTAGGGAAAAGTATGAAACCTGAATAAGAAAAAAAGGAGTGAATTTTGATGAAAATGTATGCTAGGATGACAAAGTTTTGAAACTTTGACAAAAAGATCACACACTAGAGTTTGGAAAAGAAACCCATTATACTTAGAGAAACTAGGAGCAAGATGACTACGATAAATTAGGATTAACTTATAAAAAATAAAAGGGAAATAAAATTTTGGTTCCAACATAAATTAATTGAAAAGGGGCCACTACAAGTCTACCCTTATCATAATTTCTTGTTCTCAACAAATGCAATTTATTGTGCTCCAACATTTTTGGTTATTCCCATGTAGTATCTTCAATATGTAGGTGTTTCCAATAAAGGAATTATTCTATGATACTTCTACCTCTTAGTTTTTTAACCATGTTATCTATCACTTAATTAGGTATAAAAAAAACTACCTTCATCATCCAAAGGTGGCATATTTTTTGAAGGCATTATATGCTAACCAAGAGATTCTTTTAGATAAGATGCATGAAAAAAATTACGGATTTTGTTCTCTAAAAGTTCCAATTCATAGGCCACTTCACTGACCTCCTCACAACCTTATAGGGTTTATTAAATCTTCATTTTAGCTTCTCAACTCTATTTCTCTTAAGAGAAAATTGTCTATAAGGATAAAAATTCAAGTAGGCCATGTCCCTTACTATGAGATTTTCTAACTAGCCTACCAGGAATCTAATGACTGAAGAAAAGAAAAACAAAAAATATGAAGAGAAATAAACTATATTCCTCTCAAGAATACAAAGCTATATTCAGCTTGAGAAGTTAGTATTAAAAATGAAATGCCTTGGTTATATAGGCCAAGGGAGAGATAGATGCAACCAGATTATGACAAGTGTTGGCATCCTATAAGGTGTGATAACTCATGTCATTAAAGACTCAACCACCTTATCCCTATGTAAAGTTAAGCTAGTGTGAAGAGGACTTTAGTGGAGAACTAGCTAAGAATGAACTAGTTAGATAAAGTATCCCTTTCACACTAACACATACCTCAAAAGATATTGTCATATGGTGATAATTCTCATAAAAAAATTGTCACTCTTGAGCTTGTTGTACATGATCTTTGAGTGATCTCAAGATCTCTTAGGTTTGATTTATCAAATCCCTAATTGTTAGTACCCATTATATGTCATGATCAACTTGATGACTAGAGGAAGCTTGAGGAAAATCCTCAATGTCACAATCCTCTAAATCCACTATGGAGGGAGGAAGAGTAGAGGATGAGCTAAACGAGCTTTCCTCAAATTGCATGTTTTTCTCAATGAAGAGCTCATGTGTTTTCGGATCCATTAGTCGATATCCTTTGAAACCATTAGGATAACCAACAAAGATGCAAGGCCAACTTTGAGGTTCCAAGGCCTTGCGCTTCTCTGACAGAATATGTGCCCATGCTGGGGAGCCAAATACTATAAAGTTCCCCACAACAAGTTTCCTACCACACCAAGCTTCAAAGGGAGTGATGTCGTTTAGTGCCTTATGTGGAACTCTATTTTGGATCTGAGCAACATAGTCGAAAGCTTCTACCCAATATCCAGGTGCAAGGGAGCGAGTGTGGATCATGCAACCAACCATCTCTTTCAGGGACCTATTTTTCCTCTCAGCTACTGCATTTTGTTGTGTTGTGTAGGCAACAATATGTTGAAGATCAATCCCTTCAAGAGTACAAAATTGCTCAAATTGATGGTTCACATATTCTTTACCATTATCAATGTGGAGAAGTTTGACACACTTTCTAGATTGCTTCTTAGCACAAGCCTTAAACTCTTGAAATCTATTAAATAATTCTACTTTGTTTCAAAGAAAGTAGACCCATGTGTATATGAAATAGTCATTAATGAAGGTGAGAAAATAATGAGCCTTATTGAAGGATAATGATGGAAAAGGACCCGCCAAGTCACTATGAACCAATTCAAGGACTTCTGAAGCCCTCCAAGCCTTCCCTTTGTCAAACTTCTCCTTAGGATGTTTTCCCAAGGCACAACCTAAACATACACCATCTAAAAAATTAATTTGAGGAAGACTTGTGACCATATTCTATTTGCTGAGTTGTTGAAGATAACGATAGTTGAGATGGCCAAACTACTCATGCCATAGTTTTCTCACATCATTTGAATGGGTGAGCAATGTAGTTGAATGTGAATCAGGTACAGAATGAGAGAAAGCATACAAGTGAGACTCATGATTGGCCTTACCAACTGCAAGGAGTGCATTATCTTCAAGATTTCTGATGCTGATAGAATCTGGAGTGAATTCAAATTTTCTACCATTCTGAGTGATTTGGTAGAAGAAGAGAAGGTTGGATGAAAAATTAGGCACACATAGGACATCCTCAAATGTACTATTTCCAGTATCAATTGAACCCTCCCCAATTACATCTATTGGAGAATCATCCCCGATGAGAATGTGGGGCACCGAGCAAGGCTCCAACAAAGAAAATTGTTCTTTAATAGAACCCATGTGATGTGATGCATCCTATTCAAGAATCCACTCTTTTGAAGAATTAGTAATAGCAACAAGTGCATGTGCTTTCCCTTTACCGTATTTTGAAGGAGTAGAGGATTGTTGAGAAATAGAAGAAGGTAGATTAATGTTGTTCCTTTTAAGAAGATTCTTTAACTCATTAATCTGCTTCTTATGACAAGAATGCTCCTCATGATCGGGTTTTTTTCAATAGCTACAACTTGGCCTTTCCTTCTTTTGAAAATTCCCCTTTAAAGAGGAGTTGGAGTAAACTTTTGTTGTTGAAGATGATTGTGATTGATCTCTTTGTGACTTCTTCTTGAACTACTTTAGTTTGTTATTAGGTTTCCTTGATGCTTTCTGACCCTTTGGTTGACTAGCCATCAAATCTTGTGAGTGTGAAGGCTTAAGAAGACCCATTGACAAAATATTACCTTGTTCTTACATCAATATTTGAGAAAATGAAGCAAAAGAAGGTGTAGTGAATGTGGATCCCATTGTCAACCTATGAGTATGAAAGCTAGAAACAAAAACTGCAAATTGAGGTCCAATTTTATTTAGAGTGTTATAGACAAGTTGAATGTATTTCTTCTCTAAGCCACATGATTTACATTGTGCTCTAAGGTCATTGACCTTTGTTACATAATCCTGGATGTTATCAAAAGACTTTGGATCAAAACCCATTAGTTTGTTATCAATTTGATAACCACGAACTTCATCAGTTGTACCATAGAGATTTTTTAATTTTTTCCATGCATCATGTGAATTTTTACATGCTTCAATCTAAAACATTATATCAGGAGAAAAAAAACTCCTTAGACAACCAAGATCTTTTGTATGTTCAAACATCCAGAGTAGTTTTTCCTTATCATTTGTGGGTTCAGTTACCTTCTTCTCAACATAAGGTGTATATCCTAGTTGCATTAAGGCATTCAATGCATTTTGATGCCATGTGTTTTAGTTGTAGGGCGTGAGCAATGGAAATTTAAATGTACCCATAGTGAAGGAAAAAATAGAGCACAAAGTATGAGAGAGGTTCAAGCACAAAGACAACAAGATAACCCCCTTCTTTACTCAATCAAAGAACCCCCTACAGAAAAATGATTTGGCACTTTATATTTAGTGTAGTTATGGATTTTTTTTGGATTTCAATGTGTGATATCCTAATGTCTAACCCTTTCTAAGCAAATAAAATGCAATGGAAAAACATAAGGAAACACCTCAAGATTAGCCTAAGGAATTTTTAAAAGCAAAGAGGAAAGTGTTAAATGAAGACAAATGATTATACCTCCCTTTTGCAGCTGAAACTCCTTGGTTGGCCCTTGATTTGGATTGATTTGTATGCTCCTTGATGGCTTTTGATATGTCTAAATGCAAGTCTTGACAATATGCTTGGATGCAAATGAAAATGGGTGAAATTGAAGACTATATGAGTGCATAAAATGGTAGCATTTAGTTGCAAAATGGCTAAGTGTTCTAAATGCCTTAGAGAATGGGATATTTATAGAGAAACTTGAATTCTCTAGAGAATTCAATGGTTGGGATTTATCCAACAAAGTCAAGATGAAGGCCTAAGGTGAGTTGATGACTCACAAGCCCTCACATTTTGACATGTGGAATGTGAGAGGGCTAAGGGTGAGATGATGTGTAAATGATGTGGAAGGGAGGTACATGATGTGGAGGAAGGACAAGTACCTTCCAAGTACATTGAGAGATGAGAAGATTCCTTGGAGGAATAAATGTGAATTAAAAATTTACATGCTTGGGAGAATCTAGTGGATAAGAGAGTCTCCAAAAAGGTGGGAGTTTGCCACATGTGACTTGATGTGACAAGTCAAAGGTTCTAGAAGATACATGGGAAAAGGGGAGTTTGTCACATGTGACTTGATGTGACAAGTCAAAGATTCTAGAAGATGCATGGGAAAAGGGTATTCTAGAAGGAATAAAATGTGAATTAAAAGTTTACATGGGGAAGAGGGGAACCTAGGGTGAATAAAAAGGAATTAAAAATTCCTTGGGGGATGGGGAGAGTTGACCAAGGTACTAATTAGATTTAACTAATTAGTAATTAGAGGATAATTAGGGGTTAATAAGGATTAGAAGCCAACTTGAAAAATTTGGAGGATGTGACACATCCTAATCAAGGATTAGGCATGTGCACATCCTTAATGAAGAAATTAGGAGATGGATAAGGATTAGATGAAAATGACATGTGCAAAATTAAATAAATGTAATATTTATTTAATTCATTTGATGAAAAGGGGATTAAGGAGGGTAAGGTATTTAATTATTAATTGAATACCTTAGGGATTTGGTAGAAGTAAGGATATTAATTAAATAATAGTAATATTACTTAATTAACTTGGATAAGAGGATGTTTAGATGAAAAGGGATAAATTTGGATAAATTAAGTGTCCAAATTTGGATGTCTACATTTTGCCCCTCTTTGAGATGGTGCTACAAAGTAGCATCATTTCAAAGAATATTAAAATATAGAACTCAAAAGGAGATGGTTAAATTGGAAAATATGCCCCAGTCATCAAAGGGATGATGGGGGTGAAGATGAAGGTTAGGGATTGAGGATGCCCCCTCGAGAGGACATACGGGTTCAAGAGAACACGGATGTGCTCTCAAAATGGATGAGATGATGAAATTGGAGATGAGGAAGAGGATGCAAAGGGATGGATATGAAAGGATGAAAAGGCGACAGGAGGTTGGGAAGAACAAATGGATGCAAAGAAGAAGATGATGTTTCCCCAGTCAAGGTACAAGCCAAAAGGGGTTGATGATGGATGGAGTGTCATCAATGAGGGAATGAGAGATTCTAAAACAACATGAGGATAGGGAAGGATACATCCCAATGAGTGGTATTGATGAGGGAAGGATACATCCCAAAACACCACTAAAGGGTAGGGAAGAATACCTCCCAATGATGATGACGAAAGTGTTGTTGATGTGGGAAGGATACATCCCAAAGCAACACCGAAGGGATATAGAAGAATATATTTGGATGATGAGGATGATTGGATCAAGGCTTGTAACAAGACTGGGAACAAGACCAAGGATGAGATTAGATGATTTTTGCTAGATTCAATGGATGGGGTTTGGATAGAGATGTGAGATGAGGATGAAGGATGAGTGGATGGGGGGATTTTGATAGATAAGAGGATGGGGGATGCATGAAAGATGATAGAATAGAAAATGAAATGCAATCCTAATGCAATTTTCCATCTTTGGAGCATTGATTTTTGCTATAGAATAAGACACCAAGGGCCAGGGTATGTGGAACCAAGGTGGATTAGTGTCTAATGCATGAAACAAACACAACAGACAGGAAGGCTACCCCAACACCCCAAAGTTGCCATAACTTTGGTCAGGCCAAGTATTGGAATAACCACAAGCACACGAGGATGCCCTAGTGTAACACAAGACCACAAAGATCTTGGTGGGTACTACGTGGGACAACCAAGAAGACACAAAAAAGAAATACAAAGATCAAAATATGCCCCTATGTTGACCAATCAAAACACACCATAATATGATGGATCATGGCAACATTGACAAGTGATGATAGGGAGCTCAAATGATAAACAAAATCCAAAAGTATCAAAAGATCACAATCAATTTCAAATGCCCATTGCCATAGGATCAAGGGGATGGATGGGATGGATGAGGTCTGTTAGGAAGGATGCATCCTATTGAGACCAATGATAGTTACTAGACTAAAACATCGATATAATGTAGGGTATTCAAAAATGATTAGATCTCATGATACGAGTGGATCTCATTTGTTAAGAACCAGCTAGATAAGGGCATAAATTGATGACACGACACAAGACATGAGATTGACACACCCTAAAGACCTAGGGGCTCGAGGGCTGATCAAAGATTAGCCTTGCCTACGTGAAAGCGCAGAGCCCTCGTAGTTCGATAAAAGGCTGACGACTGACCAAGATGGAGACTTCGATGGATGATAAAGACATGATGGAGAAAAGGAGCAAAGTGGATAATGGTGATAGATGATAAGAGAGAAGATGGACAAAGCAGAAAGACCGATGCTAGATGGTAGAGGAGAATATGGAAAAATCAGAAAGAATGACGATAGGTGATAAAGGAACAGATGGACAAAGTAGAAAGACTGATGCTAGATGATAGAGGAGCAGATGGACAAAGAAAAAAGACCAACGCTAGACGATAGAGGAGCAGATGGACAAAGCAGAAAGATAGATGCTAGACAATAGAGGAGCAGATGGACAAAACAAAAAGACCAATGCTAGATGATAGAGGAGTAGATGGCCAAAGTAGAAAAACCAATGCTAAATGATAGAGGAGCCCCAGGGGTGAATCAAGTGATTGACCTTGCCTACATGAAAGCACAGGGGCAACGTAGTTCGAGAAAAGACCAAAGATAAATGATGCATAAAAGGTGATGAGAGGATGAGTGGAGGATGATGATAGGATGAGTGGATAAAAATATGGGACCGATATGATGAGATAGGATAGACCGGTTGGATTGGATAGGATGATGACGATCACATAAAGCTCAGGGATGGGATAATTATCCAAATCATTAAAATGACTTGGGAGGATGATATGATAAATAGATGAGTGATGAAAAGTGATAGGGGATTGGAAAGATGTGCAAGAGAAGCAGGAGTGATGATGATTAGATAAATGGCATTGGGTTGCATGGAGGGAGGCCTATAGCTAGATACCAATGACAAGGGATTGTGAGATGGGATGAAGATAAAGATGAAAGAATGGATAGAGATATAGGGATGGGGGATGGGAGGGAGATTTTAGGGGGGTGGGGAAAATAGGGCGCGCCGCCACATAGAGGGGTGGATATGCCCCTGGCTGGGGCAGACACGCCCCGAAATGGGGGCGGATATGCCCCGAGCTAGGGCAAACACACCCCAAAATGGGGGCGGAGCCACCCCAGGAGCTGGGGTGGACACACCTCAGAAGGGGGAAAAGTCACCCTGGGAGCTGGGGTGGACATGGAAGGGGGTGGAGCCACCCTGAGCTGGGGCAAACATGCCCCGAAGCCTCGATGGACACACCCCGAGTATGAGTCACCTCGGGAGTTAGGGCAGCCGCCTCGAGCTTAGGTGGAGTCACCTTGGCAAGGGGGCGGACACACCCCGGGTAGGGGTGAGTCACCCCGATAGGGGGGGTAGACATGCCTCAGAAGGGGGCGGACACGCCCCGGGAGCTAGGGCGGACATGCCCCGGGTAGCGGATGGGGATAGGGGGATATGAATATAAGGATTAGGAGATGAAAGGGATGCTAGGATAGATGGATATGAAGATAAGGATGGGGAGATGGAAGGGATGCTGTGATAGATGCATAGGGAGATGAAGGGATGTTATGATAGATGATGTCTCCAAGGACTATGTTACAAAGGAAGTAGATGCCCCCACTCTAGATATGTCATATATGATGATGCATGAGGGATGGAAGACGAGTGGATGGGAAGATAATGGAGATAACTAGAGGAGGAAAGGATGGGTGACCAAGGAATACAATAGAGCATGGATGAAGGGAATGTATACCAAGAGGTGGCCAAAGCATGTATAGATAGGTGCCCCTGTTTTGATCAAGATCACAAGAAGGATGGAGGGATGGGAGATAAATGGGATATGATGGTAGGATGCGAAAGATAGGTGGGATGGAGGGGATTTATATCACAAAGCTGCCCCCAAGTGCAGATGGGGATTTACACATGACACCTGTTTGCCAAGTTTTCATCATGGTACTTATCCAAGGCGCTTGTTTGCTAAGTTTTCACCATTGGATGGATTATTTCTATTTACTATTGTTGAATTTTTTTGATTTTTGATTTTTTTGATTTTTTTTTTTTACTTTTTGACTTTTGGTTGTTTTCTAATTTTTGACTTTTAGATTTTTTGATTTTTGACTTTTTTTTATTTTTGAAATTTTGGATATTATGCAAAAGGAGATGGATAAGGATAAGGAGGTGGATAAGTAGATTTAGAAGACATCACGATAAGGAGGGTGGATGAAGGACTTAAGCATCAAGTTCCATACAAGGTGTTAAGAGCCATTGTTCAAACCATTTGTTGGATGTTGGTACAACCTTATTAGGATAAATGGATTATGCAAGATGATGAATTAGAGGGATTTGAGAGGGGAGATACATGGGATAATGGATGGGATGCTGCAAAGGGTATGGATGGAATGATGGGGTGGATATGTGATGGGGAGATGTGTTCAGGACCAAGATTGGCACATGTGGTGGTGGATGTGAAAATATAAGAGGATTAATGGATGGAGAATGTGTTGATAATGGAGGAGATGGGGTGGTGAACTTTGAAACATAAGGACCCAAAATAGACTTAGGAGATGAAAGGGGTGTATGACTAGTTTTTGGATTACCAACTTTGGATGTTCTTATAGATTTTTCATTTGATGGAATTGCATATTTTTCCTTTGGGATCCACATGGTTTTGATCTTTTCTTTGGTGGGCCTTTGTGGCCTATGGATTTGATTTAGATTTAGATTTTTCTTCTCTACACCATGTCTTTTGGAGGAGACATGGGGAGCCTTAGATTCATGTGGATGTTTGGATTTATGCATTTTTTCTTTAACATCCAAAGTGCTTTTAGTAGCAATGGGATGGGTGGAAGCAGATGGATGATGTGGAGGTAATATGAATGGAGGGATGGAGGTAGGATTTTGAGGATGATATGTAAGTGGAGGATGTGTACGTATGTGCCTTTGTTGGTCCTGATTAGGATGTGTATGATGGATGACATGGATAGGTGTTGGATGGATGAAAGGATGAGATGGAGGAGGTGACCTTGGGATATATGGACCCAAAGCAGATATAGTGGGTGGAGGGACATAAGAACCCAAGATGGATGGAGTAGAGGAAGGATGGGAGTTGGTGGGTGGAGGGATGTAAGGACCCAAAATGGATGGAACAGATGGAGGAATATGGATGGTTGTTTTGAGGTGATACAATAGAGGAGGAGGGAACAACATAGGATCTGGTGAAGCAATGGGAAGAGTTGACATTTCTTTTGGAAAAGGCTCATTGAGGACGTCTAGAGGTTGTACCAACATCTTTAGAGTGTGAGTCTTGGGAAATAGGTCCAAGACCTTGCATGAAAATTTGTTCTTTGACTTGGATGGGCTCTAAGATACCTTGCTCATGAAGGCCTAGACCTTTTCCTTGATAGTTCATTTTCTTGAGCATGCAATCCATGATAGGATTTGTGTTATTATGAAAACATGATGCAAGTCCATTATTAGGTGGAGGATGATGGGTGGTAAATACAATATGCTTTTCTTCTACAAGGAGGCCACCATGGAAGAATGTGAGAGTACCAAGGGGATATGCAAGTGGTGTAGGGATAGCAGTTTTAGGTGATGATGGGGGATCATGAGAGGGAGATGATGGGATAGTAGCATGTGGATGGGTGGTATCAGGAGAGGGATCATGTGATATGATAGGAGCTGGATTTGTGGTAGTGGGCTCATGCGATGGAGATGGAGATGGAGATGGAGTGGTGGAGATAAGGGGATCATAGGATGGAATGGATGAGGGATTGTGATCTTGAGGTGGACTAGATGGGATGGTAGGATCTTGATCTAGAGGGGATATGTTGGCATGCTTTGGATTAGACTCTTGGCATAACTCATCTTGTGTGGAAGGTATGATAATGGAGTCTTGGTGGGGCTCTTCAAGTTGGGGAGATGGAAGGATGGAGGATTCGATGCAGTCATCAGAATGGATTTTAGTGGATTGTATTTGGGTGTCGTCGATGGGCTTGACGACTCTTGGAGTAGGAGGTGGGTGTTCAATGGATTTGGTAGATGTGATGGTAAGGGATGGGGGCTCAATGGATTTAGAGGATGTGATGGTTTCATCACTGATAGATGTTGGGTGGAGAAGGGTCTCATCACTAATGACCGTGGATGATGGGTTGGGATGGCATGATTCCATAACTTCAAGGTGTGGAGTGGGAGATGTCTTCTTTGTTATAAGTCCTTGGAGAACTTTTGGAGTGAAGAACTTGAATACTCTAGGCTGAGATGGCATAGTAGGAGTGGATGAAGGATTATGGATTGGTGGGGGATTAGGACTAGGGATCAATGGATTAGGATTAGATGGGGAAAGGGGATTGGATGCAAGAATGGGAATGGATGGGGGATTAAGATTAGATGAAGGGTTAACAAATGGTGAATTAGGACATGAGGATGTGGGTGGTGGATTGTAGTAAGGATATTGGGATGGTGGATTAGGATGGGATGATTGAGGTGGCACATTGAGATAGGGAAATGTGGATGTTAGATTAGGATAAGTTGATGTGGATGTTGGATTAGGATAGGAAGGTACGAATGTAGGATTAGAGTGAGTAGATTGGAATGAAAGATTAGGGTAGTGGGTATATGCAGATGAAGGATTTAGATAGGAGGATGTGGATGGGGGATTAGGATAGGGATATTGTGATGGAAGACTAGGATAAGAGGATGATGTAGATGAAGGATATGATGGATATCCCTTGTCAAAGGTAGCATAAGCAACATGATTAGGCATGGAAGACATAACAGGATAACTAGAAAGGGTGATTGGATTTTGGAAAGTGGGTGGAGAAAGCTTACTAGCAATGATAGTGTCAAGGGAATCTATGTCATATTCCTCTTGATCGACAAGACTTTCATTATCGTTGTCAATGTAATTAGGGTTTCCCTTGACCACTATTGATGGAGGATAAGGATTCATGATGGTGAAATGATAAAGAGGATGGGTCAACGATTTGGGATGGAAATGGACTAAAGCTCAAATCGGGTTTAGGTCAATCTCAGATAAGGATTGGACTAAAGCTCAGATTAGGATGATTGGATGATGTGATGGGATTGATTCTAACGATTGGATTTGATTATAAAAGGATGATTATGACATAGAATCTACTTCGAGATGGAAGTAGATTGATTGGATCGAAGGTGATTGGATAGGGATGTGATTAGATTGGATTGGATTGGATTGGATTGGATCGGATCAAGTTGGATTGGATTGGATTGGATTGGGTTGGATTGGTTCAGGTTGGATTGGATTGGATTGGATTGGATCAGGTTGGATTGGATTAGATAAGATCAAATGATGGATTGGATAGGATGATGAAAGGGATTGTGAACCTTGTTCAGAGATTACCCTAGGTGATGTAGGATACTGATTGATCGGATTAAAGGATGAGTGAATGATTGCGGCACCAAATCCACTTTGAGATTGAAAATGGATTGATTGGGCCGACAATGATGATTGATTTAGGATGGATGACAATCCTAAGCGGATGCTAAAGATGATCAAATTAGATACTTAGGTCAATTTGGATAATAACCCGAGACGAAGTTCGGGGGGATTTGGATGGGGGAAATGATGATTTGATTGGAGAAATGGATGAAAGAAAGTGGATGAACAAATACTCAAAATGAGTAAATGATTGATCGGGACGGATGAATGATTATTTGGAACGAGTAAATGACTGCTAAGAATAGATGAATGATTCTCAAAACGAGAAGATGAAAGCTCAGAATGAATGATAGATTACTCGGAACGAGTAGATGATTGATCGGGATTGTAGAATGAGAGTTTGAAATGATTGAAGGTGGTGTGAAATGGATGAATGTTCACTCGGAACGAGTAAATGGATGATTGGAATTGCAGAACGAGAGTTCAGAATGACAAAAGGAGGTGTGAAATAGATGAAGGTTTACTCGGAACAAGTAAAAAAATGATTGGAACTACTGAACGGGAGTTCTAAATGATGAAAGGAGGTGTGAAATTGATGAAATTTTACTCAGAATGAGTAAACGAATGATCAGAACGACAGAACAAGAGTTCAGAATGATGAAAGGAGGTTTGAAATTGATGAAGGTTTACTCAGAACGAGTAAATGGATGATCGAAATCGCCAAACCAAAGTTTGAGATGATAGATGAAGGTTCAAAATATATGAGTTTTTTCTCAAAATGGGGAAACAGATGATCGAAAAGGGAGAATAATTGTTCATAATGGATGATTGAAAGGTTGAAATGACTAAAGCTTAGATTAGGGTTTTGGTTAAGCTCAGATTGGGATTAGATTAAAGCTCAGATTGGGATTGGGTTAAAGCTTAGAATGATTGGAGGATATGATGGGATTGATTCTACACCAAATTCTGGGGTTTAAAGAACATAAGGTGCTGACAATCAGATTTTTCCAAATTTGGCAATTTTCAAAAATTGTCAAATTTTGCCATTTTAGGAAACCTCACGAACGTACTTTTGAGAGTTCAATTTTTTCCCAAAAAATACCCAAAAAAAAGATAGGATGAATTTCCAACTAACATCCCAAATTTGAAACATGCATTCTAAGTTATTGACAAAAATGAATTTTCAAAATGCTAGAAAAAAACACTAAATTACAATTTTGAGGGTCAAGATGAAAGTTTGAGCCCTCAACAATGTGGAAAAACAGGGTTTGAGGGACTTCCAATCATGCGGAGATCCACATTCCATCTCATAACGTAACCACCCATAAAATTTCAGCTCAAATGGACACTCGAGTCAAAAGTTATGGCCTCCGGAAGTTTCGGCACAAAAATCAAAATTCTCAAAATGAAGTCTAGGTGATTGGAATGGATGATTTGATGCTAGATATGGAATCTAATGATGTTCTAAGTGGAACTTATGTGATTTTGGTGATGAAATAATGATTTTCAAAAAAGTGTTGATGACAGGCAAACAGGTGCTCAGAATAGATGAATGACTCTTAGAATGAGGAGATGGATGCTTGGAATGGATAAAATGGAGCTTTGGAATGATCAAATGGAGGTTTTTGGAGGTTTAAAATGACAAAATGGAGGCTTGAGATGATGAGAAAAAGGTTGGGAATGATTAAATGATGGTTTAGAGGCTAAGCGGATCCAAATGGGGTGATTTTGGGTGTTTAGGAGGGAAAATTTGCCCCTCTGCAGTAAATCAGGGGCGCAGTCACCCTTCTGCAGTAAATCAGGGGCGTAATTTCCCTTCTACAAAAAATTAGGGGCGTAATAACCCTTCTATAGAAAATCAAGGGCATAATCACCTCATTGTGGAAAATTAGGGGGCGTAGTCGCCCTTCTGCGGAAAATCAGGGGTGTAATCGCCTCACTGCGGAAAATTAGGGGCGTAATCGCCCCACTATGGAAAATCAGGGGCATAATCACCCCACTGCAGAAAATCAAGGGGCACAGTTGCCCTTCTACAGAAAATCAGGGGTGTAATCGCCCCACTATGGAAATTCAAGGGCCTAATCGCCCTTCTACAGAAAATTAGGGGCGTAATCACCCCACTACGAAAAATTTGGGAGTTGGTTTGATGAAAATGACTATGGAAAGGACTTTAAAATGACAATGATAAGGCTAATTTGTCAAAAATTTCACAGGTTTCTCACAAGAAAACACTTTCAAACAAACACAATCTTATGATTAGTGTTAAGGGTATGGCCAAAGAGGTCTTAATCTAGGATGCACAAGGTGTCTAGGGAGTCCTCGATATACTCTCGGTACGTGAGGCACAACCGTGAACACCAGCCTGTCACAAGCATGAGTCAGGAACCCCAGCGAGATACTGAAGGGCTCAGACCAACTCTTCACGTCTATCTAGGTATCACCCTAGCTTCGACGCTTCGCTAATTACAACATGACTGGATTGGGGTACAACTTTCACTCTCCCCCCTTTATATACCCCGCCGGTACGCGTGGTTGGAATCGTCCCTTGGGGTGATGAAATCCCCAAGCAGGTCCCACTAGAAAGAAAGCACTAATTATTTCCAACTACTCTCCAGGCTCACATGAAGTGCAAGGGGAAAGCGAAAACAAGCTAATGCTCCTTTTGGGTAACAGAAAAAGATAGACACAGCAAGCAATGAGTATTACTCCCCCTAATTAAACTATGTTCTTAGATTAACGCAAACAACAAGGATAATTTAAAAAGTTTGAGTGAACGGATAGCCCTGCAAGCAAATGTTAGATGTTTCATCCCACTTTCTTCATCAACTTCACAAGAATATGCTGCAAAAAGTTAGCAAAAACACTAGTATCCTTGCAAGAACAGTGTTAGGGAGAAAATATCAAAAAAAAGAATGCCAAAATAACAGTTTTACCTTCCAAAATGTGTTTCTTTGCAGTGACCAGGGGGCGCAGTCGCCCTTCTATAGTAAATCAGGGGCGTAGTCACCCTTCTGTGGAAAATCAGGGGCGTAATCACCCTACTATAGAAAATTAGGGGCGTAATCACCCTATTGCAGAAAATTAGGGGCGTAATCACCCCACAGCGGAAAATCAAGGGCGTAATCGCCCCATTGCAAAAAATTAGGGGTGTAATTGCCCCATCGTAGAAAAGTGTTAGCACAAAAATTTCAGCCCAGGGGGCGTAGTCGCCCTTCTGCAAAAAAGTGTTAGCACAAAATTTTCAGCCCAGGGGGCATAGTCGCCCTTTTGTAGAAAAGTGTTAGCACAAAATTTCAGCCCAGGGGGCGTAGTTGCCCTTCTGTAAAAAAGTGTTAGCACAAAATTTTCAGCCCAGGGGGCATAGTCACCTTTCTGCAAAAAAAGTGTTAGCCAAAAATTTTGGTCAAGGAGGGGGCGTAGTCGCCCTTCTACAAAAAAAGTGTTAGCACAAAATTTTCAGCCCAGGGGGCGTAGTCGCCTTTCTGCAAGAAAAGTGTTAGCACAAAATTTTCAACCCAAGGGGCATAGTCACCTTTCTGCAAGAAAAGTGTTAGCCAAAAATTTTGGTCAAGGAGGGGGCATAGTCGCCCTTCTGCAGAAAAAGAGGGGCACAGTCACCCTTCTGTAGTAAATCAGGGGCGTAGTCGCCTCACTGCGAAAAATCAGGGGCGTAATCGCCTCATTGTGGAAAATCAGGGGTGTAATCGCCCTTCTGTAGAAAAAGAGGGGCGCAGTCGCTCTTCTATAGTAAATCAGGGGCGCAGTCGCCTCACTGTGGAAAATCAGGGGCGTAATCGCCTCACTATGGAAAATCAGGGGCGTAGTCGCCCCACTGCAGAAAAATCAGGGGTGTAGTTGCCCCACTACAACGTATTCCTGCAAAAAACTTAACAACAACAAACGTGAAATATAGGAACCCGCTTGTGGGTCCCACCGAGCGTGCCAGAAATGTGATATCCTAATGTCTAACCCTTTCTAAGAAAATAAAATGCAATGGAAAAGCATAAGGAAACACCTCAAGATTAGCCTAAGGAATTTGTAAAAGCAAAGAGGAAAGTGTTAAATGAAGACAAATGATTATACCTCCCTTTTGCAACTGAAACTCCTTGGTTGGCCCTTGATTTGGATTGATTTGTATGCTCCTTGATGGCTTTTGATATGGCTAAATGCAAGTCTTGACTATATGCTTGGATGTAAATAAAAATGGGTGAAATTGAAGACTAGATAAGTGCATAAAATGGTAGCATTTAGTTGCAAAATAGCTAAGTGTTCTAAATGCCTTAGAAAATGGGATATTTATAGAGAAACTTAAATTCTCTAGAGAATTCAATGGTTGGGATTTATCCAACAAAGTCAAGATGAAGGGCTAAGGTGAGTTGAGGACTCACAAGCCCTCACATTTTGACATGTGGAATGTGAGAGGGCTAAGGGTGAGATGATGTGTAAATGATGTGTAAGGGAGGTACATGATGTGGAGGAAGGACAAGTACCTTCCAAGTACATTGGGAGATGAGAAGATTCCTTGGAGGAATAAATGTGAATTAAAAATTTACATGCTTGGGAGAATCTAATGGATAAGAGAGAGTCTTCAAAAAGGTGGGAGTTTGTCACATGTGACTTGATGTGACAAGTCAAAAGTTCTAGAAGATGCATGGGAGAAGGGGAGTTTGTCACATGTGACTTGATGTGACAAGTCAAAGATTCTAGAAGATGCATGGGAAAAGGGGATTCTAGAAGGAATAAAATGTGAATTAAAAATTCACATGGGGAAGAGGGGAACCTAGGGTGAATAAAAAGGAATTAAAAATTTCTTGGGGGATGGGGAGAGTTGACCAAGGTACTAATTAGGTTTAACTAATTAGTAATTAGAGGATAATTAGGGGTTTATAAGGATTAGAAGCCAACTTGTAAAAGTTGGAGGATGTGACACATCCTAATTAAGGATTAGGCATGTGCACATCCTTAATGAAGAAATTAGGAGATGTATTAGGATTAGATGAAAATGACATGTGAAAAATTAAATAAATATAATATTTATTTAATTCATTTGATGAAAAGGGGATTAATGAGGGTAAGGTATTTAATTATTAATTGAATACCTTAGGGATTTGGTAGAAGTAAGGATATTAATTAAATAATAGTAATATTACTTAATTAACTTGGATAAGAGGATGTTTAGATGAAAATGGATAAATTTTGGATAAATTAAGTGTCCAAATTTGGATGTCTACACAATCCTTTTACAATTCCTCAAGAAATGAGCATTGCTAAAATTATACATTTGGTACATTTTAATAAAAAATAAACAAAATCAATGCAAAGTACACAAAAAATCATGAACTTTCAAAAAAAGAATCAACTCGATCTGAGGTCATATGCAAAAGTTATGCAACTTTGAAGTTTGCAAAACAAGAATGGTGAGGAGTCCTCCCCGAGAATCAGTAATTTATGAAAAATATATGCACTAAAATCTGAAATCATCTTCACCAATGCGTAGAGCATGAAAAATTAGCCCAAATAAAAAAAAATTGCACTGAATTTGGATCCTTGGAACCCGAGTTATGAGCATCCAAAGTTGACTTTGAAAAAACAATGCATCAACAAGAGGGGGTAAAAACTCTTCAAAGAAATCTCGCCAAATTTAGCAGAACTGCCACCAAAGTTAGCGGTCGGCCAAAATTAAAAATTCGCCAAAAACTTCGCTAAATATAGTAACCCACTAGATAAACATAATAGTCCTCCAATTTAGCCGCCGCTAAATACTTTAAGTGTGCTGGTCAAAATGTCAGCTGACTGAAAAATATTTATATTTTAAAAAATCATTTAATAAGTGGGCCAACAAAAAATAAATTTAATATTTTTTAATATTATCAAAGATTTAAAAATATTAAAAAATATAAAGGTGGTTGTGATTTTTCAAAAAAGTGCATGAAAAATTAAAAACCATTGGCAGATGTTTTTGAGAGATTGTATATTTTAATAAAAAAATATTAAAAAACTAATAAAAGTGTCGACAGAGTTAATAGAGTGGATGTGTATTTAAAGAGGTTTGATTTTTTTTAATATTTTAAAAAATATCAAAAAATATTAAAAAAAATACATTTAAGGCCCGAAGGCCGAGTGTTTATTTTGCAAATGTAGAGCGGTTGCACGAAACTCGGAAAATGGAGTGGAGGCAAGATTTTCTTGGGCGGATGGATTTTGCTTTGGATAATACATTTACAAAAAAATAAATTTTTTTGTTGTTTGTTGTTTGTTTTTGGAATATTAAAAATTTACATTTTTTTGACAAGCCCGAAGGTTGAAATCCCTGCAATGCAGGATGCGGTACCCTGCACGTGGCAGTACTTGCACTGCACATAAAATTTAATTTTATTTATTTTTACTCAAAATTTTGAGTCAAAATTTTTTAATAATTTTTTTTTATTTAAATTTTCAAAATTTCAAAGAATTTTGTATTTGCATTTTTAATTTTAATGTTTAATTTAAAAAAAAATGAAAATAAAGAGATTTAGATAAATATATTTTGATTTAAAAAATAAAATAAAAATACATATCTAAATATATAATTTTTTGCAAATAACAAAAAACAAATAAAATGATTTTTATTTTAAAACAAAAATAAATATTTTTATATTTTTTAAACAAAATAAAGTGTTTTTATTTTAAAACAAAAATATAAATATTTTATTTTAAAAACAAAATAAAATGTTTTTATTTTAAAATAGAAATAAATATTTTTATTTTAAAATAAAAAATATTACTTATTTGTTCATGGGGTTGGACAATTTTTTTTGCCTTACCTAGCAACTTTGTCCAAAATTGACACTTTGACAGTCAATTTTATGGTTTTCGGGCCTTTTGAGCACGATGGCAGGGTCAGATTTGACCCAAAATGCTTTGAAATGATGGCTCCTTGTTGGATCTGGCAATGAACCTCCCGCTTCAAATTGTTGTAGATCTGGCCTCTGATGTTTGTTTCAGGTGAAATAAAGGGCAGATCTGAATGTCTCATCTGCTCTGGACTCAATGGTGAGCTCAAAATCTCTCCAAGAAGTTTCAGTAGACCTGTAACTGAAAAATCAATATATGAACCCCCCTAAAAATTGATATTTTTTTCACACCATTCTGATTCTCTAGATCATCATACGATGCAAGAGAAGAGCATACTTAGATTTTGAAAAAAGAACTTTACACTTAGATTTCCTAAAGGAATGCTAACCCACAACTCAAACTTGGCTCTCATACCATGTGAGATTTTCTAACTAGCCTACCAAGAATCTAATGACTGAAGGAAAACAAAACCAGAAATATGAAGAGGAATAAATTGTATTCCTCTCAAAAATGCAAAGCTATATTCAGCTTGGGAAGTTAGCATTACAAAGTAAATGCCTTGGTTATATAGGCCAAAGGGAGAGATAGATGCAACCAGATTATGACAAGTGTTGGCATCCTATAAGGTGTGATAACTCATGTCATTAAAGGCTCAACTTCCTTATCCCTATGTAAAGTTAAGCTAGTATGAAGAGGACTTTAGTGGAGAACTACTAAGAATGAACTAGTTAGATAAAGTACCCCTTTCACACTAACACTTACCTCAAAAGATCTTGTCATATGGTGATAATTCTCATAAAAAAATTGTCACTCTTGTTCTTGTTGTAGATGATCTTTGAGTAATCTCAAGATCTCTTAGGTCTGATTTATCAAATCCCTAATTGCCAGTACCCTATTATATGTGACTATTAGGTCAAAAAAATGAGTGCATCATACAATAAAAGGATTTGTAAGGGGACATACACTAGTAGAATTTGGTAAATAAATGATTACATGACTACAAATTTTAGTCACGTGACTAAAAATGACTAAATTCTACTAATTTTTTGCAATTCACAAGTATAAATGACTAAATAAATGACTAATTTGGTCATTGAGTAAAATCACAACTAAATAATTGGTCAGACAAATAAAAATAACTAAATAAATGACTATTACTCCTCTATTCTTTTTTCTTTCGAATTTGATCATAATCCATAGAGCTTAAACCCCCCTCATGGGACCCCTACCTAAGTGGGCCATTTGGCTACCTAGGTTGCTTGGTGCACCAAAAATACCTAGTGCGTGGAAGGCATTGTCTCTCGGTGCAGTATTAAGGCCTTCACATATTTTATAAAAAAATTGACATTTACATTTTTTAACTTTTATTACATAAATAAAAATGACTAAATAATTAGTCACACAAATAAAAATTAGACATTATGATATTAAAGTGGATAATTAAAAAAAAATCAAATTGAGGGAGTGGGTTGTATTATAATATAATATAATAATAATATATTATATTATAATACAATATAATATGATATTATATAATATTATATTTATATTATTCATATAATAATATAATATTATATAATATTATATAGTATTATATTATAATTTTATATAATATTATAATATACTATAATATAATATTATAATGTACTATAATATAATATTATAATATAATTTAATATAATATTATAATATTATAATATAATATAATACAATATTATGATATTATTATATAATATTATATTATAATATATTATATTGTAATATAATATATTATTTATATTATATAATATTATATTATAATATTATAATATACTATTTATTTTGGATTACATTTCAAAATAAAGTGAACTGGGAAAAGTAAATTTAAGGGAAAAAAACTCTAATATCCTACCTCATTCTTGGCATAAACCCTAATGGCACACCGATAGTGGAGTTTGGAAGAGCCGAACCAAAGTGTGAGGAAGAGTTTGGAGGAGCTGAACTAGAGTGAGAGAAAGAGTTTGGAGGAGCCGAAACCAATAACACTACAGCTGGAGAAGTGGGGATATGCCCATAGTTTTATTTTGTCACTAGTTTGTTGTGGGCCTTTTTCCCCACTCCTACAAAGTATATTCAGTCGTTGAAGGAGTCATGCCAGTGATGAATAGTTTGGAGGAGCCAATACCAAGAGCATTGGGGAAAGAAGTAAAAAATGACTGTAAAAAATGGGTAATTTTAAAAGCCTAGATTGATTTCTATTCATAGTTATTTAATTAATTTTTTTGGAGTTGTTTTCTTCCCATTTGGGGTGTTGTTGACATGGAAATGTTTCCTTGGGTGAATAGGAGCGTGAGGTGAGGAAAAGTTCATTTGTGGAGAAATCGAGTATTCTTGAAGGATGAAATCTAAACCTCGTGGTGTCCTGATGTGTTAAAGGCATGGGCATCCTTGAGTATGGTTGTGGACCTGGGTGTGGCTTATAATGTAGTGACTGCTTCATATTTCCAGGTATTTAATTTTGGGTGTTACATTGAGATTTTTTCAATATATAGCTATTATACTGAATTCCATTCAAAAATAATATTTTTGTGGGGTCGATTTAGTCTATATTGTGTTAAATGGGATGTTCTTCATAATATTGGTAATGCTAAATCTCAATCTAGAATGTATTAATATGTTGAGTATATGTATTAATCTATGATGGGTATGCAAACTTCAATATCAATAGAAGTTTCCTTCATAGTTATTGTGCCTTGTCTATGCGTCCACATTTCTTGAGGGCACTCTGTCAAACAATTCTTGTGCCTTGTCTATGTGTCCACATTTCTTTGAGGAATTCTGTGAAATAGTTCTCGTGCCTTGTCTATGTGCCCACATTTCTTTGAGGCATTATGTCAATCAGTTCACATTCCTTGTCCTTACTTCCACATTTTGCATGTTAATTGCATTAGCTTAAGAGTTTCAAAGGCTTCGTTGGATTTACTCCTACTAGTTGCATTTTCTTAAGAATTTTGAAGGCCTTTCCAACAAATCCATTTTGTGCATATCTTGTAGATGTTGCAGCTCGTCAGACCACATTTCTTTGAGGCATTATGTCAAATAGTTTATGTGCCTTGTCTATGCTTCCATATTTTGCATACATGTCTACCAAGGCACTTGCAACTACACCATCAGACACATTCCTCTACCCATTATGCTTTGAAGGATGCCCGTACCCTATTCCTAAGCTTCCATCTTTGAATAGGTGGGGAGGATGCTGGGAAAGGTTGTTGAAATCGGCTTCGTACCCACCCTAAACACTTACTAAAAGTCTCTTATACTATTTCATAAAATTCAAATTTGGCATTACAGTTCCACAATGACTTTTTAAACTAACTCTAACTCCAATCTTAAGTTTAAAAATTCCATTCTTAATTTATGATACTTATAGTTGTAAGTAAGTATTCGATTCCTTCTTCACCATAATTTGTAGTGTTCTATTTAATTAGAAGACATGTCATTCTTGATAGGGAGTTCACTCACAAATTTCCCCTACATATATAAGAAAATCCTAATCAAAGGGGAATGCAACCCTCCCTTCTTGGGAATCCTACTCCTATGTATGGAAAGAAGTTTGATGGAATAGGAAAATGTGAAGGGATATCATTCTTGATTTTATCAATCTATATGGTGCATTAGTAGTGTGCATTTGTTTGATGTAATTGGTAAATGGAATTTCTAATGTTTATAAATCATATGAATGAATACTAAGTTTGAAGAGTGTTGTGATCCCTTACATAGAATAGAGAAGTGATGTTCCAATTGGACGAATGACATTGCAGCTAGTTGTAGAAATGGAAAGTGTTTTAATGTAAGGGAATGTGATGGAAAATAAAAGTGCAAATAAATTTACAATGTTAGTAATAAAGTCACAGAGTAGGTGGAAATTTAGTGTCCTTATTTTCAGTGGTTGCCATGCCAACTATCGTTATTACCACAATGCATTATAAATTTCTTTTGCATGTATATTATCCTATACAAGAGATTTTTAAGTCATTTTAGACATTTTGATTGTGATGCCCCTCTGCACTTTTTCCTGACAATGTTGTTGTATGTAGCTTGGTCCGTCTTTGTTGTTTGTCGTTTTGTTTTCCCGATTCGCTGTTTAGGTTGTTATTGTTTGATTGTTCCAGCTTGAGTCATGCTCGTGATTTATGTTTCATAAATGAAAATAAAAGTTTAATTGAATTAGAAGAATTAATTGGAAACACACATGGTATTTAATTTTAATAAATTAAGATTTATTATTCAAAATGAAATATTTAAATAATATATTATTAATATGTTGTGTAAACAAACTTTGTGTGAAATTTTAAAATAATAAACTAATAAATTAATAAACTGGGGGCTAAAAAAAAAGTGTAAATTGCATGAAGGGGTTGGAATTTTAGAGAGGAAATAAATTACACATAATGTGCATGTGGAATGCAATTTTGGAGAGAGATAAATATTGAAAGTTTTAAAAGTGGAAGGGATTCTCGAAAAGAAAGGAGTGGAAGAAGTGGAGGTTAATTAAGAGGGAAGTAGAGTCTACTGGGAGGGGCAATTTGGCCTTTTTTATCTAGGTTGCATGTAATTCCCCGTCTTGTAACCTAAGGAATGTTGCAATTGTCTACGAAAGTGAAATAATTTTTTTTTAAAGTGTTAATATTAACTTTATTAGTTGCATACATTCTCTAAGTTACGCAACGTAACACTACTTGATATTCCATAGATGAATTTAGTATTTAGCATTGCATATATTTAATTAACATAAACTTAAAAATAAACATTGCATAACATTTGAATTCCATTCATGAAAGTATAAAGTACATATATGATTCTTACATTGCATTTGAAATGACATTACAATTCTCATTCTCCAGATGAGGTAGATCAAATAATAGTTTACAATTACATATTTCAAATGTTCACCTCATAAACAATTGAGGGATGTTACAAATACAAGATTTCCAGTGATACAATAAAAGAAGTTCATATATATCCAAATATGAGCTCTCCATCCATGAAGCTCTCATTGCCACGATCAATAATGGGGACCCAACGGAGTAAGGTGCACGTTCCACCCAACCATGTGGTACCCATAGGTCCATCCCCCATGCTAGGAGATAGTAATAAGGTTCCCTAGACATAATCTACTAACCCTAGACACAAGTACATAGTTAACTGATGGTTACATTGCTTCCAGATTTAGGATAATCAAACATACTAAATTCACAAGGATACTATTATTTTAGGTGGAGTGTCATCACAATGTTGCATAGGTTACCTTTGTTTTTCTTCCTAGGTTCCGGCCCCCAACTTGGGTTACCCTGGTAACCTTTTACGAAACTTGGCCCCACATGAAAACTATTGCAGAATCAAATATCTTTTAAAGTAACAAGATATCAATTTTCCATTCCAGGCCTTCTCAACTTATACTTAAGACTGAATTAGCCCTTGAGTCTATAAGGGAGGCTTATTAATCTAATTAAATATTTTAGTCTATCTAATGTTTTGTTTTAGTTTCCACTAACTTACTAACTCTACGTAAGTTACCCTGGCACCACTTTGTGTGTCGGCCCTCACACAGAGCCACTCCCCTAAAAATAACAAAAGAATTCTAAGTTCTCTAACTAAGGTAAACAAGGTGCACAAGAATTCCACATATATTTCTACACATTTCATAATGAACATCAAATCTATGTTCATAAAACCAAGTGTGTAAACATCGTGCAAAACCATGTACACAACCTTAGTCAACACAAGGATTCCATTTAAACAATAACAATTCCCACATTATACAACTTATTTGGAAGACTTGTACATCTAAAACATTCCCAATTTGCCCAATAAAAGGAAAAATACAAATTAAAACTAATCAGGCATAATAAACATCTAATGTTAGGATTTACTAATTCCATTCATTACAATCACTCATCTTTTGCAGCTACTCAAAATAAACATGATTCAATTTGCAATAATAAAATAGAACTAATTTTCTAATTCCCAATTTCCACAATCATGCTTAATAATAAAATTCAACTCCTTATTACAATAAATCAATATAATTTCCTCAACACCAAGTCAATTATAAATTAACTTTCCTTAAAATTCATATTACTTAATAAAATACTCAATTAAAAGTAAACAAATATATTTAATTATTTATATATATAAAACTGAATATGAAAATAATTCATATAATTATATATATAATAAATAAAAATATTATTTAATAATTTAAAAATTACTAAATTACAAAATCTACCAATAAGTATATATATTTATATATTTACGTTTTTCATTAATCCGTAATCAAATTTAATTCCAATCGAATTTTTTTTACAAAGAAACGGAGTTAAGAAATGGGTTGCACCACTCCTGGCAGCCTCCACTATGGAGGGTATGCTACCTGTGGGTTTGCATCTCCTCCACAGATCTGTGGAGGGCACTGCCTCATAGCAGCCGCTCCCCCATAGAACTGTGGTGGGCGCTGCCTCATGACAGCCGCACCCCACAGTGGGAGCGACAGGGTTGGGGATAACCCTTGCCCCTCCCTGCTTAAAATATATGCAAAATAAAACTAATCCAAATTAAATTTCGGATTTTATTTTTTTAAACAATTTCCCATTATGCTATGCAGAAATATATATATTTTTTAAAGAAATTTTTTTTTCAAACCCCCATCTCGCCCGTACAGCGATTTTTAATAATAAACCCCTGTTAAAATAAAATTTATTTGGAATATATATTCAAGTTTAGATTTCATATTCTGTACAACATTGTATAAATATATTTAACATTCTTATAAAACAAAACTAATTGCTAAAAAAGAGCAGTTTTAAATAAAAATTTTCTTCAAACAGATTTGATCAAATAACACAGAAATTCTGAATTTTGGGATTTCGATTTTTGCATTAATAAACATTTCACACAAAATTAAATCCCCAATTTCTTTTCTACAATTGTCAGAGAGGTTTCTTTTAAATTTGTTTTAAATCACTTCTTTTGTTTAACAATATTCTTGAGGTTGTTCTATAATTTTTATAAAACCTTACTTTCTTGAAAATTCTCATAGAAGAATATCAAATCACTACAGAAAGATTTTCTACAAACAATTTGCCGAGAAGAAGGGTTTAAACAAAAATTTCTTTTCATAGGCAATTTTTTTGAAAGTAACAAATTAAATTAACAGGAAAATACCTGTTTTCCTGTAGCTTGAAAAAGAAACTTGTCTGTAGAAGAAATGCTTTGCTTGCCTGATGCGTGCAACCTTCAAAGCCCTTTCGAGAACTCCAAATCCAAAAAGATGCTAATACCAACCCAAAGAGATCTTCCAGAAATATACAGCAAATCCAAAACAAAGTTCACAAATTTTACTCAAATCAATCTTTTTTTTTACAAAACCTGTTCTTTTATTTCCCGTGAAGTGCTTTTTCTGTTTTCCCAAAATTCCAAATAACCTCCCAGAGAATCCTCAACAAGAAACAATCAATTTAACTACCACACATGTCAAGAAGAAAATATCTTCTAACAACTTACCGATAAATCTTTCTTTCTTCTTTTTCAAGATTTGCATGCTTATTAAAGAATTAAAGAATTCAAATTTCAAATTTCAAATTTCTTTTCTTTATTTAATTTATTTATTTAACAATTAAAATACCATTTCCCTCAAAACAATTAATTTAAATTAAATCTATTCACACAATTAAAGTAACTTTAATTTAATTAAATAATTTTAATCTCAGTGATCAAATTACTTAACCAAACAAACTAATTAATTAATTAATTAAAATGTAAAACTTTATTTTCAACATTTAAAATTAATTTAAATAAACAGTAAATTAAAGAATAATAAACTATCATTAAATTAACAAAATCTTCCTTTCAAAACAATTAATCCAATCAGGCACAACAAGACCACCAAAGTCACCAGACTTAAACTGACAACATACTATGATTGGGCTTAAGACTAGACTAGGAAGAACCTTGTTACTACCTCCCAATCAACATTTCTGTTGAGTCTTGACATGCTCAGACCTGAGTAACCAAGTGGAGTCGGTGTCATGTACCTACAATCCTGCAATCAAACAAATGACATACATATATATAATCCATTATACAAGCACACTGTGCGGAGAAAATCACGGAAATCATAGGGCACTCGCAAGCGAGTGATGCAACTCCGTTCTCCACACCAATACATATCACATTAGACTGAAAAATTAAATAATAGTTAATCTACCATAAACATATATATAGCAATAACATCTGAAGGAAACATCTACGCTAGTACAAAGCATGTCAGAAATTAATTATCACCATACAATGTTTATCATATCAGAAAACGAATCCACTGTCGCTCTAAAATCAGCGATCAAAATATCCAAAACAATGTACCAAAGTCTAACAGTGTGAAAACATGCTAACAGAAAACACAAGCAAAATGGAGGGGTACTACATTGCGAAATGAATTCGGTTGTTGGTTGCCGTAAAATTTTCTTCACTATTTTTGGAGGTTTTGGGGAAAAACTTTGGAGATTGGGACTCCTGCAGTACTATGATTTCGGTAAATTGAAAGTTGGGATTACAAGAACAACTGGGATTAAGTTCTTCAAAAAATTTCCATCCAGATAACCGACTCAAATAGGTTCTTTTTTTTTCTTAAATCTACATCTTCCTTGACTCATGTTTGAAATCTTGATTAGAATGACTTCTGAAAGTTCTTCTTGAAACTTCTTTTCATTCATTGTGTATATTTTGTAAATAGTTGTTTAGCTTGCTTCAGAACTCTATTTTATGCTCTATATGAGTTCATGAAAAGAATGAAGTTGAACCACCCCTCATTTCATGTTAAGAATTATGAGTTAACTGGCATTGAATTAGTCAGCCATGACCAAGCTCCTAAACTCGACATTGATATTATTGGAGAAAGACCCCTTTTATTTCTGGGTATTCAATACTAAGCGTGAGCTTTTGTTACAAACTATTCTTTTACCATCACCTATATTTCCACGAGAATCATTATCCCTATATTAAAAGATGAAATGTCTTGCAATTCTTAGAGAAATTTCTCTTGCAGCATTCCTAGGGATGTATTCCACCACTTAAATTAAAATTTTGAGTCTAGTAATATCTTGCTGCCTTCATGCGCTAAGCTAATCTCTTGGTAGTTTATCTTTAGAGAGTTCTTCCACTATTCAACAATTTCACCTTCTTTTGGTCATTCCCCTATTCACCTCACATTAACTTGGTAAATTTGCAAGATAAATCTTAAAATTATTCAGTATGTTGGCTTTTGATTTAGGTTTGTATCGATTTATATTTCTATCGTTGTGTATAGGGAATGTATGAATTTCGATAATAAATATTAATTAAATTTTATTTGGTGCCCTTCTTGGCAAGTTGTCGGCACAAGAGGTTGGGGTTGTGATAAATCTAAAGGCGTTGAGTTGTTTACCCTTATTATTAGCATATTGTAAATGATATGGAACCATATGTAGCACTTCCTCCCCTTGTTAAATTAATCTCTCTAATTCTGTTGACAACCAGTCACAGCCACTACACTTGGATATATAGGGAGTCTAAAGTTTTAAATTATCTCTTTGATCCCATAGTGAGTTAATCGCGGCTGCTGTACTTGAACATGGTAGGCGGTATACTGTACTTGAACATGGTAGGCGGTATAGATTAAAATAAGCTCCTTGATTCTATTGACTACCTATCACATCGGCGACACTTAAACATGGTAGGGTGCATAGTTTTAAATAACCTCCTTGATTCTATTGGAACCACTCATAGTTGTAACAATTCAAATGTAATTTTGTAGAGGTTTAAATAATCTCTTTGATTCTATTGTCAACCTGTCTCAGCCGCACCACTTGAAACATTGCAAATCATCTTTAAATAAGGACTCCCTCCATCACGTGGCTTGTAACACTTGTGATAGTGGATGTCAATAATCCATCAATCTCCTTAATTATTTAGTTTTCTTCCCTCTCTTCTTATTTACTCAAGTTATTAGTTGGACTAGGTAGTTATCAGTCTGCTTTAATCTTCTATGTATATCAGCTAAGTATGTAATTTGATGCTTGATGTAGTTTAATTGAAATTGTTTTTTGTTAGAGCGTACTTCTGTCTACATAAAATGCATCATGCACATATTACTTGTACCAATAAACTCACCGATGATTTCTCCATCCGTGGATTGCACTTGAGTTAAAGGCTCAATCTATATTTTATCTCTTGAGTCAACTACCTTCAGATCAAACATCGTTGGGTAGTAAGTTTTAACTTCCTCAGTTTATTATATTTTATGAGTTTAGGTCGACCACTATAAGTATCAACTTAGTGCATGATGTTATGGTTGCAGAATATTGTATTATCATCGACTTTGGAATCTTATCTTCTGATTTTAGTTTTGAATCATACAATTTGTGTTCATCAATTTACTTCTGTAATCATCAAATATGATTTGATGAATATTGTTATCTAATGTGTATGTTGATTCACCTTTGTAAACGTAGACTCTGACTTTAGTGAATATAGACATATTAATATTGTGTTTGTAGTTTTACCTTGGTAACCTTAGATTCTGGATTTTAATGAATGTATATCTATAAATCTAAACCATGCATGTTTTGATAATGATATTAAATAGATTGTAAACAGTGAAATAATGTGTCCTGGGTTGTAAGTTGTAAATTAAGATAATCAATTAAAATTAAGTAGATATATATGTATGTATATAAATTTATACATACACATATATATGTTTATATATGTTATATATAGGTAAATAACGTATCTATATATATATACATATTTATTTGTAAGGAGGATAACACTACTATTATTATTAAGAGTTTATGGGTGGAATTTTAGTGGAAACATTAAATAAATCTGTAATATCAAAACTGAAATAATTATAATTAGATAAGCGAAGTTAGTGTATATTGAAAAGAGTCTCCTTGTATTCTTTCATAGAACCTATATTATTGTTATTGTTGATTTGTTGCTAAGATGTATATGAATGGGGGTGTTTTGGAAGTAAGTTTGGGAAAATGACTGTTGTTAAGTTAATTTGTGAATTGGTCATAGAGTCTTCTAGAGGCTCCATGAAAATTGTCTTCTTGATGGATTTTTTTTTTCTTGAGATGATTGTTGGTGATCCATGAGCTTTTGAAGGTCTTAAAGCCTTGCACCTTATGTTATCCTGTGTGGCTGGAATTTTTTTATGTGAGGTGGTATGTGCCACCATGTTGTTTATGTTAAGTGGCTTTTTTTTTTGTGCGAGATGACTTGGTGCTTATGATTTATTGAGATAGTTGTTGTGAATAGGGGAGTGGCTCTCAATTGGGGGTATGGCACACAAAAGGGGTGCCAGGGTAACTCATTGAGGGTTTAAATAAGTGATAATCTAATTAATTAATTAGGGAATTTGGGTAGTTCTCATTTTAAATAAAGATAATCGATGCCTCTCTCATAGCTCAGGCGCTTGTTTAGGATTGAGGTGAGACAAGAAGCATAGTTTGTATGGGGGTTCGATAGCCGGTAAAGGCAACCAAGGTAACCTAGGATGGGGGTCTGGTAGCCTAGGAAGGTTACGCCAGGGTAACCCATAGCAAATTATGTGTGACACTCCTCCTAGGACAACTGGGTTTTTCCTCATGATGTGGTTTCTCCTTGCGTTGGTAGGCCTCTGGAAGTGGTGTTCTGTCAATCAATGATGTTTTGATACTTGTTTATTATTGTTTTATCATCCTTGTGGAGTTTTTTGTCCTTGACTGTCAGTGCTAGTGGGACCGTTGTTGCCAACTAGCATGGGGGTTGAATTTTTGGATTCACGCAGTAGTGTGGAACATGTATCGTCTTCATTGGGTTTCCCTTGTGTTTGTGATGTGGCGATCCTCCTGATCCATTGTCTTCAGTTTTGCATCTACTCTTGGAAGATAAATCAATGTATTTGTAATGCATTGTAATTTATAATGTATCTTGTATTATTGTAAAGCACTCCTCTTTTGTTCGAGGAGGTATCATTGTATAAATGTAAATGTAATCTATATTGATGTATCACTCATACGCAAGAATTTTGTTAACTATGTCTCTATCCTTGTTAATTGAATGAGAGAAGATAGTTATTCTTTTATGTTATGCAATGAATGTTTCACTTGATGCTTATGTTCAATTGTAATGTGAACTATAACATGCTTAGTGATGTTTGCATTTAATGGTTAATAAGTTATGTG
Source organism: Sequoia sempervirens (assembly GCA_007258455.2). Lineage (NCBI taxonomy): Eukaryota > Viridiplantae > Streptophyta > Pinopsida > Cupressales > Cupressaceae > Sequoia > Sequoia sempervirens. The sequence continues at coordinate 211,373,798 of VDFB02168118.1, forward strand.
GATTGTAGTTTGAACTTTGGTAAGAAAAGTAATGCAGTCATGCACCCTAGGGGACTTAGGAAGATAATTAAGTTATGTTTAGTATCGTTGCACAACTTTGCATTTAAAAAAAAAAAATTGTTCAAATTTTCATTGTGCAAGTTTTGTCTTCTAGGGTATTCGACGGGGCATTACATTGATCATAACAAACATGATCCTGATTCCACTTCGGATGTATATTTCATCAAAATTCTTAATGTTTTGGGTAAGAAAGATATTAAATTCAAATATCTTGTTAAATTAGGTATTCTATGTATTCTTCACCCTAATTCCTCTTCCTTTAATTTCCCATGATCTTCTTAACATTCATAAAATTTTCCTAATAGATTATAATACTCCATTGAATTTTTCTTCTGTACATCCCTTGAACCTCTTAAAATTGTAACTTCCAATTATATAAGATAACCAATGAAAGGCTAACATGGTAAGTCATTAACTATGAGTTAACTAATTTCAGAGGATTTTGGATGTGAGAATAAATTTAGATTAACATGTTTTACCACCAATTTTTAAAGACTTGTTTATTAGACTCTAGAGTAGGATGGGTAAATCAGTCATGAGAACATTGGATGCAAAATATATATATTTTTTAAAAATCCTTCTCTACAAACCATTTTTATGCAATCTAATTGGCTAGGAGTAAAAATATATTTCATATGGGTGATATGAAAGACAACTCATGTAAACATTGAAATGGCCTATATATAGATGAAATTATTTATTTATGTTTATAAATTGAAGTGTGTTCTAATGATTATATCTTTTCCATGAATCCTTTGATAGATAGATTGATTGAAAATTAAATATATTTAGATACCAAAACATTCATATTTATCCATTTGTTTATCCTTTAGTAAATTATGTTATTGTTATTATTTGGAAGGTATTGGTAAGTGAATGGTTATTTGTGGCATAGTGATTCATTACTTGCTATAGTTTTCAAATTGCTTGTCATTAGTGCTTCCAAGTTAACATTTGACACAACGAGAGTATTATTAACATTTATTGCTACACTTAACATTATTATAGTTTTGATTATCATCATGATTTGAGTTTTATAAAGTCACGTTATCATTCTTGGTTAGGTTAGTATTATATTTTGACAATTGAGGTTATTATTTATCCATTGATAATATTTACTTAGTTATTTTATCATTGCTAACCATTAGTTTTTGTAGAAGAAATTGTTAGAATAATAGATTAAATTACTATATGGTTATCAACCAATCATTCCCATTGATTTTTGAAACAAAATTAGACCACGTCCATCACCTGATATTTATGTTTTTATCTTTCATATTTTCTTAGGTTTGGCCACACCCAAGACCCAATCTTGGGGATTTTTTTTGGAACACAGTTTTATTTTGTGAGGTTCCAAAATATTAGGTCACATCCAAGACCTGATCTTTGAGGTTTTTAAGCAAAGATTGATTGACTAGTATAAGGTCATCGAATATTTAAATGCTTCTAGTTCTTAGTTGGTCAATTTTAATTACTTGTTGGTATATTGGGTGTGTTTTCATCTTTAATACTTATCTATAACATGATTCCTAAGGTTGTTTTGTTGTGAGGAAGCCTCTAAATTGGGTTTAAATGATAGTGCATAAAATAGGATCTATAGAAAAATGACAATTTTTTTGAGGGCATAGAGGCTTATATATGCAAAGGCGAAAAAGGACATCGGTGTCCAATTTTCCCCATTACACATTGAAAGGCATATTGTATGTTATATGTTAAATCCCTTCTATTTTTTTCTTGATTTCATTGTGTTTAGTATTAGGATTCCTTGCATAGTACACAAAATAGATTTGATCCTATTGTCTCAATCACTTATAGCATACTGTATAAACTTATTTAAATCTTGGTTGCAGTGAGCCATGTGTTTTCATGTTTTCCATCTACATAGCTAGTCATATACCTGCTACTTAGCATAGCAATGAGTTGCACCATTGTTTAACTCCTTAATAGTCAGATCTTGATATTTCTTACTCTTTTTGGTGTTGTACAATCACACCCAAGTATTCTTTATATGTATTCACCTTCCTCCATGATTTAGCACAATTATCAAAACAATGGAAAATCTAAATAAGTCAATTTAGGAAGGCCAACCTTGAATATAAAATTCATCTTTAAATTGCAGAAGCAAATTTTCACCATGTTTTGTTATAATATACCATAGGGCTTTGTTGTATACAACAACTTTTCATCTCATTCCCATGATAAAAAATGGTATTATAATGCATTTACAACTATGGTATTATTAAAAGTCTTTCTTTTCCTTCCCATGATAGCACAAAGTCTTATGTCTCATAAAACAGTACAGGGGAAAAGAATTAAAAAAACCAAGTAACACAACATTATATCTTGCAATCTTGTAATTTGCTTGGCTTAGATTATACACTGTACAATTGCAATGAATGTTCTATCTAAAGCAATTACGTATTGTTATGTATTGTGATTAAGCTTTCTTTTTCCAATGTTAGAAACTTCCTTTGCAAATATTTTTTTGCATGTTTTCTTATCATAGGATATCAATATTTTGCTCACATTGAGCAATTTTATTATTGGAGTATAAAATGGGAAAATTTAGAAGAGGAATCTAATCATTTAATCAACCATCCAATAAAATGATGTAATATGCTTAATTTTTTTATTGTGGACAGGTACAAGGCAAGGAGAAAATGCAATACCAGTGCCTTACTGGATGCATTTACAGCCTACCCCATGTACAACAGTGGCATCACTAAAGACATGCATTCACACCGATGGATTTTTAGCTTTAGTTTAGTTTTTTTTCAATTTTAAAAGTATAATAAATCAGCAGTTTGCATATTGCAAAAGATTGTCTTCAAAACTCTATATATAGAGTTCTTTGCAACATATATTATATACAGTTTGAATATAAGTGAATTATTTTCCAACACTGTTTCAATCCTTTGAGAAAATATGTTGAAGTTTTATGATTGTTTCCAACATAACATAAGAGTTTTAAAGTTTTATATCTTTCAAACACAACAAAATTTTCTCTTGGTTTGCAATTTCATAAACTAATTATTGTAACAACATTCTCCAAACATAGTTTACATACACATCTAAAAGTATTAGTTCATCAATGACTACCATGACTAAGTAAATGAATAAACCATGATTAAATAAATGACTACAATTACTAAATAAATTACTACAATGATTAAATAAAATGACTACTATGACTAAATAAATGAATACCATGAATAAATAAATAACTACCATGACTAAATAAATGACTACCACGACTAAATTAATGACTAAATAAATCACTACCATGACTAAATAAATGACCAGTTAACAACAATCAATGACTAAATTAATGACTAAATCAATGACCAAATCAATGACCAAATCAATGACTAGATAAATGACTAAAATAGTTTAGTCATAAATTTGGTCATGTTATAAATGATCGACAATAAACTATTAATGGTCATGTGACCAAAATTAGTCATTTATATGCAATTTTTAGTAGTTTATTTAGTCATATATTGTTGTTTTTGTACTAGTGATACCAATGGACATATGATAATATGTATTGTAGTAATACTCCCCCAAGTGCAATCACTTGACCCATGCTGACTATTGGTTTAAAATATAATTCCTTAAGTACCCCTCAATATATTTATTTATGATCTCTATTTGAACATCTATTTAGGGGTGATATATTGTGATAGGAGTGAGATCTATGCCTACCAAGTGGAACAATTCTTACCAACATTCACTCAGAAATTTAGTGTCTTGTCATTGATTATGTTCTTGGTTAGCCTATGTAATCTAAACACTTCCTTGAAAAATAAATATACTACTTGAGGATCCAAGAAATTTGATAAGATAAAAATTAAAAGGTCACATTTATTTAATTTATCCACACCAACATATATAAAATTCATACCATGCACTCTTAGGATTCCTACGATGAAATCCATGGAGATGCTATCCTACTTCTAATTTTGGAATGGGACAAGGTTGAAGAAAACCAACCAAATTCTCCTTATTTTGTTAGCATGTGGTGCATTCCACAATATTCTTGAGAATGTATTCTTTGAGGTCCTTCCATGAAAATATTTCTTGGCTTTTTTGATATGTCTTAAAGTATTTTGGGTGCCTTGTGAATAGTGTCATGAACTACTCTCAATATATTTTCCTTCATCCTAGACTCAAGAACTAAGAATAATCAATTATTATACAAATCTATTTTCTACCATGTACCTATCATATTTAATCACTTCATCAATGATGTGCAGTGCCCTCCATTCTCACCATGGATGTCCAGGTAGTCTGGCTAAGGAACCTAAAGATGAAGATGGAACATGAGATCTTCTTATAGTAGTTTTGTGGGTATGATGCATATTTTTATGTTATTATTATGATGCAGATATTTAATTGGATAGTTAGGTGATGTAGTAGTATGTTGTTAAGATAGGTGAAAAGGGAAAAATTGTACCATTGGATGTATGGGGGGCATACGAGAATGAGTTACAATTGCTAGAGTCCCTTTCCTAGTGATTCGACTATTATGAATATGTGCTCTAACTAGTATGCTTGAGTGAATAGGTACTAGGCTACGTCTCCACCTGAACTACCAAGTTTGAGCATGCCTTGAAACCCAATGGATTAGTTGACCAGAGATAGCACTTGGTCCCCTACCCTAGCCATCATCCTCGAAGAGAATGAGTATCGAGTTTGTTATCTTGTTAGTTTTGTCAGCTTGGTTAGTCTGTGATGTTTGAGGTTTTGTATGTTGACCTGGATGGTGGTCAGGTAATTGTTTTAACATTTGGTTAATTTGTCTGATAATATTCCTTTGGTTATTAAAATAAATGGAGGTACACTTTGATAAATAAATATATAAATAAAAATAATTATATAAATATAAATAAATATATAAATATAGTTGATAATAAAATAAACCTACAATGTAATGATATAATTAATGAATAATAATAATATGATAAATAAGTAAATAAATGTTATAAGGTTGAAGCATATAACTAATTATAATCTGTAAGTAAATTTGGGTAAATGATTTTACCGGCTTGTGTAAAATCAAACATCTATCATATTTCATTGTTATGATTTTTAAAATAAAATGCTTTTAATTATTTCATTAGTGGGATGAGGATAGGTGCTTTAATTTAATATTTTAATATTTTATTTTATGAGAGGATTTTATTTCCTTGTTTTATTTTGGAAAAGAAGAGTCTTTTGGGGAAAAAGAAAGAAAGTTACTTTCTTTTTTGGTTTTCTTTCTTTTTGAATTTAATTAGTTTTATTTATGGGGAAATTGGGGAAATTGGCTTTTCACCTTTTTCATTGTGCATGAAATTTGGAGAAGACTACTTCGTGTTTATTATGCAATCCTCACATTCCTAGAAGTGGATGACTTCACCTACCGATTGCATTCATTGACGTTTCTTAACCTTTTCAACAATACATTTTGGCAAGAGGATGGTTTTAGGAAGGGAAAGTAGAGGAGGATTGGGAGATCGACAATAGAAAGGGAAAGATAGTGCACTAGTAACTTTTGAGAAATTTAAGGAAACAAGACTAAAACCACTTTGAATTACTCAGGTTCCTTTCTTTCTTTAATTCTATAGGTTTATTGTTTTGTCTAGGATTTATTTCAAATTCTTGATTTTAACAGGAAAAACAAACCCTCACATCCCTCCCCAAAATTATTAAAAATATGAATTAGTGATTTGGAGGAAATCATAGTTGTTGAGTTATCTTTACAACATCCCACACATCCAGTTTTAAACAATACCATGATTGTAGGCTGTATTTGAAGGGGTTTAAGAAAGTGTATCCTACAATCTTTGCATTCCATATGACATCTATTTGAGGCATTCAGCCAAGTAATCCATGCACCTTCTCTATGCCTTCAATTCTTGCATGCATGTCTACCAAGCCCATTATAACCACAAAATCTGATTTACCCTTATGTGTGCCAAGCCATATACAGTGGGATTTGGGTTTACACCTACCAATTGCTTTGCATAAAATTTTCTAAAGCTTTTTCAACAAATACTTTTACGCACATTCTGTAGGCTTTGTATTCCATGAGATGACATCAATTCAAGTGCCTGAATCTTTCTAAATTTGAGAGAGAACTCTTAGATCTCCTAGCTTCACTTGAACCTGTCCTAGCCTAGAGTATGGTAACACAAAATCCACAGCCTCTAGATTTCCCTACTCATGCCATGTAGTAGTGACCAGGAGTGTTATAATCACCTTCACTATGATAAGATTGTCCAAGATTATAATATGAGTGAGATTTCATGAAAAGGGGATCGGTTGAAACAAGAGCCATCATTGTCAACTATTCCATAAGAGAATGTTTCCCTATAAGAAAATGGGCTGCTAAATGATTCAATTCCATTACACAGTACATGTCTAATTCAAAGGCTCTACACATCTTTTTCCATTCCTTCATGAATACTACCCTTTTTTCACATTTGCTTGAAAGTTTCTCAAGCCTTTTCAACAAATCCAATTTGTGCACATCCTGTCCTTATTTTTCCCATGAGACAATATATCTTTGAGGACCTATGTCAACTGTTGAAACACTTAGGTCTACGTATGGATAGAAACCAAATAAATTCTAATTTATGGTGTGTGATTTTTTTTGTAAAAACTCTAGCAAAAAATTTCTTCGATTTATTCTATGTGCTCTTAAGGACTAGCCCAGTTTATAAAGAACTATGCATTTTATTTATTTATGTGAAATTCTATTTGGAGTTGCATTTATAAATTTTAAAAGTATTTTAGATCAAAGTTTATATTTAAATTCAAGCAGACAGTGGTTATTAGGAAGAAATAATCATGAATGGAGAATATAGTGAATATATAAAAGAAAATGGAAGATTTGTAAAATGGTATATTAATAATTGAATTTAGGTGAGCTTTCTGTCTTTTAAATTTTGTAGGAAATGATTAATGAAGAAATTAACAATTTACTATCTTGAACCAAAAATATCACATAGTAGTACTGAGAGTTATTGGGTAAATGTTCTATTGGTATACATAGTATTAATGATTAAAATGATACATGTACAATATTAAGGAGGAATTTTATTAGAAATAAATATGTTGATTCTATTTGAATAGTTAAAATGAGTAATAAATTTTCTGTGGATAAATGAATAGGGTAATAATTAAGTAAATTGACAATTAGGGGATTGTTAACATGAAGTGAATGCAAAATTTAAGGGAAAAGGGGTATTTACTTTAAATGTTTTAGATGGAGTGGTAAATAATTTAGATTACCTTCTTGTTAACTATTCGGTAGATGAATGGTGAATATTTTTATATAATTATTTATAGTTGAATTGTAAAATTTCCTTGTAATTTAGTCTTTTTGAATATCATTATTATAGTTATTGCAAATACAATTATTGGTGGTAGATAATCTAATTATTGAATTAAGTGGTTAAGATAACTAAGAGATAAGTGAAATAATGCCTTAATTAAAGAAATGTTTTCATGGTTATAATGGGATGATTACATGTTGTATTAGGAAATGTGTTTTGATTTGTGGATTATGTGCCCATGTAATTGTTGAAGGTTTGTGTAAGGTTATGTCCTTTGGGAAGTATGTTTAGTGTGTTTGTTTCCAGAGGCCTAGGAGGGGGTATATATTGCACGAATGGGCCTTAGGGTTGTCTAACCTCAAAAGTGGTTGACTTTGTGGTTGGTCATGTGTATTGTGTGGTCATGATCCCTAAGAGTAAATTGTATCCTATTAAGCGTGGATTCTTGAGGTGTGGTAATGATTTTATATTGAAGGGTTTTCTAGTTGCAAGTAGGGGGAGTAGCTTGCAATGGGGGTCAAAACCCAAAGTGGTGTCTAGGAAAACCTATGCTAGAACCATGCAATGACACTCCTCCCTATTGCAACCTAGCACTCCGTAGTTGTATTTTCCTCTTGAGGTGTGAGTGCCTCTAGAAGTGGTGTTAGTGTTGTTAGTAGTGTGGTGTTGGGGTCCTAGTATAGTCCTTGTTTTGTTAGCCTATTCCTTTCCTAACTATCAGTTGGATGTGGGGCCTCGTGTTATCTCCTAGCATGGGGGTTGGACCTCAGGGTTCCACATGGTCAAGTGGTTGGTGCTTTTTCTCCATTGGGTATTCTAATTGCTTGTTCACAAGTGTGGTGACTGATCATTGCTTTATGGTTTCCAGTTCTTGTTCCTATTTGAGAAGATATTTTGTCGTGCATTTTATATTGGATTATATATCCATTCATTTCTCTTAATGTAATCTGATGTAATTCTTCCTACATGTACTTGAGGAAGCAATGGTGTAAATATTATAATGATGTAACAATTATTAATGATTTCATCTTGTAGAGACCATTGTAAGAAATGCATCATGCATAGGTTAGTTAGCTAGGAATGATCTTTAATGTTGATTATCTAGTGTTATGTGATGAAAGTAAATAATGTAGAATCATTTATTATGACATGTTAAAATGAACCTTGCATGTTAGATCGTTCTTGTATCCTTGATTGTTAGTTTGTGAGTAGCACAGTTAGGGAACCTTAGAGGACCTAGGTTTAGATTATAATGCTATGATATGTTATGCATTCTAAGTTATTTGTTGTTTTAAAAATATATATATATTTTGTTAATTTTGCTTAGTTTGTGTTGTCCTCTAGGTTCCTTGGCGGGGGTGTTACACTTGGTATCAAAGCCCAAGTTCTAACACTAGGCACTTTGGATTCATATGAGCCCATTATGTTGTCCTAGTTGATTTTTCTTGCATGACCTTGTTCTTTAAAAGTACAAAATTAGTCTTGGAATGCATGTGCGAGTTTTTATTTATTGTCAAAAAGTTGAAATGCATATTTATTTTGACTGACTAAATGTGTATTCGGATAAGATGTTATTTTGTGTAGTTAGGTTGCTTATGTTGTTTAGTGTATTTTCATAATGTTAAGAATATACTTCATGTAAAAGGGTAGTTAGAATAGACTAAGGAAAAGTATGTAGGTAGTTTATAAATGAATTATTGTCAATGTTTTGTGATTGCTATAATGCTTTTGGAAGTAAATTTATGTGATGAAGCAAGAGTTGTTTGAGTATAGGAAAGATATGTATGAAGTTGTAGGAGTTAAGTAGAAGATCATTATTGCTCTATTATGAATATGAAACTTGTGTATAGTTTTTTGAACTCTGGATGCATGAATGTTGATGTGAAAGTATTAATGACTCTTAGATGCATTTAGAAATTCATGGTGTCCATGTAAAATTCTTATTGTGTGGAAGAAAATTTAGTTTTTTTATGCATATGTCATGAGGATAGAATGTTATATCGAATGTATAGAAGTGAATGTGAATTTGTTAAGTAGAGTTGTTAGTTTATCACAATGATCATGACATTGACATTTAGCATCATGTGATATATGGAAAAGAGTAGAGTGAAAGAAAAACTAATAAAGGGTTATGGATAATATGCAATGATATGAATCACATTGGTTATGAAAATAAATTTATTTATGGTATGTGATCTTTTGAAAAGTAATGGAATTGTGTATGTAATGGTACCTCATATAAATGTGAGAAACCAATAACTATGCATTGGTTAAGTGTTGTCAATACCCTATACTTTTGTGTGCCTATGGTATGGTGGTACCATGTACCCATCCATGGGGAATATGTTGTATTTGTTGGTGTGGGATTAGCCATACCATTATGTGTGCTTGTCTGTTTGTTACCTGATTGAGGGCCAACCCACGTGAGGTTGAAATTTATACATATAAGAGTAGCCAAAAGATAGTTTCATAGATTCTTTTCTTTTGGTTCTCTAGTCCCTCAATCTGTGAAGGGGTAGTAGCAGCCACAAAGTTCCTTGGGCAGAGTGTGCAGCGTACACATATTATGGCACAAAGTGGCCTTAGCTCAACTGATCTCAAGAAAATGTACTCACTAATTCCCCTTATGATGGATCAAGGTACTTGATCCATATGTGCTAGCCTAATCCCCATAGTTTTGAGTACAACAACATTGGTATTCTTGGATGATTATCTACCTTGTCTTCACAAAAGGTATGATATGCCACATGAGTTGTCAGTTGGTGCCAAGGTCTAGGGTGAGAGGGACTTGCACGGACAAACCAACTGGAACTATGTGATGACATGTGTCACCACTTGGGGGTCTAGTGTGAGAGGGAACTACATGGAAAACCCAAGTGGGACCATGTGCCCCATGTCTATATTTTGAGGTCGAACATGTGAAGGGAGGTTTGTCACCCATGGTAAGATGGATTCCATATCTACAAATTTTTTGACATGATGCAATAGGTATGATGCCACACCCCACTGATGTTCCAACATAGTGCTGGTGATGATGTTGTGTTGCTGATGGTAGAAAGCTAGGCTTGAGGACATGATTCCACGTGCATAGACACATGAAGGTGCACTATGAGATTGTGTTATGATAGCCTATTGGTGTGATGAGTGTAATGGGGCCTCGTACACTTGTAGAGGGATACCCATGTTTACTTTTTGTGTGAACCCCAATCCCAATACTTGCAAAACAATAATAATAAACACATTAGATTAGAGATTGCAAGTAAGAACATGGATTCTTCATGAAATTCATTCGCAAAGTTCAACTTAGGAAAAAAATAATGAAAAACACAATGAAATAACAATAAAAGAGATTGAATCCTAATTAAACTAGCAAACTCATGATCCCATGGGGGAATTGGTGCCAATTTGATGTGAAAATTGGCCCTTTCCCAATTCTTATGATGCAAGATTGATGTATGTTGATGAATGTTGATGAGTGCTCCAAGCTAAAAAAACCTGCATAACCTAGCTAAGAACTCAATGGTATTGATGAAAATGGCTAGAGATTTGAGTAGAGTAACTTTGCATAATGTGTGGATGATCAAATGAGGAATGAAGCCTCTTATTTATAGATGAGATTTAAGGATGAATGTCCAAAATTGAGCAATGTGGGACTAACATTCATCCAATGGAAAGATGCCACTTGTAAATCTATGAGTGGATGGAGGATGTGCAAGTTTTGAGGATTGTGCGAATAAATGCCTATTTTTGAATTTTGAATTTTGTTGAAATGACTTGCAAGAGGGAAGGGAAAATGCATTAAATGCCACTTGGCTCAAGGCAAAGGACATGTAAGATGGAGTAAACGCCTTGTTGGATGTACATGCCAACTTGGATTTTTGAATTCAAACTTGGAGAATATTCCTTAAAGATGCCTTGTTAAGGAAAATAGAGATTTAATAAATCAATTAAATCTATTTTCATGTGCAAGTGGTAAAGGTTTGAGGATGGGACATGATAGGAGATTAAATTAATCCAAGGTTAATTAATTTAATGAGAGATTAGATGATGTGACCTATTTGACTTAGATTTATGGATTTATTTAAATCAAATATGAGAGGAATGTGATAAGAGATTAATTAAATAAAGATTTTGATTTATTTAATTAAAAGAGATGATATTAGATTAAATTAAATAAGGTTTTAATTTATTTAATTTAATAGATAGACTTTAGAGATTTAATCAAATAAAATTAATTATTTAATTAAATGGGGATAATTAGATCAAGATGATTAATTTAATTATTGAGAAGAGGTGACTTACTTAGATAACTGGTTTATTTAATTAAGAGACGAATATTGATGAATTTAATCAAATAAGGAAATTTGATTAAATGGTTAGACCGAGGGATGATTCAGGATGAAATGATTGTGGAAATCTAATAGCATTAATGATGTTAGTAGTCAAAATCAGATGCACAATGTCAATCATTACATTTTACGTGTCTACATTTTTCCCCTCTTTGAAGCAATGCACTTGTTGCGTTGGTTCAAAGAAAAAACAATCTCAATCAAAGCCAAAAAAATCATTATTTAAAATCTTGCCCCACTACTTCCTGGCGAGAGAAAACATGCCAATATATTTCCCCCTTGAGAGATTGAAGGAAAATTTCAATTTTTGGGTGGTCTCACGAAAAAAGAGGACAAGGTGCCCGACAGGTCCAAAAAGGCTCAAGGAGGCCAAAAACATGTCTAAACGCAATAAAATAATGTAAAACAGGCCTCAACTAGACAAAAATAGGTTCAAGGGTCCAAAAACCTAACAGGATATCCAATTAGGGTGAAAAAACCCTAATTTTCAAGCTTAAAAAGGCTCAGAGGGGTCACTTTCAATTCATTTTCACACACAACCATCTAGCAACCTTGAGATTTGAGCTCTAACCTCCCAACGATATGGTGTAACGACAACTCCTGATGCACATTTTTGATCGAGTCTGGATGTACCAGTAGCCACCCAACATTGGGGCACTGGTAGGTGATCCTTGAGCTCTTTTTTTCATTTTTAAAGTTCATTTAATGCTTTCAAAGTCAGTCCTTCTGTAGCGGTGCTATATAGCACCACTTAGAAATCAAACTGCGTTGCTCGGTGTCAAATTGAGCTGTGGCATGGATTTTGAAGTTTGAAAATAAACTCCAAACTCTGACGCTGAGCTCGTGGCTGGCGAGGTGATTCCTAAAGTGCGACATGGCGGTCCTTTATCCTTTCAAAGTGTGTCGCTGGGAAGGAAAGTGCATCACAATGGTGTGCTTTCGACATTTTGTGCCTTAGCATCAGAGTTTGATTAAAAATCAAACTGTGATGCCTTCACAGATTGTGATGCTAGAGTGGTTTCTTGGACGCCTGATAAATTTTTTTCAAATTTTTTAACATGATGACCCTTCCTGATGCAGGATGCGGTGAGGGAGCTTTACTCCTGAGAGCACAAGTCATGAGATCTGTTTGGTTACTTGTGAGACATGAGTGATAGAGATCAGGACCAACTCTGAGACATGGGGTTGTGGTATATTGCTTACGTAGCGCCCATTCACACCCACCTTGGCATGATTTCAGTACTTGCCGAGAGATGGCATAGCAAGACCTCTTCGTTCCACCTTCCCACCGATAAGGCCACTATCACCTTGGAGGACATTTGGCGTATTTTGAGATTTTTGATTCATGGTTAGCATGTGATTTTTGATATAGATGAGGGGTGGGATGCCTACCACAGAGTCCTCGCCATAGAGGACATTTTCATTTGTGAGGGGCAAATCGAGTTCAAGCAACACAAGGCCCTGGCACCTCCCTTCTGCTTGGTTGTTGCAGCGGTTATTTCAGGTCTCATTGCCCTAGATAGACGAGGCTGGTATTTTAGTCCTGGTTGGGGACTCTATTGGGAGCACATGGTTCATGACAAACCAGTCCATTTTTCTTGGGGGTTAGTTCTTCTTGCATCCTTGTACAAAGATCTCCATGAGTACGTCTACCTCAATGACAAATCACTCGAAGCAAGCATGACGTTCCTCGACGTATGGGCGTGGGAGCACATTGCTATCCTTTAGCCACAAATTGTTACAATTCTGATGGGGCCTGATGATCCCCTCGTACAATGCTATAGAGGTGGTGTGTCCTTTACACACACAAGCGAGCACGAGATTCCCTATTAGAGGAGGGTTCTGGACAAGATGTAGGTGTTCATATGGTGTTCATACCTTAGTCAGCCTAGATGGGTCGATGATGCTCATTAGATTTTCTACGCCCACTAGGATCGCTTCATGTAGGGGCGAGAGCACACCATGATCAAGAGATATCTGCCTGGGCATGTGCAGCATCAGTTTGGTGAGCCCCAGGATCGGCCAGATGATGACTATGTGGTTGTATTTTCCTGCACCATGTCACAAGTTTCATGGGGGCGATACATTCCTGTGTCAGAGGTCATGGATAGTTTCAGATAGTTGGTGGCTCAACCATGGGCTTATGATCAGGGGCCTATAGATCCAAGCATGACATAGGCATATAGGGATTGGTTTCGGTCTCCCCTTCGTTTGATAGTTCCAGGAGTAGTCCCCGATCGATAGAGGGTGAGAGGCAGAGGGGGAGAACGAGGACAGAGGGATGGTGCCTGACAGGACCAATTGGCCAGGCCCCCAATTCAGCCAGATCAGGTCGATCTATAGATGCAGGATCAACAGTAGGTGTTGGTAGGTGCACCACCATAGGCTAGGGGTGAGGATCAACCTTAGGTACAGCCTCCACGAGCATAGCCAATAGTGTAGCTAACAGGGTAGGTGGATCCCTGAGATACATTGAATGCTCTATTGCAGGCCTAGGTGTAGACTTTGATAGGGGAGAGGGATCAGGAATGGATTGAGAGAGAGCAGATCAGGGCTAAGAGGGATCAGGCCATATAGTAGAGATAGGCTATAGAGTTACAGGCAGCCATAGAGCTAGGCCAAAGATAGCAGTTGGAGAGCATGGCAGCCTCCTCCTCTTAGGTTACAATGTCCATTCAGTCTTACAGGGATGTCATCCAAGAGGCCACGTACTACCGGATGCATTATCATGAAGCCATACCCAGAGCAGCATGGGTCCCAGAGTACTCGTAGCGGACCAGTCACATACCAACATAGGGTCACAGTGATAGGGGTGAGGGTAGCATACAGGGGGTAGACCTTGATCGAGATGATACTTTTTGTGCCTTATGGGCTTCTTTTTGATAGCCTGATGGGCCTTTTTGTACTAATTGACACACATGTACAATGATCCGATTATTTTGTACTATGACAGTTACATTATTGATGATATATATATGAGCTGATGATTTTGATGTGATGTGATGTGTATCATTTATGTATGTATGGATGATTCTACTTCTATATGATGTGCAATGATGTTTATGGTGTTATATGATGCATTTATGGATGTATTTATTTCTGATGATATATGCATTATGTAATAATTATGACTAACAGATCTATATTATGTTGACTTATGATATGCAGATGTATTTATGTGATGTGTAATGATGCAAAATGATATGATATGTAATATACAAAATGATATGGTGATGATCTATAGTGCATGAACTATGCTTATAAAATGAAATGATTATGGATGGATGTACACTTTGCATGTAATGGATTCTTGTATGTTCCTATTTATAATGATGTGGAATGATATGCAAAAAATTATTGTGATGCTATTTCTGAGATGACATGGATGATTAATGCAATGTGAATGCAATGGTCGTGTTTTATATGATATAATACAAAATGGGATGGTTTTCTAAGATTCTTAGAATAACAAATATTATTATCCTAAACATATTCAATAATAATGTAATGTATATGATGTATTTAATGTGATGCACTATATGCAATGATATGATGATGTTTTATGCAAAAATGAACGTAATGTGTGAGATGACTATATGATGTTATGTGAGTATGTATGCAATGGATTATCTATAATGCTTATGTACCTATTATGTATGATTATGCAGTAGGTGGTAATGTGAAATGGTTATGAAATGTTTATGCAAATGAATGTTATGCAATGATTTATGTGATAAATGCAATGTGATGTGAAAAATGGATGCAATGTAATAAAATGGATGTGCTTATCTATGCAATGTATGTGTTTCCTATATGATATGTTTATGCAATATGCTAATGATATGTGGATGCAGGATCGATGACGATGATGATAATCAACTGTCATAGTAGGTCTTGTTAGTGCGATGAGCAAGAAGAGAAGAAGTCATTTCAACAAGACATAAGATGATGAATATGCAAATGATGATGATTACTTGCCGAGGAATTGGGATTTTCAAAGGGCCAATTTTCTTATGTTTGATGAAACACGTGGTACGATGCATCAAGGTATAGAAAACCAGGATGGCGTTGTACCTAGTGTGATGGACTTTGACTTGACAAACAAATAGGAGTATCCTTGTTCACACCTAACATATAGAAACCTTCCTAGGATGCACTTTAGAAGTTTCAAACACCTCAAACCAAAACACAAAAAGGTAGAGCCTATCAATGCAATAGTCAACAAGCTATCCAAAACCTCCTCCATACATACCTAACAAAGCAAGTATTCACCAAGTTATATTACAAGAACGTCCAACAAGCACATCAGACAAAAGATAATGATCATTGCCCCATTCATATTTCTCTAAATCTTTTGTTCGGATATCATTGAGAAGTCCTTGGAATGAGTGCAATAAGATAAGTCAAAAGATAAAGACAGTAAAAAAATAAGCTGACGTTCTTCAATACTACTAACCAAAAGAGGATGCATTTTTAAGGATAAGAACCGAAACTATTACCAAAAGATAATGCCCATTGTAGGAAGGATTCATCCTATGACATGTTAGTGGATGGCGGAACTCCATTTCGTTTATCCAAAGTGTTTTCCAAAATGATGATTGATATGGGACCGATTGGATGATGGGTTACCGACTCAAAGAGTTTACCAACTTGCTTACGTACTGACTTAGACCTAAGACTTGATGATTTTGAGTTTTGACTTTTGACTGGCCAAAGTTGTTCTAATTATCTTACCAAAGATTGAGGATGATGATCATTTATTATGAGTGATGTTATTGCGGGTGCAAGTGAGATGAGACAGATGGATTTTTTCAAATATTTGGATGTTTTTGATCTCTTTGAGATGTTTTGAGGCTATTTTTGGTGTTTTTGAAGATTTTGTAAATTTTTTGATTTTTGATTTTCCAATGTTTTGGGGTTTTCTGAGATTTTGACCAAGAGACTAACCTAAAGACTTATCCTAGGGGCCTTGGGGGCTGATCAAGAGATTAGCCTTGCCTACGTTATACACGCAGAGACCATGTAGTTCGACTAACGAGTTGAACGATTTATAGATGACGATATACATGATGAGATGTCAGTTTATTATGATAGACTCCTAAGGGACTGACCTAAGTGTCTCAGGGGATGATCAAAGATCAAACTTGCCTATGTTCAAGGCTTAGAGACCCATAGTTTGACAAGACGACTTTGTTTTTGACTTTTTGACCAAAATTTTGACCTGTTTTGGGATTTTGATATGTTTTGATGTTTTTGGATTTTCTAATGTTTTGATGTTTTTGGATTTTTTGATTTTTTGATGTTTTTAGATTTTTTGATTTGAGGGCTTTAAGAACATACACGAATCTGATCTGATGAGAACATGCCCCCAGCATGATACAATAGACTACTCCAATAAAGGCAGGACAAACTAACCTTGAGGATGGGCCGAGTAGTCCTAGGAGGGATCATGATACGAAAACAGGACCAAGTTGTGATGCAAATGTGGGTGGATGAGTGATGGATGGAGATACGAATGTGATGGATGATGTAAACGTGATGGATGGATGATTCAGAACAAGCCATAATGATCCTGGTGGATGGAAAGTGCTTATTTACACAACGTGCCTATTTGCTAGGTTTTCACCAAGGCACTTGCCCAAAGTGCCACCAAAGTGGTTTTCACTAGAGGACAATTTTTCTCTTTACTATTTTTGATCCTTTTTCTAATTTTTTTTTTTTTTTTTGATTTTTGGATTTTTTTTTTGTTCACCAAGATGCCTGTTTGCCAGGTTTTTGCCCAAGTAACCATTTTTTAAGGACATTTTCTAATTTTTTTTGGATTTTTGGTTCTATACCTTGAAATTTTTAGGGATAAAACTTTTTGAGATGAGAGCTATTCATGGGCTCTTGTAGAGGTTCCCCTTCGGGTGTTGATAACTGATATGCCCTTGACTTATAACTTGCTATGAAAATGAATGGTCCCAACAAATTAAGTTAAAATTTTCCTTTGCTACTTGGGTTTGGGACATTCTTCTAATTCTCCTTTAATACCAGTTCTCTGACTTGGAAGCTCCTGCTTCTAATTTTCTTATTATAGCTCCTTTTGAGTCTATTCTAATAGACTTGCAAATAATTCAAAGCATCTATACATCGCTCATCCAGTAGCTCTAGCTCATTCAATCTTGATACTATATACTCTTCATCTGTGATGAGGTTTTGTAGTGATATCCTAAGTGATGGGATCTCGATCTCAATGGGAAGTACCACTTCTGATCCGTAGACCAATGAGAAAGGGGTGGTGTCGATGGGTGTGCAAATGTTGGTTTGATAGGCCCAGAGGGTGGGATTAAGCTGCAGATGCCAGTCACAACCTGTGTCATTGACTACTTTCTTGAGGATTTTTAGAATGGTTTTGTTTGTAGCTTCTGCTTGGCCATTGCCTTGGGGATAGTATGGGGTGGAGAAGCGATGTTGGATTTTGAATTTTTTGCATAAGTCACGAACCTCCTAATTCTTAAATGGTGTCCCATTATCTGATATAATGGCTTGTGGAACACCATAGCGGCAAATGAGATAGTTTAGGATGAACTTTGAAATCTACTTCCCAGTTATATACATTATGGGTATGGCTTCCACCCATTGAGTCATGTGCCTCTCTTTCCATTGTGGGCCAATAATACCCCATCCTCAGTAGTTTCTTAGCTATGGTCATTCCACTCAAGTGTGAACCACAGATATCATTATGTACTTTAGTTAGAGTGGTTAATGCCTCCTCAGCGTTTAAGAAATGTAGTATGGTTCCTTCTATGCTTCTACGATATAGGGTATCTCCTAGGATGACAAATTTGGATGCCCTTTTTACAAAGGTTCATTTTAGGTTTGAGGGTAGGTCAGTGACTATGACTCCTATTCGAAGGTATGTGTAAATGTCGTGGTACCAAGGATCATTGGGACCAACGATTTTGCACATGAATTTTGATTCTAGTACCTCAAAAGTGG
Source organism: Sequoia sempervirens (assembly GCA_007258455.2). Lineage (NCBI taxonomy): Eukaryota > Viridiplantae > Streptophyta > Pinopsida > Cupressales > Cupressaceae > Sequoia > Sequoia sempervirens. The sequence continues at coordinate 211,392,510 of VDFB02168118.1, forward strand.
GCACAAGAGGTTGCTCTATCAGGAATTCATACTTTGGAACATTGTGTGGGATATCCAGTAAGGACCCAATTGTTGCCATGGCATCTACTGCTCTGTTGTTGGTTCTCAGAATCTTCTCAAATGTAATTTCGATGGATTCTTTGAGAGTCTCCGTCAATTTCTTGTATGGAGTGAGCTTGTCGTTCTTAGTTTGGTATTCATCGTTCACTTGATTTATTATCAATTGGGAGTCTTTGTATACTTTGAGAGCTATAATGTTCCACTACACTACTATTCTGAGACCTATGGTTAAATCCTCATATTTTGCAATATTATTGGTGCAGGGAAATGCTAGTTTGTAGGACCTTGGTATGCAATCCCCTTGTGGGGTGATAAAGAAGACACTAACTCCTAATCCATGTTGTGTGTATGAGCTATCAAAGTATAGTTTCCAGTGGTCAGTTACATTGAGATTGAAAATAGATTCATCTAGAAACTTTGAGATGAGAGGATTCTCTGAATAGATTGGTGCTTTTGCAAGTTGATATGCTATGACTTGGCCTTTGATTGCTTTCTGCTCCACATATTTGATGTCATATTCTGATAGTATCATCACCCATTTGGCCATTCTTCTTGTGAGCATTTCCTTTGATAGTAAATACTTGAAAGGTTTGATTTTGGCGATGAGTTTTATTTTGTGTGCCAACATGTAATGTCTAAATTTTTGTGATGCAAACACTACTGCTAGACATGCTTTTTCAATGAATGAATAGTTTAGCTCATGCCCAACCATTGTTTTGCTGATGTAATAGATAGCCCTTTCCATTCCATTTTCCTCATGCTAAGGTAGGAGAGCTCTAAGGGCTATTGTTGTTGCTGATACATAGAGAATTAATGGTTTTCTTGGGATTGGTGGCATTAAGACTTGTGGTGTCAATAGATATTCTTTGATTTTGTTGAATACCTCTTCATACTTGGTATCCCATTTGTGCGCTACTCCCTTGTGAAATAGGTGAGAGTATGGGTTATGTTTTTCCACTAACTGTGCTATGAATCTTCAAATGGATTGGAGCCTGCCTTGGAGACCCCTCAATTGCTTTAATGTTTTTGGTGCCTCCATCTTGAGGATTGCTTTTACCTTTGTTGGATCCACCTTGATACCTCTCATTGACACTATATATCCTAGCAGCTTTCCTGATTGAACGCTGAAGACACATTTCTTTGGGTTTAATCTGACCTTGTACTCTTCCAGCCTATCAAAAATGGCACTTAGGGTTGCTATGTGATCTTTTCTCTTTCTGGACTTGGCTTGAATATCATCAACATAATCTTTGATCATCTTATGGATCATGCCATGGAAGATTAATGTCATGGCCCTTTGGTATGTTTCTCTTGTGTTCTTTAAGCCAAATGGCATCGTATTCCAATAGTAAGTCCCCATGGACAAGTGAAAGTTGTTTTATGTTGGTCCTCTTTAGCTATTATGATTTGATTGTACCCTGAGAATCCATCCATTAGTGACAACATCTCATGTTTGGCTGTCATGTCTACGATCATGTCAATGTTTGGAAGTGGGAAATCATCTTTCAGACATTATTTATTCAAGTCTTTGAAGTCTATGCAGATTCTAATGCCCCCATCGGGTTTTGAGACAGGTACCAAGTTTGACACCCATTCTCGATAATCTATCAGTTGGATAAATCCTGCATCTAATAGCTTTTTTAGCTCCATTTTGACTAATAGAGTGATCTAAGGGTGCATTTTTCAAAGCTTTTGTTTAACAAGCTTTGCTTCTAGATATACTGCTAAGTGGTGAACCACAATCTCTGGATCAAGCCCTAGCATGTCAGCATAGCTCCATGCGAAGTTTATCTATCTTTCTCTTAGGAATGTTGCTAGGAGCTCTTGTTCCTTTGATATTAATGACTCTGCATAGAATGTGATGTGCAGGGTTTGCTCTATTCCTAGATTGACTAGATTGCACCTTTCTACTAGAACTACTATTTTTTCTTGATGAATAGCTCTAGAAGGAAGATTGAATCCCCCATCCTCGAGTGCCTCAGAGAGGTTTACACCATTGGATGCATCCTTTCTTTTTACTTTTTTTTGGTCAAAGAGTGCCATAGTGTGGTTTTCACTGAAGGACTTGGATATTATTCTTAATTTTTCACTTTTGCGACTGAGGGATTCAATCATTTCCCCATAATAGGCATGTGTATCTAGCTCGATTATGAACCCTGCTTTGTGATCCCCACATGGAATGTTATCCCGCAGTCCCATAAATTTTGAGAGTGCCTCATAATTTTTGAATGTATCAAGAACTGGTGGTCCTCATTGGTCATAGTCGATAAGTTGGGGATATACTATGCAGACCTAATGATTTTGGTGGTCTGATTCAAAAGATAGGGTGCTAATCATGCAAAGAGTGGTATCCTCAAATAGCCTAGGTAAGTTGGTCATGGTATCCTCGTCATCACTAATACTACAGACATCGGTTATATCAAATGTAAAGTTATCTATGACGCAACCTGTAGATACTGGTAAATGTAGTTTTGCTACGGTTGGCTAAGGAGGATTCTTAACTCTTCTAACTGGAGGACTTCAGCCATGTATTGTTATACTCGGAGGGGTACATCCAAGGCAAATATTTTTTATTGCTTGCATCTCCAGAATGATAGGTATTATAAGCCCATTATCATTTCTACCAAGTCTTTGGTTTCTATCATAGCCCATTGCGAGCATCATTTGTAGACCCTTGCTTATGTCATCCATTGGTAAATCAGCTATTGGTCTTTCATCTTGATATAGCATATGAGATGGATCTGACTCAATAACTTCTTGGCCAAGATCTCCTCAACTTGTAAAGTTGGGATAGTCTTCAGGAGATGTTTGGGATGTGGATGCTTCATTTATTTTTGGATGTTCCCGTGATCTAGGAGATTGTGGTAACTCTCCTACCACAAAAGCATTATTAGGGAGCTTGTAGTTTCCACAACCATTATCTTGGATGATGACCTTAATGTCAGAGATGGTAGGGATGGCAGGAGTGGTGGGTGTCTCTGTCGCAGAAGTGGATGTGAGGGTGGTGGGATTGATGTATGTTGTAGATGGACCCTCATCAATTTTTGGTACTTAGGGGATTTTATAGTACTTTGCTTCAAGGCTTTTGCAATAGGAGAAGGGTTCAGGATCTCCATGGATGGTAACTTCTTGTCCCTCATGTGTGAATTTCACACATTGATGGAAAGTTGATGCTACTTCCTTCATTGCATGAACCATGGATGTCCCAAGAGGATGTTATATGGAAAGTTGAGGTCCAAGACCTAACAAGTGGTTTCCATGATAGCAGGCCCTACTTGAATAGGGAGTTTGATTGTGCCCTAGGACACTCTTTCTTGATCATCATATGCTCTTATTGTGATACCCTTTCCTTTGTTGATAAAATCCTCTAAAATTTTTAATTGCTTGATGAGGTTGAGAGAACAAATATTCAAGCCCGCACCTCCATCCACCAAGACCCTTTTGAATTTTCTCTTGTGTACTATGGCTTCTAAGTGGAGCGCATGGTTGTGAGATGGTTGAGCAGGGAAATCTTGGTCAAAGAATGTGAGGAGATTTGGCGTAATGATATTTTTTACCATAGATTGGAATTGCTCTGCATCAAGATCTATAGGGATAGTGGATGAAGCTAGTGCTTCCTCAAGGATTTTCCTATGGGCAAATGAGATTTTTAGAAACTCCATGACGTAGATTTTCCTTGGCATTCTTTTGACCTAATCTAGGACATTGTAGCCATTAGGGACAGATCTAGATGCGGGGACTCTGTTTGGTTGGGATGATCTTGCAATGGTAACTTTTCCACCTCTTGTGGTGACTCCACAATCGGCATGGGCACCTTTGATGGTGATGACTCTGCAATACTCATCTAGGGAGGTGACGCCAGTTTCATATACATGATTCGCATTTGTGTGGGTGCCTTTCCCCTTATCGGTGTTATTATTATTCCCTTTATTTCCATGATTAGGGATTGGATTTGTGTATATCTTAAGGTCTTGGTTTCCTATTGGTTGTTCCACATTTATAATCCTTTGATTGATGAGATCTTGAACTATGTTTTTTAATCTCATGCAACTATTCTTGGTATGTCCTTTGATTTTATGGAATTCATAGAGTTGATTCTCATTATACCAAGGACGTTTCACATCCGGTTCTTGGTAATTATCAAAGGTAGGATCCTTGATGAGTTTTTCATTTATTAGCCTTTTCATGATGACTTCAAGTGGTTCCCCCAAAGCAGTGTATTTTCGCTTGGGGTAATTCTTGTTCCGTTGGGGTAGTCCCCTTTGATCATTGAGATTGTTGATTGTCGGATTATTGTTTGGCTGTTGTATTGCGTGATGATTTTTTTGGTTTTGGATTTGGATTTGCAGTGCAAGTGTATTTTGGCATGGGGTAGTGATGACCACTTTGGCGTTGACAACACCATCATTAGTAACATTTTTGTTCCTTGCCCATGTACGAGGTTTATCATTGTAATTGGAGGGTGGGCGGTTGTTTTGTTGTTGATGGTATGAAGTTGATCCCATGGGTTGAGTCATAAGGGCTCGCTCGATGCTAAGTGCCTTGGAGATCAACTGATCATATGTGGTGATCCCTTGTACCTTGAGATGAAATTCCAAGATGCCATCAAGGTTGGATATAATGGTGCAAACTTGTTGTTCTTCAAGCATGGTCCACTTGCTCTGATTAGCCTTGGATCGCCATCATTGTAGGAATGAAGAGAATGATTCACCCTTACCTTATTTCAGAGCTGAGAGTTTTTCTGAACAAACATCCATTGCAATGTTGCATGCATAAGTTTTAATGAATGTGTCTACAATTTCTTGGAATGTCCTGATGCCTATAGGTAGGCGAGAGAACTATTTTATAGCATCGCTAGCCTAACTCCTAGGAAATAGCTACATTAGATAAGTATCATCGTATGCGAATTCCATGCAATGAACCTAAAATTCCCTAATGTGATCTTCAGGGTTTCCCATCCCACGATATTTGTCAAACTTGGGGATCTCAAATCCCTTGGGGAATGGTTTCATCACTAGGCTCTTGTCAAATGGATAGGGACACAATTTGCTTGGTGTTTTTGTGGTTCACCCTGATTGAAGATTGAGCACTTGTTGCGGGAGAAACCTGTTTTGTGTCGTTACATCATTTTGTGGATCAGGGGATGGGATGAAGGTGTTCTGGGGTGTTTCAATTGTGGGTTGGATGATTGGGTTGTTTGGTGTGTTGTTTGATGGTATTTTCACATTTTGCTGAGCTAGGTATGCTTGCACTTGTTGTTGTATGAACAATGCATGCTGTTGTTCTTGTTGCTATGCTAAGATTACTTGTTGTTGTGCTTTTTTTTGTTCCAACAATGCTTGTTGTTGGGCTGCCAATTGGGCTGCTTGTTGCTGTTTTTGAAATTGTTTTATTGCTTGTTGATATTCCTATAGTTGTGCTGCTTGTTTTTGTGCAAGAATTTGTGTATGTGCTTGTGCGTGGTGTGCTTGATATTGGACATTTTCCTGAGCTTGAGCTTGTGCTTGTACTGCTTGTGCTTGTGCCACTTTTTGTTGCAATAGAATTTGGGCTTGAGCAACCTTTTTGTGCTTGTAATGTGGCTTGGGCTGCTTGAGCAGCTTGCACAGCTTGAGTGACTTCTTTTTGTTGTTGTTGTTGCAATAACGCTTGGTCTTGTGCAACTTGTTGTGCCTGTAATGCAGCTTGGGCTGCTTGGATAGCTTGTGCAGCTTGAGCGGCTTGCTGAGCAACTAGTTGTGCGGATTTTTTATTTTGCACTTGTAGGAATCCCCTTTGAAAAATAGCTTGCTGAGTTGCTTAAAATGCCATGTTATATTGGCTTGATATGCTGGAAGTTGATGGTGGTCAGGGTGGTGGTGGATTTGGAATGATGTTTGTGGTGGTGGTGAGTAGTGATGTCATGTTAATGATTTGAGTGGTGGATGGTGTTGTTGATGTGGTTAGCCCTTGAGAGACCATGCTTTGAGATGTTAGGGGGTGGTTGATAATGTTGTGATTACTTGTGTAGTTGTCATCTATTTTTGCAATATCGATGAAATTTTTTGAGAGTTTGGCATGATGTTTTGATTGGTGTTTGGAATGTTGGTTTGATTGATGTTTGGTAAAGGTGGAAGTCCCAAGCCAAGTAAAGGTGTGGATAATGGTGGTAATGGTGGGAGAGGTGAAAATGTGAGGGGTGTGAGTTCTTGAGAGAATGATGTGGTGTCAAAAATTCCCCCAGGTCTGAACATGTCACCCTCCTCTTGCAGATTTGTGAGGAGAGAAGTTTGAAGTGTTGTGTGGAAGGATGATGATGGATCATTAGGATTATGGAAAGTGAGAGGAACATACTTATGTAATGGATTTTGGGGTATGTTTTATTCCAAAATGGTATTTGCCTCAAAGTCTTGATTATTAACAAGGGGGTGTGTTTGAATAGCATTAAGAAATGCATTTCCCTTATTGACATTAGGTTGAGTTGGAGCAAAAGATGTTGTGATTTGTGGAATGTTTTGAGTGATGTTTTGGGATGGGGGTGTAGATGAGATGGGGATGGTGGATGAGATTGGAGGTAAAGATATCTCCACTATGGTACTCACATCGAAATAAGAAGATAATTTGGCCCCTTGTTTTTCTAGCTCAAGCATGTATAGTGAAGGGTTAAGCCTCCTCATGATGTTGATGATTTTATGGTTTTCCAGATTTTGGAGCATTTCAGTTATTTGTTCATGCGCCATCCAAAGGGTAATATCTTCTCCTTGGTTTTTCTCTTGTGGGTTTTGTGATGATGAGGTAGTCAAAGGATTGCTTGATTCAACTGGATTCATTTCAACATTTGTTTGGCTTAGGTCACTTGAAGCGAGTGTTTCTTTGTTGACTTCCATTTTCTTCTTGTATTGAGATCTAGTTTGAACCATAAAACAAGGATCAATTTTCAAGAATATGGGAGATGAATCTCTAATTCTTTGGATTGATCTTTACTTTATGCACAAAAGAGAAAATTTTTAGGATATCTTGAGGATCGAAAGATGATGTGATGATGATGCAAGAGATGAATGATGCTGATGTTTTATCTTTTGATAAATTTTGAGGGGGATGCTAGAATTTTGGGACTTTTTAGATATGTTTTGGATTTTGATTTTCTTGGATTTCCCTTGATTGATTGATTTTGGTTTGCTTTAATTTTGAACAAATAGACCCTAAGATGTTGGATGATTATCTAAGGGGTAGATTTTCTCAAAGGATGATAATTTGAATATGTGTAGGGAGAAGGATGCATCTATGAACACCTATTCAACCAAGATGATAATTTAACCAAGCATATGAAGAAGGATGCATCTACATATACCTAGATAAACAAGATGGTTTGATAAATTTGACTAAGAATATGCAAAAGGATGAATCTACACATACATAGCCAAAGATGATTTGGATAAAGATTTCAAGGATTTTGTCTCAAGGATTTGATGATTTTGATTTTTGCCAAAAAGCCTAGCATGAAGGATAGTTTCAAGATTTCTCAAAAGGTGATGATGAGATGATTTTTGTTTTTATGTTTGAAGGATGGGTGAAAAGAGATTTTGATTTCTTTTGATCCTAAGATGAACCTAAAAAAGATAGTTTGTTTCCCTAAACCTCAGTATTGAAGAACATGCAATGCTTCTATAGAGCTTTACAACCAAGAAGTGGTTTAATTTGATCATACATTTCTGGATTTTTGAATCAAGGACTTTCGTTTTGGGATTTGACTTCTTGAAAATCATGAGGTTTCAATACATGTGAGTTAATTTTGTTTATCTTTGCTTAGTGACTTTATTTTACCACAAACACTTCTTTGATTAAGTTTCCAAACTAGATGTCCTATGTCTTAATTTCTTTGAATCCCACAAAGTATGCTATGTTGAAATTTGATGAATTCAAGGAAAGGGTTACCTATTGTTTAACTTTAGTAGAAAAATTGAGATGTAATCCAAATGTTTAGAAACCTCTAAGGATGTGAATCCCAAGGGAAAGCAATAACACATGAATTGAGTCAATTGTATTTGTCTCCTAAACAGTTTTAAATTTTGATGATGATGTTTAAGTGTTTGTTTCCAAGATGTTTTCAAAAAAACAAAGCATTTTGTAACCAAGAATAAGTACAACCCTATGGATATGGAAGACAATATTTGTTGGATTCCCACTTGGACAAGTCCAGCTACGCTTATCTTTAGCGAATGGTTAGATATTTGACCCCACTGGCTCCCCTCCATGGCTCATTAACGTCAATCGAGGAGCCAAGCATCAACAACCATGAAAATCCCATGACATGCTTTCCATTTCTACTAAAAGACTGTAAAAGTGTGGGGTGGCTTCAGAACGACCGTTCTTGCACCAACAAATAGATCAAGGATTTTGGAAATTCTAAAACATGGGTTTTAATTAGGACTTTTCATTCGTGGAGATTGACCCATACAATGAGAGTCCCTTTTTAGATCCATCTTGTCAGAGCCAACCACATGATATTGGCGTTTATTCCAATACCCACATTTATATCCTAGTTGGAAATACTCTTGGCTTTAGAGTGTTACCGGTTGAGTCGTTCCCTTGGGTGAGTACTTTTTCCCCAAGGTAGGCCCTCTAAGATAAACAAAAGTGAGTAAAGACCATATCCGTAACTCAATCATGAGTAAATGTAGGCAATAATGCTCCACTCACACTCGCACAAGATTTTGTTCAATTTTAAACCCAAAATGAAGTGTGGAGGTGATTGCTTTATCTCAACCTAAAATCACAAAAAAGGCCTTTTGATTCTCAAGATCGCTATAAAGCGCGAGAGAAGCACATACGTCCTTTTTCAATGAGGTTAGTTTAAGTAATCCCTCACAAAGACAAAGTTTCACTTGTTCATTTTAGAGCCATAAAGCAATTATGAATTCTTTTTAAAGCACCAAAGGACAAATGAGAGTTGTTTTGTTCAATTTTTAACAAAAAAAACTCTAGTAAGTTGTAGTCCTAATGTTCATTTTAAGCCTTTGCAAAAAATTGAAAAGATTCTTTTTAAAGCCCAAATGAAATTAGTGTCCTAAGAAAAAAGGAATAATAGTTTTCTAAAAGTGTTAAGCAAACACTAAAGTGTTTAAAAACACTTTGATTTTGTGAGATACCACCATCATGCTTCTCCTTCTTTTTTTTTCAATTGATCCAACCTACAAGAGAGAAAACCAATCAAATTCTACAAAACACAAAGGTTGAAAAGCATAAAACAAAAGATAAACTCATCATTTGACAAAAAGAACGTGCTAAAATGAAATTTCAACTTTTTACTCCCTACCAGAAGCGCAACTCGTGAGTCATAGTTTGATTTCCTTAGTGGTTCTATACAGCACCGCTTACCAGTCAACGATAATTTGTACCCAGACCAGTGAGCTCAAATGCATCGCCCTTTTGCTCAACGTCGCTGTTTGTTTTTTTTGAAAAATCCTGCGGGTTAGATTGGTCAAGCGATGCAGTTTGAAATTCAAATTCTTGGGTTGGAAGACTTCAACGTCGTAGTTTGAATTTCCAGCGGTGTTGTATGAAACACTAGAGATTCAGCGGTGCTATATGGCGACACTGAGCTTCCAACGTTGTAATTTTTCTATGCACAAACAAAAATGCAGAATTTTTAGAAAAAATTGATTAAAATGAGATTTTTCCCCCCTTCTAGCACCAAATGTGTGAACCCCAATCCCAATACCTGCAAAACAATAAGAATAAACACATTAGATTAGAGATTGCAAGTAAGAACAAGGATTCCCCATTAAATCCATTCACAAAGTTCAACTTAGGAAAAAAGCAATGAAAAACACATTAAAAGAGATTGAATCCTAATTAAACTAGCAAACTCATGATCCCATGGGGGAATTGGTGCCAATTTGATGTGAAAATTAGCCCTTTCCCAATTCCTATGATGCAAGATTGATGTATGTTGATGAATGTTGATGAGTGATCCACTCTGTTGATGCTAGATGAGTGCTCCAAGCTAAAAAAACCTGCATAACCTAGCTAAGAACTCAATGGTATTGATGAAAATGGCTAGAGATTTGAGTAGAGTAGCCTTGCATAATTTGTGGATGATCAAATGAGGAATGAAGCCTCTTATTTATAGATGAGATTTAAGGATGAATGTCCAAAATTGAGCAATGTGGGACTAACATTCATCCAATGGCAAGAAGCCACTTGTAAATCTATGAGTGGATGGAGGATGTGCAAGTTTTGAGGATTGTGCCAATAAATGCCTATTTTTGAATTTTGAATTTTGAATTTTGTTGAAATGACTTGCAAGAATGAAGGGAAAATGCATTAAATGCCACTTGGCTCAAGGCAAAGGACATGTAAGATGGAGTAAATGCCTTTTTGGATGTACATGTCAACTTGGATTTTTGAATTCAAACTTGGAGAATATTCCTTAAAGATGCCTTGTTGAGGAAAATAGAGATTTAATAAATCAATTAAATCTATTTTCACGTGCAAGTGGTAAAGGATGGAGGATGGGACATGATAGGAGATTAAGTTAATCAAAGGTTAATTAATTTAATGAGAGATTAGATGATGTGACCTATTTGACTTAGATTTGTGGATTTATTTAAATCAAATATGAGAGGAATGTGATAAGAGATTAATTAAATAAAGATTTTGATTTATTTAATTAAAATAGATGATGTTAGATTAAATTAAATAAGGTTTTTATTTATTTAATTTAATAGTTAGACTTTAGAGATTTAATCAAATAAAATTAATTATTTAATTAAATAGGGATAATTAGATCAAGATGATTAATTTAATTATCAAAATGAGGTGACTTACTTAGATAACTGGTTTATTTAATTAAGAGATGAATATTGATGAATTTAATCAAATAAGGAAATTTGATTAAATGGTTAGACTGAGGGATGATTCAGGATGAAATGATGTTAGTAGTTGGGATCAGATGAACAATATCAATCAGTACATTTTACGTGTCTACACTTTTGATAGTGTTCATGTCGGTTAGCATATGGGTATGCCTTGGCCATGTATACCTCTGGCTATAGTGAGTACCTATGTGTGACTTCGAGCCATGAGGTATCTCTATTGAGGTGTGTTTTACGCATGCCTACTTCCATGGAGCCACATACACACATCCATACGACATACGACTAGTGCGTGCCTTCTCCAGTTGGCATATGACAATGCTTCTTGACGACACGATGTAGGGTGTAGCTAAAGAGTAAACTCTAAGTCATGTGGATGGCATGATCACTTCACACCACATGATGGATACTATTATAGCCAGACATTATTCCCTCCTTCCTCGTGTGGTGGCTAGTATCTAGTCACGCAGTCTTGTATAGTGCAATTTCAAAGATATTGTACTTTCTTTATGGTCCTTGATGATTTTCTATTGATTGTGAAGGACAACACCTTGTTTATATTTTATTGTGATGGTTTAGCCACACTTTGTGATCTTATTTTCTTGTATCCCTCATGGTTACATTTGATTTAGTGTTGAAATTTTGCACGTTTCTTGGTTTATTGTTGAAATTGAATCTTTATTTGATATTTATTTATGACTTTGGTGGCTAAACTAGTTTATCCTTATTATTTTTTATATCATCCATGTGTCGTATTGTGGTTCCTCTCCAAGGACGTATGAGGTAGACTTGGTGAGTGTATATGAGGAAGAAGACACATGGAACCTTGAGGATGGGGGTATGTGAGGCTGTTACACAGTTAGGACCCACTATCCACCTATGTGTGATGACTATCTCTTGGAGGCTAACCACATTATACAACAAGAGATAGGTCATTGTGGTCTTTCTTGGATGGTGTCACCATGTGTGTGTGGCCTAACACCATCAAGCCACTAAGTGTAAGGTATGGATTATGTGAGATGGAAATTGGCTCTTGGCTCATGGATTATGTATCATGGATTAGTATGTTGTTTCTCGATGTCTAGATGGAACCTTGTGTTTCCTTGTGATGTGATTCCTAGTGATGTGAATCTATGTGTATGTGAAGAATGTATGTTAAGTCATGAATATAGCATTTATGAAAAGATAAATTGTGTTTCCATGCTCCTAAAAAGGTATAAAATCATGATCTTTTGTTGAATATTTTATGAAATTTAGTGTTGTAAAATGAATAAAGTGGAATGTCCTATTTGTAAATGATGGATATTTAATGAAAAATGTGTACTTTGTGTGTATAATTATGTGTGTTTTATGGATATGTAGCATTCTGATGTATTGATTACTTCACAGTGTATTGGAAGAGGAATTGTAATTTAAGGGTAAAGAAAATGAAATGGCAATGCATTTGAAATTGAATACTTTTATATGTTGTTGTTATGAGAAATTTTGCAAGTTAGGATTAAGGGTGCAATGTCTTCTTTGTATTGAAATAAACTAATGAGTGTTAATGCTTATATGAAAGGATTTTGAGTGGATTATGTACTATGGAATTATTTTTGAAATGCAAGTCATGATTGTGTTATTATTGTGACATTGAAAACCAAAAGGATAGGACATGTTGAAATGGACTATATAAGTATATATCCTTGTGAGATGAATTATTTTCATAGGAAAAACTAGTGTATATTATTTTGATGTAATGAATCAACTTTGACGTGGTAATATAAATTTTTAATACTAATGTGTTATGTTTCCTCCATAGTTTGTGACTTCAAGGAGTAAGTCAAGTTTTAGGGAGGAAGGATGTAGTGTCCTCCATTCTCGCCATGGATGTGCACGTAGTTTGGCTAAGGAACCTAAATATGAAGATGGAACATGAGCTTCTGATAGTACTTTTGTGGGTATGATGCATATTAGTATGTTATAATTATGATGCAAAGATTTAATTGGATAGTTAGGTGATGCAATATTATGTTGTTGGGATAGGTGGAAAGGGTTGCATCATACCATTGGATCTATGGGGGACGTATGAGAATGAGTTATGATTGCTAGAGTCCCTTACCTAGTGATTCGGCTATTATGAATATGTGCTCTAACTCGTATGCTTTTGTGAACATGTACTAGGCTATGTCTCCACCTGAACTGTCAGGTCTGAGTGTGCCTTGAAACCCAATGGATTAGTTGACCAGAGATATCACTTGGTCCCCTACCGTAGCCATCATCCTCAAAGAGGATGAGTATTTGGTTTGTTATCTTGTCAGTTTTGTTAGTTTGGTCATTTTGTGATGTTTGAGATTTTGTAGTTGACCTGGATGGTGGTTAGGTAATTATTTTAACATTTGGTTAATTTGTTTGATAATATGTCTTTGGTTATTAAAATAAATGGAGGTACACTTTGATAAATAAATATATAATTATAGTTGATAATAAAATAAAGCTACAATGTAGTCTTATAATTAATGAATACTAATAATAATATGATAAATAAGTAAGTAAATGTTATAAGGTTGAAAAAAACTTGATTATAATCTGTAAGTAAATTTGGGTAAATGATTTTACTGGCTTGTGTGAGAATCGAATATCTATTATATTTCATTGTTAAGATTTTTAAAATAAAATGCTTTTAATTATTTCATTATTGGGATGAGGATAGGTGCTTTAATTTAATATTTTAATATTTTATTTTATGAGAGGATTTCATTTCCTTGTTTTATTTCAGAAAAGAAGAGTCTTTTGGGGAAAAAGAAAGAAAGTTACTTTTTTTTTTCCTTTCTTTTTGAATTTAATTAGTTTTATTTATGGGGGAATTGGGGAAATTGGGTTTTCACCTTTTTTGTTGTGCATGAAATTTGGAGAATACTACTTTGTGTTTATTCTACAATCCTCACATTCATGGAAGGGGATGGGTTCACTTGTCAATTGCATTCATTAACGTTTATTACCCTTTTCAGCAATACATTTTGGCAAGAGGATGGTTTTAGGAAGGGAAAGTAGAGGAGGATTGGGAGATCATCAGGAAAAAGGGAAAGATACTACACTGGTAACTTCTGATAAATTGAAGGCAATGGGACTAAAACCACTTCAAATTACTCAGGTTCCTTTCTTTCTTTAATTTTGCAGGTTTATTATTTTGTCTAGGATTTATTTCAAATTCTTGATTTTAATAGGAAAAAAAAACCCTCACATTTCCCCCCCCCCTCGGCATTATTAAAAATATGAATTAGTGATTTAGAGGAAATCATAGCTGATGAGTTGTCTTTACAACATCCCACACATTTAGTTTTAAACAATACCATAATTGGAGACTGTGTTTAAAGGGGTTTAAGAAAGTGTATCCTACAATCTTTGCATTCCATATGGTATCTATTTGAGGCATTCAGCCAAGTAATCCATGTGCCTTCTCTATGCCTTCAATTATTGCATGCATGTCTACTAGGGACATTATAACCATAAAATCCGATTTACCCTCACACGCGCCAAGTCATATGTAGTGGGATTTGGCTTTACACCTGCCAATTTCTTTGCATAAAATTTTCTAAATCTTTTTCAGCAAATACTTTTGTGCACATTCTATAGGCATTTCATTCCATGAGATGACATCAATTCGTGTGCCTGAATCTTTCTAAATTTGAGAGAGAACTCTTAGATCTCCCAACTTCACTTAAACCTGTCCCAACCCAAAGTATGGTAACAAAAAATTCACGGCCTTTGGCTTTCCTTATTGATGCCACGTAGTAGTGGCCAATGGTGTCATAATCACCTTCACTATGATCATATTGTCCAAGATTATAATATGAGTGAGATTTCATGAGAGGGGGATTGGTTGAAACAAGATCCATCACTGTCAACTATTCCACAAGAGAATGCTACCCTATAAGAAAATGAACTACTAAATGAGTCAATGCCATTGCATAGTAGGGGTCTAATTCAAAGGGTTTGTGCATCTTTTTCTGTTCCTTCATGTATACTACCCTTTTTTCACATTTTCTAGAAATTTTCTAAAGCCTTTTCAACAAATCTAATTTGTGCACATCATGTCCTCATTTCGCCCATGAGATGAGATATCTTTGAGGGCCTATGTCAATTGTTGAAACACTTAGGTCTGTGTATGGAAAAAAACCAAATGAATTCTAATTTGTGGTGTGTGATTTTTTTTATAAAATCTCTAGCAAGCAATTTCTTTGATTTATTCTATGTGATATTAAGGACTAGTTCAATTTATAAAGACTTGTACATTTTATTTATTTATGTGAAATTCTATTTGGAGTTGCATTTATAACTTTTAAAAGGATTTTAGATCAAAGTTTATATTTACATTCAAGTAGATAGTGGTTATTAAGAAGACATAATCATGAATGGAGAATATAGTGAATATATAAAAGAAAATGGAAGATTTCTAAAATGGTGTGGACATGGAAAAAATAACCCTTTTAATTTTTCTTGTTTTGTCCCTCCTTGTGCTTATTTGGCTTGATTTTACCTTGATTTAACATTGTAGTGTAACTTATACATTCACATTAGGTCTTGAATATTCAAATTATTAAGACTTTATGATGTCTTGTGAAGGTGTTGTGAAGTATTGTGACACATTTCTACACATTTCTAGAATATTCTTATTATAATTTATCTAAATATCCCATTTTTATGCCTTACCAAGCCTTATTCTAAAGAGTTGTAAAGTCTTGTAACATACTTTTATGCTTTTCTAGGCTTTCCATCACTAAATACACCTTTATTATGCTTTATTTGGCCCCTTAATGCACTTATAGGCCTTAATTAAGTGTGTTTTTTAATACAAACCTGGAATATAACATTAAATACAATATAATTTCTAACACCCACTCATATCCTTGAGTGGGACCCATTCGCCATGGGTGGTGAATGAGTCCCTCTTGGCACAAAATTCAAAATAAATTCAAATTTCTTTCAAGTTTTTATTCATTAAGACCTTATGTCAGACTTTGATGATGTATTTTTGGGTAATTAGGCAATAAGTGTGTATAAATAAGTGTTTTTCCATCAATTTTAGCACCCCCTCAATTTCATTCAAGCATTCATTCAGTCATTCAATCATCTTATTCTTGCATTCAACCATCATAACATCATTGAATCAAGCATCTTGGAGCAGCCATTGACATATATTCATACTTCAATAAGGGTTTGGTGAGTTTAGGACACTTTCATTTTTTTATTCATCATTCCTTTCTTATTTCATTTTGATTTCTTTATCAAGGGTTTAATTACCAAAGTGGGATTTGACCAAGGAAAATCCCTATACTCTAGCCCTTAACCATTTTCCCCCTCTTTGCATGTGTGTTTGCAGGTCTTGTAGGAAAATTTTTCAAAGAAATAGGGGTTAAAAAGTGTTCATTAAGTCATCAAATCCATTCAAGTCAAAAAAGACCTAATTCAAGCTTGGAGACAACATTCAACCCGTTTTCTATAGATTTGATTCCGTCAATCCGACAAGAAGTCAAATGCAGATCTAGACCCATAGAGTTGACTTAAGAATTTGTAGATTTTTGTAGGAGGACTGATTCACCATCAGTGGTGAATGAGTCTGACTTCTAGGCTAGAAAAAGGTGATTTTTAGAGATTTCATTTCTCGACACTCAAAAACCAATTTCAACAATGTTTACCTAAGAAGGATTGATTCGCCATCAGTGGCGAATGAGTCCCATTGGTCACCAACAATGATTTTTGAGACATTCTAGAATATTGTAGCATCAGCATTCTCCCTCTAGGTGCACTCTTTTTAGTTTCATTAAGTTCTGATTTCATTTATGCATGTTTCTAGTTCATTTTTGCATATCACACTATGTTTTCAAACACTTCACATTTCTTAGTTTTGCATACATTATCAATAGTATTTTTTAGTTCTTTGCATCTAGTTTACCTCATTTAGGCATATTAAATTTTGTATCACATCCCTCTTTGAGTGTAAACACTACATTTTGGCTCCAATCTTATCTCCTTTTAGGTGAAAAACCCTAAAAGGAGCATAAAGCATTTAGGTGCCAAAATATTTGTTTCCATTTTGGTAAACCTGACTTTAGAGCATTTTTACTTCTGATTCTAAGTGCATTTACATTCTAGGACTCGTAGCATTAGCTTTTGCATTATCCTTCACATTATTTTTGCATCCTAGTGTTTACAAATTTGCATTAGTGAATATCTCCATTTTTGTACTTCAAAACATTACAAAAACTCAAATTATGCATCTACATCCTAGTTTTACATCAAAAAAGCATCAAAATCACTTTAAATTTTCTAAAAAATCACAAAAACAGTCATCCCTAGGCTCATTCACCACCCTAGGAAAATTAGTCCAGTTGCACTTTCTACACAACACTTTCTATCATTTTCATAGTGTTTTTTTCATTTTTGTTTTCTGTTACTACATTCCTATTTCATTATATAGAATTCTTTTTATTTGTATTTTATTATTCCTAGTTTGCATTGCATTTGAATATACGTTGCCTTTTGTACCCCTTGTATGAGTTTTGGTGCCCTAGTGATAATACTTTAGTGAGAAGAATCTCCCGAATCATGGAATCCCATGATAATACACTCATTCTGGACCTTGGGTTGTCTTGAGCTACTACTCCTAGTATTGACAATAGTGCACTAGGCATGGATCCCACCTTTAGCAATACTTTTCCTTCCCATAACACGCAAGTTGACACAAAATGACAAATTTTGCAAGATAAAGTCATTAACATTCATGGGGATTTAGCACATTTACAACAAGATTTATGTCTTGAAAACATCTCCACCACTTCAATTCCTGCTATAGACAACATACATCACCTGCTTGAAAGTGATAAAGGCTTAAATGTTATGAAAAAATTGTTGAGATATAAAACAAACATGCTCCTTCAACTTCCCAACCAACACATACTGTGGTTAGTCAAGGAGGACTTAACACTCCTTCCACAATAGTATCTATACCTACCTACACCATTTCACAAGTAACAACTAGGGTATGTGTAGGATCATGATGGACCAAAAAGTGGCAATATGATGGGTATGTGTTTGACGACTTTTTTTAACCCAAAATTGATGAAACAAAAAGGGTTTTAAAGGAGATTCTCATCTTTCCACCAATATAAATTATGCTTTACTTTGAATTTAATAAATAATTATTATTCATTTTCTATTTGAATTACGACTAATGTCCCAATTGATAGGCTGATTGAAAAACATCTATATAGATTTCAACGGTATCACATTTTTTGAATCTAAAACATGTGTCACATTCTATGATTCACATACTATAGGATTAAAAAAATTAAAATTGAATTTCATGAAGTTTTGACCAAGTTAAGGTGGTTAGACATATGAGTTTTTTATATTTTTAAAAAGTTGCAATAAAAATTCATAATTAATTATTTCCTTAGAAAAAAAATTACAAAAAATATGCATCACATCGGGGACATGAGTCCTCTACTTATATCTAAAATATTATAAAAATATTATCATTTTATTGTGGTTAGGGTGGTCAAATAAACACCTACTTCTTATTTTTTCCCGAAATTTAAGTATATTGCATTGAAATTTCAAATTTTCACCAAATAGGATTAAAAAAAACCTAGTAGTTTAGAAACTACATTCAATTTTCTACAAATTCTATTCTTACATATTTTTGAAATAATATAGATAACTTATTCAAATTTTTATGTCAAGTTGCCTAACTCTGATTTTTCTAAATTTTTTGCCACTTAAGGGCCTTTTTTTTCCATGATGATCCTGCACATACCCACTACAATGCAACAGGTTAGCAATTTGATTCCTTCCTCAACTATTCCTACTAGTATTCCCAATTCTTCTGTAGCATTGAATGTTTTCTACTCTTCCACAATACCACCTATTAACATTCCATTCACTTTCCCTACCACTACATACACTCCATCACCATTATCTCTTCCAACTCATACCACTTACACTGACCCTCTCATCACACAACTTTTCCAACCGTTTCCTCTATGCAACAACAAATATCCACCATGAGCCAAAGTCAAAATCTTCCACCCACCTATTATGTCCATAGCATCCCATTATCCTTAGAAATATTAAGAACACCGATGCCACAAGGAATTGAAATACCTAGATTTGAGAAGTACAAAGGAAAGGGTGATCTTACTAATCATGTTAATGCTTACACAATCTTATGCAGTGAATTTGTTCTTGATGATAAAATATTGGCCAAACTATTTCCTAGGACCTTATAGGACACTGCCTTGGAGTGGTTTTCAAATTTACCAAATAATTTAATCTGTTCATTCAATGAACTAGTTGATGCTTTCATAAATATTTTCAAGTGCACATGACTCACAAAAAAACATTGGCTAATCTAATGAGATGTAAACAAAATGTGGATGAAAAAGTCATTGATTTTATCTCATACTATCAGACACTCTATTCTCAAATTGATGTCAAGATTCTTGATCCAAATCTCCAAAAGATGTTTATTGAAAATTTACAAACTCACATCCAGGATAAATTGACCATGATGAAATTTCCTTCTTTCATGCATTTATGTGCAACCCTTTGTGACTATCACAATTCGATTAGTAGTCGTGATGTCAAGTACACTACTAACCAAACTGAAAAATATGAACCTAGCACTTCACACAACTCACAACCATTTCAAAAACCAAACAAAGGCTTTTTACAATTCAATCCCCCTCCTAAAAAACCATCTCAACCCATCAACAACCAAGTAACAACTATTAAAGTTGTGATACCTTTTACTTATGGAGATCCAAAGAGATAGTTTACACTTTTACCAGACACTCTTCACAACACCATGACCTAGCTTTTGCAGCAATAGATGATTACTTTACCTACTGTTAAACCATTATATACAACTAAACCTTTGCTTCCAAACTTTAAACCCAATGCTTATTTCCATTATCATAGACAAAATGGACACGACACAAAATAGTGTGTCTTAAACACATCATGCAAGGCCTCATTGATTTTGGTCATCTATCTATTTCAATTGTCAATGTTAAAGGCAATCCATCTGTTGCCCCACCCAATAAAAATTTACAAATTTTTACAAATTTGATGCTCAAACATACCATGTCATTCGTCAAAGCTAAAGAAACTCAAAACACTTATGTGATGACTATTCATAAAACTGTTGAAAATCTTGATCCTATTCAACAATCTACTTCTATTCATCCTATGAATGATTTGGTAGGAGTGATAGATGTTATCCCTTGTAAGGGCCCACCTAAGAAAAATCTTTATATTACTTTCTCTTCTACCGATATTCTTCCAAATCTTCCTGATGGTGCTCTTTACATAGACAACCATATTTATGATAAGCCCACTAATGGGATACTCATAGATCCCACTTGTGGTGAGAATGTGATCACTAAGGAATTTTTGGTATTACATGATCTTTATCAAGATATTTATGACAAACCATAAGCATGGATAAAAACACACAATGGTTTTGTGTGCCCTACAATAGGATCGATCATCCTCCCATTACAGATAGGACCTAAGATAGTGGATGTAACATTTTCCATTATTCCAAAATCAAATTAATTTCATCTATGGCTAGGCTATCTGTTGCTTCATTTGAATGAAATTTGTCCCTTTTGTCATACACAAATGTTTAAAGTTTCCGAATCACAATGGCATATTCACTATTCACCATGGTGGCTTTCACCTTTTGTCTTCTAAAGGAAACATCTTAGAAGACTTTTCGCTAAAGCCCATGGAATCCATAACACCTCGCAAATATTTCTTTTTCATTTCTTATCAAAAGTTTAAAGCAAAGAAAATTGTTGAATTTTCCCTCTGCAATCAATCCCCATCCACTTCCAACACCCCCATCCTTGATGAGAGAATGCTTCAACCTAAACTTGAGCCACCAAATTTAGATCAACCAAACATGAACACTTCACCTTCCTCATCCAAACATCCAAGAGATAATGAAACCAATCCCATCATTCCCCCTCGCATCAAACAAGTTTATAAAGAAAAAGATAAATTGATTGATATACCTCCCATGGTTCCTTTTGCTCCTCCCCCTCAGGAAGAAAAGAAGACTATGACTGATCAACCTGCTCTTACACCTACATAGCTTCAAAATAGAATCAAATGAAACCGAGGTCCTAGGGAGCATAGTCATCGATGTTGTCTCCTTGCTCATCAACTACAAGCTAATAGAAATAAAGAAATTCAACCTCCACCTTTGATAGAAGCAATAAATAACGAACCTCCTCCTGAATCACAACCAAACAATCTGATACAATAGCCACAACTCTTGATACACCCTTCATTATAAATTAACATCCGCCCTCCCGTCATGATTAATTTGGATGATGATGTTAATGAGGAAATATCTAAAATAGATGAAGAGGTGCATAATGATCTGAATTCTTTATTTTCCTCTTCCATGAGCTTAAATGACAAAACTCCTACACCAAGTGAAGAACCTAGTACTTCCCCTAGTTCGACACTTGCAATTGTCCCTTTAGACAGTCAACCTCCCTCACAATACACTAAACATAATTGGGATGTGGATGACTTGCTCATTGGTTGACTCACATCTACCTTACTAGTCTTTTGTATTTTTCTTTTCTTTTTCCTTTTATGTGCATTTTCTGTTCCCCCGTAACGTGACATTTTGTGTTCTCCTCTCTTTGTAACATTCTTCTATTTGTACCTTCATTATTCTCTATATCATTCATTTCTTTTTTCCTTTAGCTTTTGTTTTGTGTTTTTTCTTTTTGGGATGATGAAAATCATTGAGATGCCCTATGTATCTTCCATGTTGACCCAAAAGGTCCTTTTACTTTCTTTTTCACTTTTTCTTGTGTTTTTCCTTTTGGGGATGACACAAGGTATTGAGATCACAATGTCTCCTTCATGTTGACCCAAAAGCTTTTCATTTTCGTTCACCTTTTCATTTTATTTTCACTTGTGTTTTCCTTTTGGGGACGATGCAAAGCGTTGAGACCACAATGTCTCTTCCATGTTGACCCAAAATGGATTTTATTTTTCTTTTTTTTTCGCTCTCTTTGTGTCATTCTTCTAGTTCTATGTATTTGGGGAATGATGATAGTTTTGAGCTCTTTAATCAAAACATTGCAACAACAAACATACTGACCCCAAATCCATAGATCCCGTATGTGTTTGGTGTTTTCATTTTTAGGGAAACCCCTCTTTTGTTCATTTTTCCTTCACATGATGTAGCCTTACTTGGAAACATATGACTTGGCATAGGGGATTTCTGAGTTGGCTCTCATTTATTATTTCTTTTTTCATTTTTCATTTGCTACTTTAAAGTAATTGCTCACAAAATAGTGTGTAGGAATTCCTTTAAAGCAGGGGCATACATTGGCATTATCATTTTGCATTTCTCTTTTTTCTTAGTTCTTAGTGCAACCTTGTTACTTCATACGATGCATTTGTCACTTTGTTGATGACATTGGGTATGATGTCCTTCATAAGTGTGATCTATTTTAGAATATTATATTCCTCTTAGTGGCCTGATGTGATGCACTGCATCCCCTAAGTTGTGAATATTCTATTCTTTGATTGGTCCTCTCTTGGAGACATTAGACACAATTTTCCCTAAGTTAAGACCTCAAATGAACTTAACAAGACTCATTTAAACATCTTTTGATTGTGGCATTTTGAATTTACATGGCCACCTTGCATAACACAACTTGCATGCATGTGGTGCCATTGCATTTGTTCATGAGTTCTAAGCATACAAAGCTTTTCTTGTCTAATGAAGCACAAAATGACATTTTTCTTTGTGGTGCCTTATTAAAGTTATCAGGAGGTATAAATTTAGTATGGCTGAGTAGGAAATCCCATTCTGAGGCATGATTTTCCCCATAGCCACCTTGTGGATTTCTCACCCCACAGAAAACTAGAAGTTTCATGGCCCCAAAGTGAGTATACTTGGACTTTCTCACTCGGCGGATAGCCATGAGTTCCATCACCCCAAAGTGAGTACACATTTCTTGTTCCAAAAAAATAATCCTAGATCTAATCCACAATGAGCTGGACCAACGATCAAAGCTTTCTCTACTTTCCTTCATTCTTTTTCATCACTTTCATGTATATTCCTTTGTGCTTATGATTGATTTACCATGGGATCTTCATCTTGGGAGCTTGATCATCCCTCTTGATCATTGTTGTCTCATTTTATCAAACATTAGCACATTTAGACCCCTCTTGAGATGTGTTGCTCTACTTTGTGTGAGTTTGAAGCAAGTTCATCCTCTCACTAAAATAGAGGCTAACTGTGGACACGAAAAAAGTAACCATTTTACTTTTTCTTGTTTTTTCCCTCCTTGTACTTATTTGGCTTGATTTTACCTTGATTTAATGTTGTACTGTAACTTATACATTCACATTAGGTCTTGAATATTCAAATTATTAAGACTTTATGATGTCTTGTGAAGGTGTTGTGAAGTGTTGTGACACATTTCTACAATTTTCTAGAATCTTCTTATTATAATTCATCTAAATATCCATTTTTTATCCCTCACCAAGCCTTATTCTAAAGTGATGTAAAGTCTTGTAACATACTTTCACACTTTTCTAGGCTTTTCATCACTAAATACACCTTTCTTGTGCTTTATTTTCCCCCTTTATGCACTTATAGGCCTTAATTAAGTGTGTTTTTAATACAAAAATGACAAACAACATTAAAGAAAATATAATTTCTGACACCTGCTCACATTCCTTGAGTGGGACCCATTCGCCATGGGTGGTGAATGAGTCCCTCTTAGCACAACATTCAAAATAAATTCAAATTTATTATGGTTTTTTATTCATTAAGACCTTATGTCGACCTGTGATGATGTATTTTTGGGTAATTAGGGCATAAGTGTGTATAAATAAGTGTTTTTCCTTCCATTTTAGCCCCCCCCCAAATTTCATTCAAGCATTCATTCATACATTCAATCATCTCATTCTTGCATTCAAGCATCATAACATCATTCAATCAAGCATCTTGGAGCAACCATTGATATATCTTCATACTTCAAAAACAAGGGTTTGGTGAGTTTAGGAAACTTTCATGTTGTTTATTCATCATTCCTTTCTTATTTCATTTTGATTTCTTTATCAAGGGTTTGATTACCAAAGTGGGATTTGACCAAGGAAAATCCCTATACTCTAACCCTTAACCATTTTCCCCCTCTTTGGATGTGTTTTTACAAGTCTTGTAGGTAGATTTTTCAAATAAATAGGTGCTGAAAAGTGGTGAATAAGTCATCAAATCCATTCAATTCAACAAAGACCTAATTCAAGGTTGGAGAGAACATTCAACCTATTTTTTGCAGATTTGATTCTGTCAACCTGACAAGAAGACAAGTGCAGATCTAGACCCACAGAGTTGACTTTAGAATTTGTAGATTTTTGTAGGAGAACTGATTCTCCATTAGTGGTGAATGAGTCCCACTACTAGGCTGGAAAAGTAATTTTTGCAAATTTCAGTTCCCGATACTTAGAAATTGGTTTTAACAAAGTTTACCAGAAGAAGGATTGATTCGCCATCAATGGCGAATGAGTCCCACTAGTCATCAACAGTGATTTCTGAGACATTCCATAATCTTCCAGCATCAGCATTCTACCTCTAGGTGCACTCTATTTAGTTTCATTAAGTTCTAATTTCATTTGTGCATTTTTTAGTTAATTTCTGCATATCACACTGTGTTTTCAAACAATTCATATTTCTTAGTTTTGCATACATTATCAATAGTATTTTTCAGTTATTTTCATTTACTTTACTTCATTTAGGCATATTACATTTGTATCACATCCCTCTTTGAGTGTAAACACTGATTTTGTCTCCAATCTTATCTCCTTTTAGGTGAAAAACCCTAGAAGGAGCATAAAGCATTCAGGTGCCAAAATCTTTGTTTCCAAATGGTATATTAATAATTTAATTTATGTGAGCTTGTTTTCTTTTAAATTATATAGGAAATGAAATTTTCATTGAATTCAATCCTTAATGAAGAAATTAACAATTTACTATCTTGAACCAAAAATATCACATGGTAGTACCAAGAGTTCTTGGGTAAATGTTCTATTGGTATACATAGTATTAATGATTAAAATGATACATGCCATATATTAAGGAGGAATTTTATTAAAAATAAACATGCTGATTCTATTGGAATAGTTAAAATGAGTAATAAATTTTATGTGGATAAATGAATAGGGTAATAATTAAGTAAATTGACAATTAAGGGATTGTTAACATGAAGTGAATGTAAAATGTAAGGAAAAAGGGGTATTTAATTTAAATGTTTCAGATGGAGTGGTAAATAATTTAGATTACCTTATTTTTAACTATTCAATAGATGAATGGTGAATATTTTTATATAATTATTTATAGTTGAATTGTAAAATTTCCATGTAATTTAGTCTTTTTGAATATTGTTATTATAGTTATTGCAAATACAATTATTGGTGGTAGATAATCTAATTATTGAATTAAGTGGTTAATATAATTGAGAGATAAGTGAAATAATCCCTTAATTAAAGAAATGTTTTCATGGTTATAATGGGATGATTACATGTTGTATTAGGCAATGTGTTTTGATTTATGGATTATGTGTCCATGTAATTGTTGAAGGTTTGTGTAAGGTTCTATTCCTTTGGGATGTATGTTTAGTGTGTTTGTTTCTAGAGGCCTAGGAAGGGGTATATATTGCATGAATGGACCTTAGGGTTGTCTAACCTCAGAAGTGGTTGAATTTGTGGTTGGTCATGTGTATTGTGTGGTCTTGATCCCTAAGGGTGTTGTCTCCTATTAAGCATGGATTCTTAAGTTGTGGTAATAATTTTATATTGAAGGGTTTTCTAGTTGCAAGTAGGGGGAGTAGCTTGCAATGGGGGCCAGAACCCAAAGTGGTGTCTAGGAAAACCCATGCTAGAACTGTGATGACACTCCTCCCTATTGCAACCTATCACTCCCTAGTTGTATTTTCCTCTTGAGGTGTGAGTGCCTTTGGAAGTGGTGTTAGTGTTGTTAGCAGTGTGATGTTGGGGTCTTGGTATAGTCCTTGTTGTGTTAGTCTATTGCTTTCCTGACTGTTAGTTGGATGTTGGGCCTTGTGTTATCTCCTAGCATGGGGGTGGACCTCATGGTTCCACATGGTCAGGTGGTTGGTGCTTTTTCTCCATTGGGAATTCTTGTTGCATGTTCGCGAGCGTGGTGACTAATCATTGCTTTGTGGTTTCCAGTTCCTATTCCTTTTTGAGAAGATATTTTTCCGTGCATTGTATATTGGATTATATATATGTTTGTATCTCTTAATGTAATCTGATGTAATTCTTCCTACATGTACTTGAGGAAGAAATAGTGTAAATATTGTAATAATGTAACAATTATTAATAATTTCATCTTATAGACAGCATTGTAAGAAATGCATTGTGCATAGGTTAGTTAGCTAGGAATGATCTTTAATGTTGATTATCTATTGTTATATGATGAAAGTAAATAATGTAGAATCATTTAATATGATGTCTTAAAATGAACCTTGCATGTTAGATTGTTCTTGTATCTTTCATTGTTGATGAGATGCTTCTTGTATCCTTGATTGTTAGTTTGTGAGTAACAGAGTAGGGGAACCTTAGAGGACCTAGGTTTAGATTATTATGTTATGTGTTATTTTTTTTTAAAAAAATCAAGTTATTTTAATTTCTCTTAGTTTGTGTTGTCCTTTGGGGTTCCTTGGCGAGGACGTTACATGATGTTAGTATAAAATATATTCTTAGAATATTTAGCTAGAGTAAAACCCTTCCAATTAGCTAAAATTATGGAAAGGGACCATAGAGCCAACTTTCTAGAGAAAGCATCAACAATATTTTTCTTCCCATGATTCATGTACTCTAAGGAAAAATCATATACTTGTATTTTACTTAGCCACTTCTACTAGCGAGAATTTAAGTCCCATTGGCTCAAGAAGAGTTTCAAGATATTTTGATCAATTTTCACAACAAATTGTCCACAAACAAAATAGTTTTTGAACTTATTTGATGCATGCATAATAGCCAACAATTATTTATCATAGATTGAGTAAGTATCTTTGAATTCTTTTGGTTTTCTTCTTTCAAAGGCTATAAGGTTTCTTCTCTTATTTATAAAAATCCTTATTCCTTATCCTAAGGCATCACATTCAACCACAAATGGAAGATAAAAATTAGGTATAGTAAGTACCAAGCATGAGATCATTACCTATTTATTTTTTTCAAAAAAATTTAAGAAATTTTAGTCCTTTCAAATGTTCCTTTATTTTCCATATATATTAAAGGTGCAACAAGTTGAGAAAATAGTTTAAAAAATCTGTTATAGTAGATGCACAACCCAAAAAAGCCTCTCAATTTTGTTGTAGTAGGTGGTGGTCAATATAAGATGACTTGGATCTCTTGAGAATTTTCTTGCATGCCCTTGGAACTTATGGCATTACCTATAAAATAGATAATTTCTATCAACCTAAACTCACTTTTGGAATTTTGGATGAAAGGACTTATTTTCTAAAATGTCCAACACCATGTCTAAGTGTTTGAGATGCTCTTACTAGGTTTTACTATAAATTAGAATGTCATCAAAGAAGAAAAATACAATTTTTTCAAATAATTGTTGAATAATTGATTCATTCTTGATTGGAATGTAGCTAAGGTATTTGTTAGATTAAAGATAATAACTAAAAATTTAAAATATCCAAAGTGACATCTAAATGTTGGTTTATTTGTATCATCACCTCTTACACTAATCTGATGGTAGTCATATCTAAGAACAACCTTAGAGAAGTACATAGATCCATGTAGTATTAGCTTATCTATCTTTGGTATATGATACTTGTTCTTGATGTACTTCTAATTCAAAACTCCCTATAATCAATATACATCTACATGGTCCCATCTTTTTTCAGAAGAACCACCAGGGATGAAAAGGGACTAGAGCTAGGTCTTATGTAGCCCGTCTCTAGGAATTAATTTATATCCTTTTCAAATTCTTTCATATGCACCCTTGGGTGGAGATATGGATTGGTTATCACTATTCTTACACCTAGTTCCAATTCTATGACATGTTGGAATCCTCTATGTGGGAGAAATCTTGGTGGTAAGTCATTGAATACCATATTGTGCCAATTCATTTTTTGAATATTAACATGATGAGGGAATCTTTGACATTTTGAATGATTTGTGGCAATAAATAAACAAATGGCTACTTAAGCCACTTGATACTTGTAGAAATCCCTCTCCATTTTTTTATGTGACCACCCTAGGGGTGCTATTGGATATCTTATTGATAATATATTTCCTATTTGATTTTAACTTGAGTTCCATAGATTAATAATTATAAGTAAATTCACTTAATAAATTTAAACATTATACAGTACCATATTTATTTCTCTTAAGCCAACAAAAAATCATCACACACCTTATGATTTCCTAAGGCTAGATGGATTTGTTGAATTACATTGGTATAATGAAAAGTAAATCTATCTAAAAAAATTATATTGAAGCCCTCAATATATTCCACCTCTAGTCCTCTTTTGATAACCAATACTCCATCAATGAAATTTTGGGTTTCCCTACTATCTATAAGCACTAATATCCATTATCTAAGCAACACTCCACATACTTTGAATGAGTGGTACTTGGGTGGTCTTGAAAGAGCTACAAGTGTGCCTTAATTCCTCTATTCCTTTCCTTCTCACTCAAGTTCATGGTCTTTTAAATCCATAAATTCCTTAGGCTCATTTGAATTTGAATTTTTCTAATACTATCTCAATTTAGTACAATTGACCCTTGCCAAAGCACTTATGACTTGGGTCCCAAGGTTCTTTGCAAGTAAATAAAACCTTCTTTCTCCTTTGGTTTCTTTGGGGTAATTTGAGGGGTGGTCTTTTTATAAGGTGTGTAACATCAATTTTTGTGGAAATTTCCCTTACGCTACCCAAATGTGGGTGTCTTGGAATGATACAAAAAATTATTCTTCATAATATATGGTTCTAGAGTTAGCACTCTTTTCATATACTCATACAATGTAGATGGTGTAAAATATTTGACAAGACTTTTGAGAGGTCTAGGAATTCCTTCAACAAAAATATATATGATTCTTTTTTTGAAATATCTATCATAACAACAATATTCTAGAATTTTTCTACATAGACACTTATTGTAGTTTTATTCTTGATCTTGGAGAGTGCTCTAAAATATTCTTCTAAATTTTTAATCTCAAATATGCCAAGTACCCTTTGAAAAATATCTTTATATGTTAATATTTGATCATGTCCCAATGTGATGTAGTCATAGTATGATTAGTCATATGTAAAACCTTCTCAATGAAAATAAGTAAATTCAATTGCATATTTTTCCTTCATGGGGTTGAGGGTAAATTAAGTCTATAATTTCTCCAACTAGGCTTGAGATGAATTCTAATCACTTCCATCAAAGTTTCTATAAAAGTTCTATAGCTTATTTTCCAATTTCATGTCTTTGGACTTACTATATATTCGTTGATCCTTTATTGTAGAGGGGACTTCTTACCATATCAACATATTTTTTAAAAGATGAGGCTACTCTCATTGTTTTTGACTGATTATGATATTTATCCATTAATCTGTCAACTTCTTAAATAAATTCTTCATTAGTGGTGAGGGGAACTATTTCAAATTCTTCCTATAAAAATATGGGACTTAAAATTTTAATATGGTATCACCTACTATTCTACTATTTTTTGTGTAGTTTTCCCTTTGATGGAGATTTCTCATTCTTAAATATTTGACTAACTTCTTATTGGGAAAATGTGTCTCAACCTTGCAATTACATAAGATATTGTTGATACGCAAGTGGCAACAAGCCACACAAAGGTATGGCCTAAAATAAAGTCCTAGGATATGGTACCAAAAATTTGATACACGTGTTGACTTTTGGATTTGAGCATTCTAAATCAGATCATTGTGTTTATTATAAAACTGATGGTGATTATTTCTTGTTTATTGCATTCTATGTTGATGATATATTATTTATTGGTAAAGGGAAAGGTATGATTTCAAAATTGAAATCTCAACTTGCTGTTAAATTTGAAATGAAAAACCTTGGTACAACTAGACACATTCTTGGGATGGAAATTAAAAGAGATAGAGTGAATAGAAAGCTATGGCTTGGCCAAAATAAGTATGTCAATTTAATTTTATAGACGTTTGATATGCAGGATTGTAGACCATTATGTGTTCTTGTTTCAATTGGAACAAAGTTATCTATTTCAAATTATCCAACATCTCCATCAGATATGGAAGACATGGGAAAAGTGCCTTACCAGAGTGCAGTTGGAGTTTGATGTATGCTATGGTTTGTACTAGACTAGACATTTCCCAAGAAGTGTGAGTTCTTTCCATATATATGTCTAATCATAGTAGAGTTCATTGAAATTTAGTTAAAAGAGTCTTTATATATTTGCATAGTACCTTAGAGTATTCCTTGTGTTATCATAGTAATATGACTAAAGACGAGATTTCCCTTGATATTTGAACATGGTTATGTGGATTCAAACTGGGTAGGTGATGTTGATAGAAGATGATCCACTGATTCTTATGTTTTTACTTTATTTGGTGGTTCAATTAGTTGGATGAGTAAGCAAAAGGTTTTGGTTGCTTTGTTCACTATTAAAGCTAAGTATATGCCAGCTACTCATGCTTGTAAAGAATTCATTTGGCTTAAGAGACTATGTTCAAATATTGGAATAAAACAAGGCACAGTGAAAATTTATTGTGACAGTCAGAGTGTGATATGTATAGCTAAGAACCTGACATTTCATTCCAAGACCAAGCACATTGATGTACAATATCATTTTGTTAGAGATATGGTCGAAGATGGCAGGGTGGATTTGGCTAAGGCATAGACTTTGATGAATGTTGTTGATTCTTTAACCAAGCCTATGATCATAGAGAAGTTCAAATGGTGTTCAATATAGACTATGGGCCTTTCAACTCCTAGAAATTAAGAGATTATTTTACACACCCTCTTGTTGCTCTTGCAAGGTGTTCAAAAAGTGGGAGATTTGTTGGAAAAATGTGTCTCAACCTTGCAATTACATAAGGTATTGTTGATATGTAAGCAATAGAGTAGTTCCCCCTCTGTGAGGGGTTCAGGGGGATCATCTCCCTGATGGGGGGTCCAGGGACCTACGCCTCGGTGGACACTCAAGGGCAGTGCCCCTAAAAGCTAAATTTTATGTATATTTTATTATTGTAAATTTGGACTATTCATCATTAGGTCTTAGATTTTATGATCAATATTTTGTTGTATTGACTTTCCCTAGAAGAAAACTCAATGTTATGAGAGCATTGTATTATGACTATGTATTATGATGTATTTTGAGAGTCTACTTGTGGTCATGTTGCCTCTAAATCTCTGGTTGGTGGTACTCCTGTGAGAAGCTTGCTTTGAAATTATATTATAACCTTTGTGATTTCTAAATAATATATTGGGAAGCTTTTGGAGTGTGGGGTTTTTCTCTTGAAAGGGTTTTTCTCACACAAATCACTATGTTGTGGTATGCATGATATTTGTGTTTAAGTTTTCGTAACTATTCAAAAAATCTATAAAGTTTTGTATTAAATCCTTCTCTCAAGATTAGTGTAGGAAGTTATTTTGCTACCTTAGCTTCCTTACACTTCTTAGTTAATTTATTTTATCTTTTTGTCCTTGATCTAAAATTTTAAAATTCATTTGGAAGAACTCTTCTTTCTTTTCATCCATCAAATTTGTTTTCCTTACCTCTTTTAGAAATGACTTCTCCTATATCCAAACTTTTAGTGTTCAAACCTTTAACCTATGATATCTTGTATATTCATCTTAAGTATTTGACCTCTTTGTGATGAGGAAACATAAATTATTAAAATACCTTGTATGACAACTCTTTTTCTTTGATACCACTATGAGCTAGTAAAATTTGGGATTTTGATTATTTTTAAAAAGATTTGACTAACCTAAAAAAATCTTAAAAAAACATAATATTAACTTTGATTATTCACTTTAATTTTAAATATTAAAGACAAATGTGATTAAAACCTTGATTCATCATGGGTTTACAAAATATTAAAAACTCAAAAAAATTAAAATAGAGAAATATTTATATAAAAATTTGGGCCCAAAATAAATTATGAATAGTATATTTAACCACACAAAAGTGTAACAAACAATATCAACCATGATAGTAGCTAGTACAATGGCTACAACAGTAGTAAAACAACTAAAAATACCCTACAATTTTTTGACAATAGTTTATTATTGTACTTGACACATTATTATTCCAGTGAAGAATAATCATTGATCTTTTGGCATAATCATGAAAATAATAATCATTGAGGAGATATTGAAAAGACTTTAGAAATAAGTACATAAAGAGAGTGATCTTGACAAAACCTTGTTAAAAAGACCAAAATAAGACAATTTGATGAGATTGATGGTTATTAATTGTGAGGCAAGTTAAAGCATCACTAAGGAGTGGTTGAATAGAATTATAAAGTTGGGAATAAAACCTAAAGATTGTAATATTGTCAAAATGAAGAGCCACTCAATGATGTCATAGGATTTCTCAAGTTAAATTTGATAGATATGACCTTCTATTGGGTGGAATTAGTTAGTCCATGCCCTCCAAAATAGCAAACAACATTAAATCGAGATTGTACTTTCTATGTGTAAACCTAGACTTTAGATAGAGAATGAATAGGGGTTGCCATCATAGATTTATCGCCATAATCTTATAAACATTAAAGAAAGTGATATCTTTCCAATTGGAAGTTCAAGGCCATTGACTTTGGGGGTTAATCTAGTGTTATCTTGGTTAACGACGTTCCCCATTGAATTTACCTATAGAGCTTCCATATCAACTTTATATGGATCTAGATAAGCCAAATCCCAAATAATTTAATGGAATTCACAAGGGAAACTCTAGATGTTAGGGGCTTTGGTATATGCCATCTAATTAGTGGCATATTGAAGCTAAACAATAGAAAAAAAACTATCAAAGGCCACTTATTATACTTTAAAAATCCTGCAAGACACACCACTAAGATAATTCTCACCTTGACAATATCTTCATTAAATGTAGAAGCTTGGGCTTGAAGAACTATGTATAATGTATAACAAGCATGACATCTCAAAACTTGGTTAACACTTCAACAAAAATAAAATTAGGTCAAAAAAGTTATTCCTTTTTAAATTCATAATAATTAAAAATAAATAGATTTACGTCCAACTCATCCTTATTATTGGTGTTCATAGATACTCTTATTTGTTATATAGTTTCTCTTCAATGGTTATCTAATCCCAACTACTCACTCACAAGGACATCGAGATTTTTAAAATTTCTTTTCTTTAACATCCCTTTACTACAACTCTCTTATAGAGACATAAGATTCACACTATTAATAATGTGTTGTATGTTCATGTTTATATCATATATCTATTATAATCAAGTTGAATTTGCTTTCAAAACTATTGTACATGTTGTTAAATGAAGCAAAACTTATCTATAAAGATTACAATAACACAAATTCTTGAACTTTACTAACTAATCTCCATAAAATTTCAACAAAAACAAAATTAGGTTAAAAAAGTTATTCTATTTGAAATTCAAATAATTAAAAATAAATAGACTTACATCCAACTCATCCTTATTATTGATGTCCATAGTTACTCTTATTTGATATATAGTTTCTCTTCAATGATAACCTAATCCCAACTACTAACTCACAAGGACATCAAGATTTTTAAATCTTTTTTTCTTTAACATCCCTTTATTAGAACTCTCTTATAGAGACATAAGAGTCACACTATTAATGATGTATCGTATGTTCATATTTATATCATATAAATATTTTAATCAAGTTGACTTTACTTTCAAAACTATTGTACATGTTGTTAAATGAAGCAAAACTTATCCATAAAGATTACAACAATACAAATTCTTGAACTTTACTAACTAATCTCCATAAAATTTCAAAATTTTAAAATAAAAAAGTATTTCATAAAGTTTTTTTTTCCCCCAAATGGGACCTCCTCTAATGAGAGCTACAACTCATAGGCCTATATGACTTTTTTTTTTTTGGTTGATGATAGGGGTACCCCCACAACCCGGCCCAACGTCCAAGGGGGCAAGCTGAGGTGAGACTACTCCCCTTCAATGATTACCTAATCTCAACTACTAACTCACAAGGACATCAAGTTTTTTAAATATTTTTTTTCTTTAGCATCCCTTTATTAGAACTCTCTTATAGAGACATAACAGTCACACTATTAATGATGTGTCATACGCTCATATTTATATCCTATATCTATTATAATCAAGTTGACTTTACTTTCAAAACTATTGTACATATCGTTAAATGAAACAAAACTTATCTATAAAGATTACAACAATACAAATTCTTGAAATTACTAACTAATCTCCATAAAATTTCAAAGTTTCAAAACTATATATATATATATTTTTTTATTTTTTTTCCAAAAATGAGACCTCTAATGAGGGTTACAACTCATAGGCCAATATGTCATAACCAACCTAGCTTGAAATAGTGTTTCTTCTGCAGTTGTACCCTTATTCAATAAACCTTTGTCTGCAGATATTTAGTCCCATAAACTTACTGTTTTAGTTTACTAAGGTGTACAAGAAATAAATTTTCTTCTGAATGACATCATTTTTGAAAAATCTGTTTCTCATTCTTGGTGACAACCATAGAAATTCCGTCCCCAATTACATCAACCATGCTTTCAAGAAACCGTGTATTTCTCCTATTTCTAAGATTTGTGTGGGTAAAATTGACTGATATTGATTGTTGGATGCCTTGAAACTTCCATGGATTTGGACTGTTGTCCACCCACTCTCTACGTATTGAAAGTTACAGCAGACATTTGTCAATGCAAGCTTAGCTAGACGACATCATTATATCCCATCACATCCATTATAAAAATCCACTAAGAGCTTGAATTTATTGATTGCTAACATTGAGAGGATTCTGCTGTCTGAGATGCAGTTGTCATGAGAGCGACTTCAATGGCTTTTTCTTTTTGTTTCTTTTTGACTTTTTTCTTGGCACTCGATTCAATCCTGGAAAGAGAAAAATATCAGCATAACTTTTATAATTCAGTTACTACCTATCTTCATGTACTTCCTTTGTTAGTGACCGCTTCTAAGATTTTTATATATAATTCATACAGTATTCAGAGTACAAGTTTGAAAGGTTTACTATAAAAAAATGGTTATTTAGTATTTTTGGGTTTGATAAAATAAAGTTTATATTGTGTTAAATCAAAAATTTAGAATATTAATGTAAGCATATTAAATATAAGTTGTAGTATCAAGAGGAGAAGCTGGCGATTCATCATATTGAAGATAAATGTTTCAAAACATCTTAAGTATCTTATGGATTTTGCGTACTTAAAAGTACAAGAACATCTTGTTGTGGTGGTAGAGTTATCACTATAGCCTCAAGTCTAGTTTGCATATATTAGATGCCTCGTCCTGAGTGGATGCAAACCAATCCCATTTTTGAGTCAATGATGGTGAAAAGTGGCTTTGTTGTTCGGGAGTTAGAGGTAGCATAGTTTGCATATTACCATCTAATGACACTCTACTCATTATCTTGTAAATGTTGAAAATCTAATGCCACCTTTGTTTGAGTCTAGATTTGTAACAATGTAGAGGTGATAATACTTTCTCAGGAATAGAGAAATAATAGTCAATATCTTTAAAATAAAAACTTCACTATTTCTAGCTTTTTGTTGCTGAAATAAAATAGTCACTATAAAGAAATTTCAAATTCTAGCAATATAAGCAAGCCATTAACTTGTATGTCAATAAGTAAATTTCCAAGAAATATATTTGGATGAAAAGAATAGAAAAGACCATGAATCCAATTCTAGACATATTGGGCATGAGAGAAAGCCCAAAACATATGTTTAAAGGTCTCCACTTTCTAGCAAGTTGGACATTTAGGATTAACAAGGCCAATGAGTAAGATTTTCACACAATGCCAAGCTCTAATAGACCAGATGCTAAAGGAAATAAGCAAATTTTGACTCATGACTAGCTTAATAAATTTTAGTAATTTTGAAGAGCCAAATGTGAGAGAAGGAATTTAATCCCATTGTTTGCTAAGCCCATTGAGAGCCAACAAGAAAGGGCTAAGAACTCTATGAAGAAGACCTATGGTATAAAGCCAAATGGAATGTCTAAATTTCATCATCAATCTATCTACTAAGCTTGAAGAGGTTGAAGCCCTAACTTATGAAGCATCACATCTAGGATGGGCTCTTATATGCAAAGAATTATGGGAATTTTTTATAGAAAGAAGCTAAAATTTATCTATAACATTGGCCAAGGGATCTAATGTCTAGATGGGGCCATATCCCTAATGGTGTGAATGCCTTTATGAAAAAGTATGATATCTTTAATACAAGAGAAATGGCCAACATAAGACCAAAGAAATTAATAATAGGATACCACCAAAGACTATGGTATTTTGAAGAACCTAGTCTTGAAGCCATCCTTGATTCTCGAAAAGGGCTTTCAAGTCACAAAAGTATTCTAAATTATTTGATCAATAAAAAAACCTTAAATCTTGACTTAGAACATTAGTGATGAGAAAAGAATGAAATCCAATGTATTGCTAACACTTGGATCATTTAAATCACATTTTAAAACTACGAGTAGACATCTATAATATGCCCAAGGGACCTTTATTCTCTTTCCTACCTAAACATTCACAAAACAAAATTTACTTTTCCCATATTTACCTTAGTGCTTCCCTTTCAAATTTGCACGATAAAATTAACTATCCCAAATGCCTTTGCCTAGCACACATATTTACTTGCTAAAAAGTTACATGATATTGAAATAAAAAAACCCACAAAACTCTTGCAATATACATGAGAATTTCTCCTTTGTGTGTAAACTCTTTGTCTCTCATTCCTTAAGATTGTATACTTTATAAAAATCATATAAGAACAATTGTTTTAACTATACACATTAATATTCTCCTATACACTTTTATTTATCCTCTTCATATCAAATTTAAAGAGAATATTTAAAATATTTCTTGTCAAATATTTTGTCCATAGATTTTACAGAGCCATGCCAAATAAAATATGAATATATTGATTTTGGTTCTTCTCCTAGATGCAAACAATTGCATTTGATTTAAAAACTTGAAAGCAAATCCATCAAATTTATTTTGTGCATGTGTTGCAACTAATAAATTCTATAAAATATTTTGTCAAACAATTCATGTGCATTATCTATACTTTCTATTTTACATGCATATATGACTAACACAACTTGCTGACCGTTTCCTTTCTACTTTAAACACCTTTATATCAACATAAAAATCTTACAAAACTATTGTGAACATATTACTATCCCTTTTAAATAATGTCACTAAAAACTAACTAAACAATAAAAAAGAGTGCCATTGTTTTTTTTTTAAGGCTCACTCTAATATTTTATTAGTTATCAAGTTTCATAACTTTTTATTAATCTTATTGTCCATTATTTGAGTTTTGTTTTCTTATATTTCATTTATCTTTTTACGTTTTTACATTTTGTTATGTTATTAGGATTGTCTTTTTTTTCAGATTTTTTATAATTTATTTTTTTACTATTCATATTACCCAATATTATAATTTTGCTTTTTAATATATCTTTAATATTTTAATTATATTATACATATATATTTTTAAGATTGTCTTTATTATTTAGTAGTGTCTATAATATTACTTATCTTTATTATATCTTGATTTATTTGTGTCTTGTTTATATTTTTAAGCTTATTATAGTTTTATATTTTTAATTTCATAATATATTTTGTTTTCTTTGGGTCTAGTATATAGATATTTTTTAAAGATTTTGATTTCACTTTATTATTTGATTTTTTCTTCTTTAACGTGGTTCCTATTAAATATTATGATACCTTAGTTTTGTTGATTGTCCTCTATTTTTATTGTTCTCCTTTAGACTTTATTTACCTTGTTTGAGTTTCATTTTGTATTTAATTTTGTTAGATTTTAATAGATATTTCTATTGTCTTTCCTTATTTTTTGGGTTTTTTTGGTGGTTTTTCCCATTTATTTCATATTACTCTTATTTGTTAGTATTATTTTGAATATATTGTCTTTTAGTTATTACATATATTATAGCTTAATATTATTGCTCTATAATATTTCTTATAAAATAACATTTTAATATTTTATATTTTATAGTGTCTTAGTGTCTTAGGGTCTATATATATATATATATATATATATATATATATATTAGTATGTTATTAAATATTACTGGGGTCTATAATTTATTAAATATTTGACATTTTTATCTTGTTTCCTATTTAATATTTTTGTACCTTAGTTTTTGTTAGTGGTCCTTTGCTTTTATTGTTCTCTAATAGTCTTTTTCCATCCAACTTGGTATGTTATATTTTGTATTTAATTTAGACAGATTATAATATTAGCACAATATTATAGTCGAATAATCTTTCTTTGTTTTCTTGTTTAAAGATAGTCATTTGTTTCTTATTCTCTAATTTGTTAGTATTATATTGAATTTGATTTTTGATAGTAATTTAAAATAAAATTGTTTCATATTTTTTATATTTAATCTTATTATGTTAGCCCTTATTATTTTTTTTCCAATTTAGTTGACTAGGCTTTTTAGTCTTTTAAAATATTTTTTAATTTTGTAATTTTTTAATTAGTCTCATTGGGTGGGTGTATGCCTAACTCTTTGTCTTATATATCTCCTTCCTTAATCCCCCGCCTATTTAATTATCCAAATCTACTTCTAATTTTTCACTCTCTTACTCTCTTTGCTCAACATCTTGATGATGGATCATGGAGTATGATCTAGAACGTTGATGCAAAAAAGATTACACATAGTTACAATCCAGAAAGCTTAGCACTAAATATGAACTAATTTCAACTTTAAATCCATTATAATCCCCATTACACAACCTCAGTACATTTGGAGAGTGGATGGCATAAAGAGGGGATGAACCAATAATGCACATGATTTTTATGGTATTTGTTGCAACTCAAATATGGTACGTTCACTGTTTGCACTCTGCCTTAGCATTAAAATAGTAGAACTAGAAATCACACCTTAGTGTGCAATGGGTACGCTGAAGAAGTGTGGAAGGTCAATTAAGATCAATTTTGGTCAATTGGTAGGTCATTTAGAAAATGTAGTTTGTGCAATAAAGGTCTCAATGGAGAAGTGGTAGCTTCAAATAAACTATGCATCCACTTACAGGGATCCAAATATGATTGAAATAAAAACCTCTAAATCATGAAGATAATCAGGCTCCATTACCAACATACTCATGTTATATTCGCAAGAAGGATAAGGGTGCTGGCAAGAAGTTGAGTTCACTTTTTGGCCAAAAAGTGGGTGTTTTTCCTAATTTTCAGAATTTGACACATTTGACCTTAAAATTGGAAGCACTTAGAGATGGAATCTTCAAAAAAGTCACTAATCATAAAATGTAGTACTCGGAGTCTAGTTTCCAAATATGTAATTTATTTCAATACCCAGATTGTACAAATTGAGTTTCAATATGCATTTCTAAAAACCACTATTTAAGGGCGAGGACCCTAGCTCGGTTGGCTAAGTAATTTCGTTGCGGCTCTGCTGGTCACGAGTTCTAGTCTCCCCCATCCCGTGGTATCGGAGGGCGTGTCGCGCCAGCGCCGCCGGTCATGTTAAAAAGTTTACCAGGCGCACTGCAGTTTATAGGGGGTCGTGCTACCCGATTCCTGCAGCCTAAAAAAAATAACCACTATTTAAAAGTCACTTTTTTTAACCATACCATGCACGTGTATGACATCCATATTTTTACCTAAATTATCACATTTTTCTAAATCCTTTTGGGAAAAGATTTGTGATGCACTAAATCTTTTTCTCGATATTTTTTTGTAATTTTTTATTGTTTTTTTTTGTTAAATTTTTATTAGGAATATTTGTTGTTTTGAAAAATCGTCATGTACGACATGCATATGATGACCTAAACTTATCATTTTTATTTTTTATTTTTTTTAAATTGAAAAGAATTTTCTGAAGTTTGTTCTCGTGCCATCTGTTGGTCAAAATGTTATGTTGATCAAAAGTTATTAAAATAGTAAAAAACCTAATATTTAAAGTTTATGGACCTGTTTTATCAAAAATTAATTGAAAAATAGAAAAAATAATCCAATTGTAAAAAAAAATTTACATATTTGGAATCTGTATTGTCTCATCTAAAATGGGTTTTAATTTCATCGAAAAGTTCTACAAAAAAATTCGTCAGCCATATGTCCAAACTCGATATTTTTCTGACATTGTAAGGACCTTCAACTTGCAGGTCAAACCAGGTTGAAGACCTAGGTTCATATTCCCAATGCTTTTCCCAAACCAAAATACAAGGCAAAAACCCGACCACAAAGCAAATCCAATTTCAAATTTTTGGAAATGGGAAACGGAATCCCATTTCATAAAAATTAATTTTTATGGTTCTACAAAACAGGATCCCATTTTCAAAATTGCTAAAAATGATAAATTTCCATTTTTGGAAATTTTAAAAATGGGATCCCGTTTTGAAAATTTTTCAAAAACAAGATCTTGATTTTTTAAAAAGCGGGATCCCGTTTTTAACAAATGAGATTCCGTTTCTTAAAAAGCGGGATCTCATTTTTGCAATGTCGATTTCATTTTTTTGGCTAAGGAAAAAACTTCCACGTTTCGTGGAATCAACTTCTTGCACTTACCCATAAGGGGAGAGAAAAAGGGGGAGGTAGGGATGGAAATAGGGAGAGATAGAGGGAGATGTAGGGATGGAAAGAGGGAGAGATAGAGGGGGAGAGAGTGAAAGAGAGAAGGGTAAGGAAATAAAGATAGAGAGGAAGATAGAGATGGAGATGGAGAAGGAGAAGGAGAAGGATATGGAGAGGAGACGAGAGTGATAGATCTAAAGAGAGAGAGGAGAGAGGGATAGATATAGAAGGAAGATATAAATATATAGAGAGGGATAGAGAGGGAGATAGATGGATGGATAGAGAGAGGGAGACATGTTTAGAGATAAAGGGGGAGAGAGGAACATAGAGGTAGAGATGAAGATCTCTCCCCTCTTCTCTCTTTCTCTTTTCCTTTATATATTTTTCTCTATCTCCCTCACTATCTTTACTTCTTTTTCTATCCCTCTTTATTCCTCTATATCTCTACCTATTGTTAGATGTAGGGAACACTGAGAGGGGGGGTGAATCAGTGTTCAACAAGTTTTACTATTCATATTAAATTTAAAACCATCTACAACAATGCAAGAACTTTGTGCAGTATTAGTAGCATAAGACATATAAGAACATTTGCACACAATAATGAACACCATAAAAATAGATATTTTTACGTGGAAACCTTGTTAGGGGAAAAACCATGGTGGAGATTAATCCACAAAGTTTTTACTCTGTTAAAAGTAAAGATAAAAGGGGAATGCTCTTGCATTTAGACTCACTACCTAGAGCTCATTGCTCAACAAAATAGAGACTCGCTGCCTACAATACATATGATAGAATCTTGCTACAAAATTTGAATTGATGGGACAGTATCTTCAAATGCTAGAGTTCAGTTCCAATGAGGCACACAATCTACTCTCTGGTCACACTCTTTTCATGTTCTATTCTGCACTTCAACATAAGTCTTCATGCAACACATACAGTAACTTGCTTGATGATTTTCTAATGTAGGCTCACAGTACTATATAAAATTTTCACATAAATACCATATACACTTTCCATACACACATTTTTCACATTCTTGCATACCAAAGATGAAATACTGATCTTCTTTATATATCCACTATCATCAATTTCACTATATGTCAACTTGAAGCAAAATATATTAGCTTTCCTTGTGTCGGCCCAAAATCATAAATCACAATTTAGTGTGTACCTACATAAGTTGGCTAAACTCATAGTAGGGACCCAAACAAAGGTTCAAACATAAGAAAATAACAAAACATTTACTCCATATACACCTGTGATCCGTGATATTGAACATGTTGTCCACAAGAGAAGAATAGACAATGAGTTATACCACCGAACCTCTTAATTTGAGTTATGATAGCAGTAATGCCACAAAAATTCTTCAGTGGAGTAAGATACATACTGGGAAACCTTCCTTGCAGATCCACATAACAAAATGATGATCTGGTGAGATGATCGAATCAACAGACTAACTGAATGTCCTGTTCAACTGGTAAACTACAAAAACATAGATATTTTTCTGGTACGATCATAACTGATACTGTGGACCAAACTGAAGACTTTAGTTGCCATCAATGAAAACAAAAGCAGCCAAAAATCATGCCCACAACCATCATATGCCAACAATATCCCCCTTTGGCATTGATGGCAACACTTAGTGAAAAATTTACTAAGTGCCCAAAACTCAAAAAGTATTATATCAAAATTGCTACTCCCCCTAAAGATGCCAGGAAACTTTTCACTCCATTCTCTCCCCCTTTGACATCAATGACAAAATTTTATAGTATCCCCTCTATGCTTCTTTCCTTAACTTCTTTAAAATAATGTACTAACCTTTACTTCATTCTTCAAAAATTTTACAACTGTTGCAAAAAATTTAGAAGATTGTCTTATATTTAGCGTTCATTTCTGGAAAGAATTTCTTCCAAGAATCCATAGAAAATCCAATGGAAATAATCAGGCTATTATTCTTAGATGTCCCGTTGATGATT
This sequence comes from Sequoia sempervirens, assembly GCA_007258455.2. NCBI lineage: Eukaryota > Viridiplantae > Streptophyta > Pinopsida > Cupressales > Cupressaceae > Sequoia > Sequoia sempervirens. The sequence continues at coordinate 211,435,246 of VDFB02168118.1, forward strand.
TGATTAAGATGCTCAGGAATAGTGATTTCCTATTGCAATTGCTCTCCTGATCTGAGAATCTCAACCATCTGTTCTAGTCTACCTTCAGTTATATACTTAACCTTCTAGAATGTGTCAGTGAGAACATTCTTAGTATGAAGAAATTTTGTGTGCCCAACCTGTAAATTGCTAACCTTCTTCTTCATATCTCCATTTGAGTCTAGGAGCATACTATAGTCTTGTCCAATCTTAACCAACTCACTCTCAATTTCCTCAAGTTTATCTTTGTACTTCCCTGTCACATGGGGCAACTTCAGGCAGTAGTTGAAGATGTTATTTGTAGAATCAATGCACTATCTTAATTCACTCATCCTCTTCTTCAATTTTGAGAGAGATAACCTAAACTACATTTTTAGGTGAGAAATTATCTCTTCTTCTTTTCTTTCTGAGGGCACAAATTCCATAGCTATCTTCACACACTCAAGCATTTCATCTAGGAGAATATTCTGTAAGCTTCCCAACTCCACATTATTGTCCATAAAGAATCTTGCTAAAGTGTTTTCAATAAGGTCCTGCGCAAAAGATGGTATGTCTAACCACACTTTAGACACCTTTTGCAGACCATTCTCTATGTGAATGATCTCTAATATTTTAGATTTAAACAAAGCTTCTTCCTCATCACTATCTAAATCAGCAACAACTTCTGGTTCAACTAGTTTTGGAGGATCTTGTGAAATATACTCTTCAAAAGATTCACCCTTTATGTCCACAACCACTTGACTTATTTCTTGCTTTTCAGTCTCTGTAGGCATGAGTGCAGAAGGAGTCACATCATCCAAATCTCTTTTCCTTTTATGCTCTTTCTCTCCCTTCCCAGAAGATGATCCAATCTCAGTTATTCTTTTTGGAAGTGAAGCACCACCTTCTCCAAATCCCATTAATACTTTTCTAAGGAAACTATCATATACTTGTTCATAGTTCTCAAAGGAGTTGCAATGATTGAATATTTTTTTGCAAACAAGTATATTCCCTTTCCATACCACATTATCTTTTACTAGAAGACAATTTAGAAAATACATTAAAATGCATGTTGCCAAAGTACCAAACCTAAAAGAATAGTCAATGTCCCTAGTCAACTGGACATTTTCCATTAGTTGTTCTTTCAATAGGCTACACAAGTCAAAGTTCTCACCTTCAATTATCATCTTACAAGCAATATAAGTAGCACCAGCCGAAGTTGATCCCTCACGGTTCTTGAAATAGATTTTATATGAAATCCCATAAGCCACATACTTGGTCAGGTAGTCCTTGATTGATGAAATTATCAGTGCCCTTTGATCTCCCCTAATTTTGGTTAGGGTTTTGACTTCCACATTTCTAATTGAATTTTTCTTCAGAATGTCACCATCTTTACATAATCCAGTTAGATTCTCGATCACGTCCTTAGTGATTTGATATGGTTTTTCCAATGTAATGGTGTCACCATCCAATTTATTCAAGAAAATCCGAACAATATCTGTATTAACAAAATGAGGGAACTCGCACAAGATATCTAGATTTCTATGTTTAGATCCTTCAAGCCTTTTGAAATCTGAGAGCGACAACAAATTTCACTCATCCCTAATCTTCTTACTATTATACTCATCTAGGGTTACAACATCTTTGATTTTCTTCATGATTATATTCCAAACAGACAACCACGAAATCCACAAAGATAATGATTGTCAAAAATACCTTAAGATTCACTACCCAAAATCCTTTCGATCCTTTGAGATGACCAGAAAAATGCCAACGAGCTTGTTTTTCTTTAATACAATGTGCAGAAAATGAAGTTCAAATTCCCTTATATAACTTTGCTAACTTTCATTTTTGACACATTAAATGTGTTGCCCTAGAAGTTTCGATGAGACAATAGATTCAGATAGTAGGCAAAAGATTTAGCTACAGATTATTCCAATTTCTTCTAGTTCATCATATGAATTCCAATACTTCCTTTTGAAAGTGACTTAATGACTGAAAACATCCACCAATCTAACACTTGCAATACACATGGGGTATAAGAGATTTTTCATGAAAAACTCCCCCTAGGCCATTGGCCTGATATCAGTTACCGGAAGGGCTACTGGTGGAGGCTTCTGGTGCAGACTTATTCCCATCATCAGATTCGGTTTTTCTCACCCATGTATTTTTCATCTGATCTTTTATCTCTTCCATAGAAGCTTTTTTCTTACCTTTGTTGTCTTTCTGCGAAATCTTTCTCTGATAATCCAGACTTCTTTTATTCATATTTCTATTCTGGTAGAATTTCGCTGTATGACCAGGATTGTTACAATTAAAGTATACCAGACCTCTTTGTCTATACCAACCTCTCCATTGATTTCCACTTTCCCTGCACTAATTAGCAATATGCCCAAATCTTCCACAGGAATAGCATCTAATGTTACTTGTATTAACAGTTATTCTTTTGCATTCTAATGCTTTATGAACAAACTTCTTGCATTGAAAACATTGACCAGGAAATGGTAAAATGCTAGGACATATCTTTCTACACTGAGAAGCCATGTGTCCAAATTTATTACAAGCAAAGCAATATCCATTAAATCTTTGAGCATTAGGTTGCCTTACCGGATATCTTCTTCTTTTGTTCTTCTTTTCAAGATTCTTCTGATTAGATCTGAAACATTCTCCTTCTTCATATCCAAGACCCCGCTTATCATTTATATCTTTTTTCATTTTAGTTATTTCTTCAAACTTGGTGGAGCTCATCTTAAATTTTTGTTTCAATTCATTTGCAGTAGCCAACTCATTTGTAAGAATTACTAACTGTCTCTCAAGCTCTTGCTCGTTGCTTCTAGATTGTAGTAGTTCCATTTCCAGCTAAATGAATCCACTGTTAATTTTGATGCATTACTCAGTTTTATCTTTCAACGAATGGGCTAGATTTTCCTCATTCTTCTTTCTTTGCTCAATTTCTATGGTAAACCTCATCGCCACTGATTCCATTTCAAGTTTTAGGGTTGCATTATCCTTAGCCAACTTCTTACATTCTCATGTTATCTCATTTAGGTTTGATTTAAATGCACATCATCTGAGCCTTTATTTTCTTTTTGATTTAGTTGATCACATAGCTCCTTCCTCTTTTCTCTTGAATCACTTATCTTATTTTTCAGTGATTGAATGAATTTTTCAGCATCTACAAGACTTGCTTTGAGTTCCATGACTTCTTCTTTGGATTGATCAAGATCATCAAGTGTCATCAACTGTTGTTGAAGACCGCTAGCATTCATTGTAATCACCGGATCCACCTCAAGTTGTTAGGCTTTAGAAGAGGAACCTTGCTCTAATACCAATTGTTGGATGCAGGGAACACTGAGATGGGGGGTGAATCAGTGTTCAACAAATTTTACTATTCATATTAAATTTAAAACCATCTACTACAATGTAAGAACTTTGTGCAGTATTAGCAGCATAAGACATATAAGAACATGCACACACAATAATGAGCACCATAACACCATATATTTTTACATGGAAACCTTGTTAGGGGAAAAACCATGGTGGAGATTAATCCACAAAGTTTTTACTTTGTTAAAAGTAAAGATAAAAGGGGAATGCACTTGCATTCAGTCTCACTGCCTAGAGCTCACTGCCTACAATACATATGATAGAATTTTGCTACAAAATTTGAACTGATGGGACAAAATATTCAAATTCCAGAGTTTAGTTCCAATGAAGCACACAATCTGCTCTCTAATCACACTCTTTCATGCTCTATTTTACACTTCAACAAAAGTCTTCCTGCAACACATACAATAACTCGCTTGATGATTTTTTGATGTAGGCTCATAGTACTATACAGAATTTTCACATAAATACCATACACACTTTCCATACACACATTTTTCACATTCTTGCATACCAAAGATGAAATACCGACCTTCTTTATATATCCACTATCATCAATTTCACTATATGTCGACTTGAAGCAAAATATAATAGCTTTCCTTATGTCAGCCCAAAATCATAAATCACAATTTAATGCATACCTACATAAGTTGGCTAAACTCATAGTAGGGACCCAAACAAAGGTTCAAACATAAAAAATAACAAAATATTTACTCCATATACATCTGCGATCTATTATATTGAACATGTTGGCCACAAGAGAAGAATAGACAATGAGTTATACCACCGAACCTCTTAATTGGAGCTATGATAACAGTAATGCCACAAAAATTCTTCAACAAAATAAGATACATGCTGGAAAACCTTCCTTGCAGATCCACATAACAAAATGATGATCTAGTGAGGTGACCAAATTAATAGACTAACCAGATGTTCTGTTCATCCGGTAAACTACGAAAACATAGATCTTTTGTCGGTATGATCATAACTGATACTATGGACCAAACTGAAGACTTTAGTTTGCATCAATGACAACACATGCAGTGAAAAATCATGTCCAAAACCATCATATGCCAACACCTATCTCTCTATATCACTTTGTCTCCCTCTTTATCTCTCTATTTCTATTTATCTCTCTTTCTTTGTTTATCTCTATCTCTATCTTTTTTTCTCTCTCTTCTCTCTTTTTTTCTCCCTATCCCTGTTTTTATCCCTTTATTTCTATCTTTGTTCCTCTATCTTTATCTATATTTGTCTCTTTCTCCTCTTTTGTCTCAATTTTCTCCCTCTCTCACTCTCTTTCTCTTTTTTCTCTCTCCACCTATCTATACCTTATCTCTATCTCCCTCTACCTTTTCTCTTCCTTTCTCTTTCTCTCTTTCTGTCTCTATATGTTTGTCTCCTTAAGTGTGCAATGGGTACATTAAAGAGGTCTTAAAGGTGAATTATCATATCCTTAATCAAATGACATGCTACCTTGAGCATAAGTCCCTAAGGACACATGTCATCCTTCGATTGTTAACATGGAACAACCAATCAAAAGTTAATTTCACTTTTCTCTCTTTTCCTTTGTATCTCTTATATTTTCTCTCTCTCATGCTCTCTCTCTTTGTCTTTTCCTCTCTCTTTCAATATCTATCTCCATCTCTCTCTCTCTCTCTATCTCTCCCTCTCTCTCTCTCTCTCTCTCTCGATATGCTCTAAAATATTAGGTAAAAGCATCCAAAATCTCACTTATCACATAGAAGTTAGATAGATATTGATTTGACAACTTGATGGGAACATTCTATTTTATTTGTAGTATTTTTTGTCAATTTGATCAAAAATTTATTTTTTCATTTGCATTGGTTTATGTTTTAAATATCTATGCAAATATTTCACAATCAGATAATACCTAATTTCTTTAAAGAAAAAATCAAGATTGTCTAAATTTATTTCATTTCATTATTTAGCACTTTATATTAATTTTTTAATCTAGCCACATGTAACTAGAATTTTTAGGGAATCCATGCACAAACACATACTCTTTAACATATTAACATGTAATAGTTTTTATCAGTGTAATCCTTAAACTTCCTTTAGGTGCAAGTGCTAGTATATATATCTCTCTATATAGAATTGTCTCCCCGTCTGCCTCTCTTTCTTTTTCCTAATCTCTCCAAAGATCAATTAAACTATCATATTTTTTATATATTAATTTAATTTTTTCTATATAAAAGTATATTAATTTATTTATTTTTGATCAGTAATAAGTGTATTTTTATTAGAATAAAAATATAAGAGGTTACAAAAAAAGGCCGGAAAAATCTTCCAAACAATCTATACCAACTCCATTCAATCCTTAAGATAGATCTAAGGATCAGACCCCAAACCCACAATTCCATTCCATATCAAGATAAAGGTTTAGAAAAACTAACTACCCACCCTAAAATCAACAATCAAATGCACCCATTCACAAGTCAGCCCTTTGAGACTTCCTTTGGATGACCTTTAGTCTGAGATCGTAGGACCATAGAAAAGGATTTCCTCCTCTCCTTCTTCGCTTTCTTTCCCACAACCGAATGCCAACTGTCCTCGACCCCTTCAGCCTCTTTCTACCAATCTAGGGGAAAATCTAGGGGACTCCTCAATCCACCAATTCCACTACTTTCTTGCATATGCTGATCCTTAGCCATCCGTCTGTCCGCATCCTTCTTCTGAGGAGTTAAATTCTGCACCCTGCTTCCTCTCCCCTTCTACCTTGCTGAAATTGGTTATCAGCCTTCCATTTTACGGCATCTTTTTTCTGGGATCTCATAACACCTTTCTTTTCCTTACAATCTAGGGTAGCAGCCCTATTCTTGGCAGTCAAATCCTTGACACTAATACTAGGAGCCATATTAGCATTGTTTGCATCTAAAAGACCTTCTTGATTGGGATCCATTGTAAACTGTGACTGCTCCACACTACTTTTCTCCTATACTAGTTGCCTTTCTGCCTACAACGGCTCCTCTGAAGCCCTGCTCTTCTCCATAGTGCCTTTCAACTAAGTACTCCCTTGCTTCACCTCATGCTTTTCCACTAAATAGTGTTGGGTGGATGCATCCTTCCACCATGAAGCTATACTTTTACTTTTGAGTTTGGCACATTTTGTTGCCAAGTGCCCCGTTTGATGACATTTTCTACATCTAAAAGGAACCCCTTCATAGTCCAAGGGATGCACCCAACAACCCTTTGTGATTTTTAAGCAAATCTCCTTCGGGGGAATCTTGGAGATGTTCATTTCTACCAATATCTAGGCATATGTAGAATGCAAAAGATTAGAAGAGCCTTCATCCACCATTATGAAGGTTCCTATTGAGTTCCCTATGGCCTCCAAGCAACCGTCAAACCAGAACTGAAGGGGGAAGTTAGGTAGCCTCACCCAAAGGGGGACCATCTCAAAAACTTCAGTTGCTGGGTTGAAGGTCGGATGCCATGGCTTTAGCAATAGAACATGCTTCTCTTCCCATCCCCACTGATACTCATAGAGGATTTTATTCCTATCCTATTCTTTTTTAGAAACAACAATAAAGAAACCCTTGGCCATGGGGTAGATCTAAACATACCCATCTAGTAGAGGTTTCCAGTTGTTAGAGATCCACTGGTGTAGAGTAGATAGTCATGGCTAGAAGCCCCTGAATCTCCTGATTAATCCTAGCCTAGAGAAAACCTTTTCATTGCAGATTACTTCTCCCTCCAGCTCCCCATCTAGCTCCAAGGTGATTGTATCTGAGGCATGCTATGAGGTAGGATATGTCCTTTTCCCATCATTAGTTCCTCTTTTTGGATGTTTACCCTCCTTATCAAGCCCAGAGCTGTGATCTTCTAGCCTCATCTTCTTACACACCTTATCTGTACCAGCTCTATTCATCACATCAATGACCTAAGTAGTCTTTTCCATGCCTTCTTTGACCACGGTGAATTCTCCATTTTGTGTTACTAGTGAGAGCCCTGCATTCACTGAGGAGTCTCGGCTTGCTAAGTCTTTAATGTCGACGCTAGTAGATAAACACTCCCCAAACGTCCTCTGCAACTCCCTTCCTATGGCACTCTGGATGGGCAGATCCCTAGCCGGTTGCACAGCGATCCGACTGTTGGCAACCATTTTTTTTCCTCCACATAAAAGTATATTAATTATTAATTATTAATTATTAATTATTAATTATAATAATTATTACTATAGAATATAATATATAGTAACAATATAACTTATATACAATTATATATAATAATAAATATAACTATATTATATATAATTTAATCTATATAATATTAATTATATTTAGTATTATATAAATTATAATTATTATTAATTATTAATTTTAATAATTATATATATGTATTTGATAGTTTTGTTGAAAAATATAATATATAATAATAAGTAGTATAATTATATTATTTATAATTTATCTTTTATTATATAAAATATACATTATATATTAATTATGCTAATTTATACTTAACTACATAGGGTAAAGGATGTGGTAATGCTAAAACCTAAATGTGATCATTATTAGGATCTTGGCCGTAATTTAAATTTCAATAAACATACTCTAAAACCCTTGTCGAAACCTTATTTTCATGTTGCAACTTGCCAAAATTGGAGAAGTGAAAGGTCAATACCAAAGCAGTGGAGAAAGTAGCAAAAATGGCAGAAAACAAAGGAAAAATGGCAAAAAATGATGAACGATTGAGATTCGTTTGATCATCTTGCATTGATATGGACGTAAATATAGCTGTCAAAGGATCAACAATTGAGAATCGTTCAACCATCTTGCAAGGGTTTCTTGTTGCTTTTCAACCATCCACAGACAAAATGAGCTTGTGAAGCTCAAATAAAGAAATGCCTTTGATGTAATAAAACAAAACATTGATAAATTTTAACTATAAATTATTAGTATGTGGCTCATGGCTTTAGCTAAAAAAAATTACAAATTTTAATGAAAATGAAACCACAAAACTTGGTGCCTCCCTTTATCCATTTCCCTATGATGTGGACCCTCCCATATAAAATGAAGGTAGATGATTCCTTCTTTTTTTACCTATGTAGTGTACAGTGCATAACCAACATGGGCTCCAAACCAAATTAGTTGTTATGCCACAATTTAGTTACTGTCCAGAATTTTATCTTAAACATTTAGAGGATTGGAGAAAAAAAATGCTTGGCAACCCAAAACATAGTGGGCAAAAGAAAATGCAATCTTTTGGCTAAGCTTGAAATTGGTTCTTTCTTATCAAGATAAAGCTCTATTTTACATTAAAATAAAGTATTGCATGGTATTAAGACACTCATGGAACCTACTTGGAAATATTGGGGGGTCACTAGAATGGATTTATTACTTAAAAAAAAATCTAGTTACTTTATTAAAAATAATTGAATTCATTTTTTTTAAATATTTTTATCAATTAAATTTTAAAAAATATTGGCTTGATGTGAAACAAGACTCAATTTGTTATATCTTATGTATGAGAATCTATATCTATCAAAATTTTGAGCATGAAGAGGCTCCAAAGAGATGTGAAAATTAATATATTAAAACTAGTTTTTTCTTGTGAAACAATGCAAGCAATCTAAAAGCTGATTTAGGGCATCATTAGGAATTTTGTCAAAGGTACAAGCTACATTTTGGAGGTATAAAAATTGGAATGAAGATGAATAACATATTTTGACTCCTCATTCTATCTTCAAAATTTGAATTTTAAATTTTTAAATGTGATTTGTTCACAAATTAATATGTTGGCCACTAAAATGTCGAATTTAGGCACCTAATAAAATGTTTGCTACAAACTTAATTTTTTTCGAGAGACCTGAAACTTAAACTATAGATCAATGATGAATTATCTTAGCTTGCTCAATATCTAGAATCCTAAAATTTGACCTCAAATTTTGAGTTGTTTGAAGACATTAAGCACGACTAGCATAGCCATTTGAAGCATTTTTTTCATGAAACTATAAGTGCTCAAAGTTACACAAGACAACATGGTGGTTCGATGATGATTTGGTGATACCATATCATGAACCTCAAAAACATGGACTACACTTTCTTAATATCTTCATACTTGATGATGCATCCCTGAATCTTTCTAGCCACTTAAACATCCGATGCAGAAGTATCCATGACATTTGGCAATCTTGTGTCAAACAAAAATATTTAATTTTTGTTGAGAATTTTTGAATTTTTGGTGTGAGTAATTTTTTTAAAAAAATTCATGTTAATAGGTTGCAAATGAATTATCTTTGTTTAAATAAACTTGTTAAATTTTTCCTAGCACATTGACAAGTTGGCTAGTGGGGTGAAAAAGCAAAAAAATAGCTCACATCTTTAATTGCAAATTATTTCAAAATCTTATTGAGGCGATGGATTTTTTAAATTGGGGAGTAACAAAAATTCATCATGATCCATAAAAATTAGGAACTGGATAAGTGGGCACCCAAGACTGATTTTTATCTTCTTGCCTTTTCGGAAGTCAAAAGAGGAGGGAAAGAAAACTGGAAAATCCTATCTTTGTGAGGTTGTTGTAAGTGGGTTTTAAATGAGTTTTAATTATCTTTTTGAAGTATATTTTGCAGCTGAATGAGATGGAATACTTGGTTAAGGAAGGGAAAAAATAGAGATATGAAATAAATCCCTTGACAGAGTGGTAGAGAATCAGAAATTTATGAAACAATGAAAGAGTTTTGAAGTGGATTTTTGAAGACAAAAGAGAGGAGGGCGTAGCTTTCTCTGGAGAAAAAATTTAGGGTGTTTGTGTCAGGTTTGGAATGATTTACAACAGTCCATGAAGGTTTCAGAATAATTGAGTTGAAGATACAAAAGTTGCAGGTGGTGTTTTAGTTTTGGGAGATGAATTTTGTTTGCAAAAGCTCACATAATTGAGCATAACTTATTGTATTTGAATGTTTTTCCTCACATATTTGATGGTTGTAAGAAGTTTATTTGCGGAATATTAGTCCATTGATGACTGGAAACTCTTGTAATCATATTTCTTTTAGTGTAGAAATTTAGTGGTTTCTTATGCAAGCAATTTTTTGTGTGTTAATTTATAATTTCTCTATTTTGTTTGAGCATTTTTTGTGAGAATTTAGAGAGGGATTTGTAAGTTTAAAAACCCTCTCTACATTAACATCATGCCCAATCTCCAAATTGAGATCCAAGTCTTTTTGCATGTTCAAAAATCCTTTTGTAGAACATATCTATCCTTAAGTTGTATGATTCCTTGAGCAACTAGCCTTGGAAAAAGGGATAACCCTTTTCTTGAAAAAGGTGACCTTATTATCTTTTGGTGTGCATGATTTCTTTTAGTTTTAGCAAGTTAACCTATGTTTTTATTTTTATTGATAGTTCTCTCTTGTATGACTAAACTTCCACCCCTCCTAGCTATTTCTCTTCTTCCAACAAGATTGTGGTTCAATCCTAATCATTACCTAGTTATTTCTCAATCATTCTCTTGTTTTCTCTAGATTAAACTTATATGGTCTTCCAATTAGATTTTTAGCCATTTCCTAATTATTCTCACTAATGGTGTTGATTTCTAAGCTATAAATACTCCCTCTTCTCTTGTTTTATGGGAGGATTATGTTGTATTTATATTCTTTTTATCCTTAATTGAAGCACACATTACTTAGAAAATCTCTTCTACAACATCAAGTTCATGCATTCCCTCATTAGCATTCACATCAATATATAAGAATTCATCATCCTTTTGGTTTTTCTATCCAAGCTTCTAAGTTTCAATCATTTTATCACTAGTACTCAATATCCCTACTTTTCTACCTATCATCAAGTGGAGGACACATCTATTATAAAGGAGGATGACACTATTCTATACCTATGAGGACATAAACTAGGCATTGGAACCTCTCATTATTCTACTAGTTCTTTTCTTTCTTTGAAAAGGTAGTTCTAGATTAGTAACTAGAAAACATTCATATCCTTGAGAAAGTAAAACTATTATTTTCTCTAAGTTAGATAATAATTTTATCACTTTTCTATATCTAGATTTTATTTCCATTACTGTTAAATTAGATTCACTTTTCTATCATTAGATTAATTCACATCAAAACTCTAAAATGACAAAAACATATAGAAAAATACATCAGGGAAAAGCCACCATAGTTCTACACTCATAGAGTGGCTTCACTTTGAATAAAGTAGATAATTAGATCACATCTAAAAATTATGAAAAAAAAAGAAATTGAAATGAAGAAAAATGTGTTCATTAAAATGAAACATATGATGCACCTGTTCTTCTAATTTCATTCAAAATATGTGTTATAATGTGCAAATGAGAAGTATTAACCAAATCTAACCCAAATATTAGTCAAAATGAAAATATGGAAAGGGTAAAATGTTGTGTACTTTTCACTAAAAGTTCTTTTTCAGACTTCACTAAGGACTCATTCGCCCTATGGCGAATGGGTCTTAGCTAGTGCTCCTAAAAATTAGTTTCTGGGTTTTGTTCTTCTATGTCTACACACCCAAATTCCAATTGGTCACTGTCGGAAAGCTGAAAATAAATCCTATAGATCAATTTTTATGTGATTTGACAACTTTTCTTGCAACTTTGACAACTTTGCAAATTTCTTCAATCTTTCTCTCCAAATGATCTTCTACCTAAAACCTGCAATCACACATCAAAGAGAGAAAAATGTTTCTTGTTAGGGAATAAGAGTTTTCCTTGTTCAAACCCCACTTTGGTAATTAAACCTTGAAATGAATAAAAGAATGAAAGGAATGATGAATGAACAAATGCAATGTCACAATTCACCACACCTTAGTTGAACCTTGGATAAATCTGCAAACTAGCATGAAGTGGCCTTAATGGATATAGATCTTGATCATGAAACTTGATGTGAAACAATGCCTTTGATATATGCTTGATTGATCTTGAACACTACATCACCATATTAGCTCAAACAACATGCATGATGTAATACATCTTTGATATGACAATGGAATCTTGATTGCTGCAATATTCTTCTACAAATATACCTTTGAATTCTCTTGATAATGCTCACTTGAATGCTCTTATGATAACTTTAACTTGCTAGGTGAAAGATAATGAAATGACCTTGTATTTATACATAACTTAAGATTAATTCCCAAAGTTCAAATATCACAAGCCAACATTGAATTATGGATTTTAAATCATTAAAATACCACCAAAAACATATCCAAAAGAGGGGTCCTAGGTCTAAGTGAGGACCCATTCGCCATAGGTTGAATGGGTCCTAGGTCACTTAGGTCTAGGAAACACACCAGACAAGGTGAAATGTTATGCAAAATCAGAGTCCTAGAACTGAGGACCCATTCACCCTATGACGAATGGGTCCTAGGTCATCTACCTAGGACACACATCTTCAAAAGTTAAGTGTTGTGAAATGGTGTTTATGAATGTTAGGCTTTATCTCTCATAATTTGCATTTAATCAGGATTAGATTTGAATTAAAGGGGCCAATTAAGGAAAATTAAGCTCAATTAATTAATAAAGCCCTAGATTAATGTGAAAGTGTAAAGGTACACCTTACAACATAAAAAACAAGGCACAATTAAGTCCATTTTATTTAAAAGGTCCCTAAACCTAATGTGAATATGAAAAAAGTATTACAACACTAAATTAAGGAAACATTAGGTTCATTTTATGATTAATTATTCCCAAATTAAGTGTTAAAAAGGGATACTTTTTCCTACACTACAAAAATAAAGATGCATTGTAAAGAATTAAATTGCATTAGAAACATAATTAAAAAAATAAGAAAATAAGAAGAAAAATCCCCTTAATTTCATTATAAGGCACACACATTCAACATTCAACCAAACAAGAAATAAATACCTCAATATTATCTCAACATACACAACATTCAAGATTCAATGCAAATAATCAAATAAAATAATTCATCCTTCTTCCTAAATTTAGTGATCACATTCAATGTACCATGGAGTTAGGGAAGGTTGGAAAAAATAATATTATATTAAATTAGGGAAAACCTACTAGTTTGGTAAAATCCTAGTAAGAAAATATTCAAGGAAAAACCAAAATATTACAAAAAATAAAGAAAAACACTATAAGGATTCACATCTTAAGAATATTCCAAATTTAGGTTTAGGTCATCAATCAATATTATGAAGAAACATGGCAAGACTTAGAGATTATAAGCAAGTCAAGAAATAAAAATTTGGATTTACTACAAGATTTAGTCTCTCAATATCATAAATTAAAACAAGAAAAACACAACAACCATCAAATCAACCCACAAATAGACCATAAAAATAACACCACCATCCATAATGTGCTACCTCCTTGAAAAATGAACCTAATGATCCCATAACTACTCAAAGCTCTAGCTATTTCCATGAGAGTAGGAGTCACTAGGTGGGTTTCTTTGACAAGAGTGTAGTTAAATGTGTTGTATTAGAGTTTGAATCACTTACATTGTTCTTAGGTCAATTATGAATAACACATAGTTTGGTGAACGCAACATGAACAAAAAATCCTTTAAGTGATCTTGTTCATATTTTCACTTCTTTCCACATTCACATTTCTCTCTCTTCATGTCCATTCTATTTATTTTATAGTGATTTTGAACCCTCCAAAATACGATGAAATTAAATAGGGTTAATGGACAAATCCTCTCTAATGAACCTTGTACTCCCTCATCTAATATATATCTTTCACCAAATCTTATGATGTAAATCTCAAACTATTATGAATTTTAAGATATTAATTTTAATGAGGAAAAAAGAACCTTCCAACTTCATAACTTTCAACTAGCAAGCTTGGAGTATGTACACCATTCTTTAAGAAAACCTAATTAAATGCAAAGCATGCCAAGTTCTTGTTTGATATGAGATTCATCAATATGATTATCCTATTGAAAGCTACATAAATTTTATCATCCAAATGGACAACGAGATGAGCCACTTAGAAAGAAACCTATAGGAGGCTCATGAGGCTTGAGAAGCCCTTCATGTTTCTTATCAAGCTGAATGATCCAAAATATAAGTGTAATTATTATTTTCTTGAAAAATAAACAAATGAGGCTACTCAACCCCATCTCAAGGTAACCCACCACAAGGTGGTGAAATTCAAAGGATATATGATATGATACCTATATACCTTATAGCTACCTTGGTTCAATGGATTAACACACTCAAGGTTGGAGGTGCCAAACAAACTCATCAAGATAAACTCAAAAACTATTGCCATGTCCCATTTTTGTAATAACTTGTGTTATAGACTAGAATTCCAATTTCTTATTTCTTATTCTTCTTCTTTCCCACTATTTTAGCCTAAGGCCCCTATAATATATAAGCAAGGATGCATGCCTAACCAATCCATGCCTTCAAGATAGACCTTTCTTGGGCCTCACTAAACTTTTAGTCTTCAACCTTGCTATGCCTTTCCACTCAACTCTACTTTCCATTGTTATTTCCATACTTCTCATCTAGGGATACATCATGTCCATACCCCACTCATTTCTTTTGAATTTTTGGAGTTTTTAACTTGAAATTCTAGCTTTCCTTTTTCCCTAACTTTAATCCTTAACTAGTGGTATGTGTCATGAGGTATCTTTGATCATGAATATTGAAATTTTTGCCTATTTTCATTGTTTATCTCACCTACCTCTTAACTTGTTTCAAAGCACCATTAATGCTCACATTTGATGTAACCAAATTTAGAAAGGATTTTCTCCCACCTAGAAAACATAATTTAATATTAGGCTACAAACCATGCATACATCTAGCAATAAAAGTAAAGAAGTTGATCATGGATACCACTAATAAGGTAGTTAGAGTTTTAAAAATATGGGATCTCTCATAATTATTGTAGAAGAAATTTTATGTCATATGGAACTTTCCCTCATTCCTCCCAGGTTTAAGAAAAAATGATTATTGTTAGCTATGGGTGATCTCTACTATGTACCAATAAAGAGATATTAGAATTTAGTATAGGTTTTGACATTATTTTTATGGGTATTAAGGTTATAAAGGTAGAAAAAAATATTATTAATGAAAAATATTTAGAAACCCTAACTAAAAACCATTTTGAGAACTTGTGTTCAAATTCCAAAATTCAAGGATGAAAACCCTCTTGGAAAAAGTAGTGATCTCACCTAGAGGTCATATTTGAGATTTCAGAGTGGTGTATCTCAATGATAATAAGTTTTTATGATATCATAGTTTTCGTGGGTTGTAGTATTGTATTAATTGTGCAATCAATATTTCCATCATTGATGTATATAAGGTGATGAGGGGCCTTAACTTAGAGACTTAGAAATAACCCACAAACAAAGAGAATAATTTTTATTATTCAGAAAATGGAGCTTCGTACATGCAGAGGATCTCAATCCCCAAGTTCTTCAACACATGCAAGTTACAGAAAGCTACAGAATAACCCTTTCGCAATATGCGAGCTTGTCCCCAAAAAGTTACCCAAAAATATTAGAAACCCACCCATAAATAGAGCTCCTCTTTAGCTTGGAGCCAAAACAACATTAGAATTTGAGTTTAGGCGGTTTGGCACCGAAAATTACAACTTGAAGTTCAAATTTCAAAAGAACATTTGCAATTGTATCTTCTAGAAAGTTTGCACAGTAAAAGAATTTTTGCCAGCCCTCAGAAAATTTCCCCATGAGGCAATTGAATAACGTCGTGCAAAATCCCAGATCCACAATAACCTCCGTGAGAAAATTTCAACAACCGTATGCAATTATGGCACTCACACACATGTCGAGAAGTGGTTGAGAAAAATATCTTCTCCACTTTTCGGCAATTTTTCCATTTCAAATTTTTGCATGTAATTTCAATTTTATTAAATTTAAAATTTGAAAATCAATTTTCCAATTGCATGCAAATGTTTATTTTTTTAAATTTTCAAAAATCAATTTTAATTTACATTTTTATTTTGTTTTATTTTCTATATTTTTAAATGCAAGTATAATTTACACCTTAATAATTTGATTTATTTAATTAATTAGTTGGGTAAAATGGTTTAATCTTTTACAAGACCAGAAACTATTTAACCAAATAAGCTAATTAATGAATTAGAATTATTAGTAAGTAGAGATTTCAACCACATTAAACATTAATTAAGTAATCAATAATTAAAGCACAATATTCCAACATTAAAAAATTAACCAATATTTACTTTTCAAACAATATATCCAAACAGAAGAATACAAAACAACCTATGACTCAAAACTGAAAACAAACAAAGTACTATGACCAGGATTAAAGACTAGGCTAGGGTAAACCGGACTACTATCTCCCGATCAACGTATCCATTGAGTCTTGACACGCTCAGACCTGATTACACAGGTGGAGTCGGTGTC
>VDFB02168118.1:211452083-211523032 GCA_007258455.2 Sequoia sempervirens
ATATAAATTTTCCTTGTTTGAAGACCAAGTAGATATAATTACTAAATATGTCATAATTATATATAATGAATAGATTATTTTAAAACATTCATGATATCTACTTCATCAAATTAAATATTGTTAAAGTGCAACACGTTATAACATACCACAAAATGTGTTAGCCCTGGGGCATCATGAATTGTCCATACAAGCATTGCATGGAATTGAAATTGTCTTTGTCCTATTGGTCCGGAGACGTCATACATAGTGACGCCATTCCATAACTTTAGTAACTCGTCGATAAGAGGCTCAATATATACATTCATATCTTTCACCTAGTACTTACCTAGTTGAATGAACATAAACATTACATAATTATTATAACCATTTTACTGCAATATATATAAATTAATGAACATGACTATTGAATGAAAAAATATAAGTCATTATGCAAACAAATAAGACAAAATGATGCTACTAAGCAAAAATTGATGTAAATAAATACCCGGGAACAATCATTGACAACATTATGTGCTCCTTATTGACATCCATGCAGAATGTTATTGTTGATAACAAAAACAAGCCACACTGAGTAAATAGATCTCATCTCTCCAAATGGATTGACACTGTCTGCTCCCAATGAAAGCCCGAGATTATGAGGTTCTTCTTTAAAGTGTGGCCATTTTTCCTCCATGTCCCTAAATGTAGAACCATCTACAGGCATTCAAAGAATGTCATCTCCACTTCTATTCCGTGCATGGTAATCCATCAATTGCACTAAGCTTTCACACCTAAATAATCGTTGCATACATGAAATAATGGGAATATAATGAAGAACCTTGCGAGGCACCTTTTTTTCTACTTGATCTGTTTGATATCTACTCATATGACATTTCAAGCATTCTGTTGCAAATTCTTGTTGTTTATGATATATAATATGATAATTGGGGCATGCATCTATTGCTTCATACTCCATTCTGATATATTTCATAATGGCACATAAATCTCGGTATGAGTGAGGTAAAATATTTGATGGTGGTAACAAAAATTCACCAATCACCTACAACAAAAATAATTTGTTCATATGTTAATATTAATGGTACATAAGTTTCATCCTTTATTTACTAGTGATGAACTAATGACAATTAAAATAGATGAAAAAAGATGACATTTATGACATACCTTAACATCCGTGAGATTGCTATGTTTGATAAAGCATTCATAACCTTAAAGTTCAATAGCAACAATACAGCAAAGAGAAGAGTTGTTTCAGAGCCTTCATATAGGGGCTCGTATGCCTTGTCAAGTACAGGTAAATCATGAACATCATCAAAGTCATCTTGATCATCATGATCAGCTCTGCCACTAAATGTGGCATGGATCAATGTATTCGTACCATCATCTTCAACCGTGTTTTCTGGCGCATGATCATCTTCTTCTATAGGATCATTAACTTCATCTTCGATATTCACAGCTCCATGTTCATCCGCTGTAACACATTCTTCGGCTGTGATAATCATCTCGCCTCTAGGGTGCCCCACCTTTATAATAATGATAGACACAAATAAACCATGATCATGATCAAGTGATTATATATATATATATAAAATGTTAAAACAATATAAACATTTACAAATTCAATCAATATAAACACATATAATGAACAACTACTATGGATGATAATCATGCCCCTTCAACGTGACCATGCTTGCCTACAATGTTGCTAGATTAAAAAGTCATCTTGTCTTTAAGCCCTTGCAATTATTGCAAGGACAATAACATTCCCATCACCCTTTCTTTTCAATCTAGCCCACAATCTATCAAGTGTCTCTTCATTTTGTTCTGGACTAATAGTATTTGACATGATTTTTCTTTGCCAAGCTTGACTATTTCGATCTTCAAAAAATATCAAACTCACACTCCAATAATTTTTATTCATAGACAAGTAACATAGTCTAATAATTCTGATATTTTACACCAAAAAAATTTGGCATGCAACCACCCCTGCAAAAGAGAAGATAGTCTGAAGTTAATGACCCCAAAAAACACTTTACAATGCTAATTCAAAACTTATTAAATTCTGATTTTACTATGATTTCCAACCGTTAAGACTCCTAAAATCAGAATATTGAACTTGATCACAAAATTCCTACAACAATGGAGGTAGCTAGCTAGTAAGAGCAAGTGACCCATTCCTAAGGAGCAACAAGTCAGAATCATCATTGCTAATGTCAATATGGATTTATCCTTTTAGTTAAAGATGCAATGTGTCACTTCTTATGACGAGCTTATCCCTAGGGCCCTCAACATTGAGAGAGCCTAATAAAACAACATAAGCATTGGTAAGAGCATGATTAGGGTACAAACCCTAGGCCTCCGTAGAAACATAAACAATAACTATAGCGGATTAGTGAGGTTGCAATACCAGAAAGATTGAGACATTGTAGGTAATAACAAAATCTTGCAATCTAAAGATTATAGCCAATAACAAGCACACTATGTAGCTTAGTGACATTTGTAAATGCAATCTACGGTAAGAAGAATGATAGTCACTTGAGATGTGATAGTCAAAAACAGGCTAAGCAGTGACAAGATAATAAAGCTCAAACCTTGCATAGTAAAGTGGAGATTTTAACAGTGAGTTTCCTTACCCCTTTGCTGACCTTAGACAAGGAAAATGCAATCAGGGAATGACTGTCCAAATGAAGTAACAGTGGTAATCATAGGTTCAATGTTTCTTCTTAGCCATTAATATTGTATAATGGAGGTAGTGGATTGCATGTTTGAGCAGTGTTTTGAGACTCATCAAAGATGGGAGAATAGTGAATAATACCTTGTGGACTGTGAAGTAGTGTCAATAAGGTTGAAGGATCTTAAGAACTACAATACCATGAAACAATGAGTCCCCTGTAGTAAGTAGGCAGTCTATAGGGCATAGTTTGATTTTATAGAAGGATGCTCATGAAAAGGAATCTTCAAGTGATAGTGAGTGAGCTGTTTGAGATTGCAGCTGAGGGTGCAATACCCAGTCTTAAAGGAAGTTAGCAAAGCAGTAAATGTGCAAGAAAATCGAATCGTACACAACAAACAATTCACAATGTTATCTTCCATAATACCTTGAGTTTGAAGACAAAAATCTCATTGTATCTTCATGATGAAAGTGGTGACCTTAATGGTCAATCACTGGCAACCATGATTTTAAAACATGCTATTGTGCTTATGGAGGCAACATTTTAAGCAAGGCAGTGAGTGGTGGTTTGGAACAATGGCAGGTATGAAGGACTTGCTTTATATGCATACTATGCAGTCTAGCTTAAGACATTGTTCTTAGAAGAGATTGAAGGTGGATTATGGAACTCAAGGGTTACCATGAAAAGGATTAAAGCAAAGACTGAGATCTATTTAAAAGCCACGGTCATGAAGATATTAAAGATGTCACATGCAAAACCCTAGTAGCTGGAGTAATGAATATAGTGCCAAAGAGGATAGTGTGCTGGGGCAGATTTAGGAGATCTCCACATTATCTAATTACAGGGAAATACATCATTTATTTATTTTTTTAATTAAAAGAAATCATTCTAAACCCTATATAGGATACATTGATACTTCAAAAGCCTCTAAGGAATTTCAGATTATGCAAATATATGCCAAGTAACATTCATAAGGTTTAGAAAATCTTGATCACTCTCTAGAATAGCCCATTAAACATGGGTTGTGCTTGAATGCACTACATAATTGATATAACACAACCACTCTGCATATCAACCAGAGTTATAGGCTCTTTATTGCAGCAAGAGGTAATCACTCTTGATCATGCTATAATTACATCCTAATCCTGTTAAACTTGAGACAACCCTAATGCACCCAATGATGATTGACACCTACATTATACAACCTGAATTAACTACATTATATGAGTGCCTCCATTTCTATCACAACATAGCCACATTAAACTTGGGTCACACATGAATGCATCTTATATTTGTTATAGCACAACTGTGCCACATGACCAATAGAGTTATGGATCACATAATTACAGTCACAAGAATCTGTTCCTCCGTTGTGATCTTATGGTGATTCCACACAACAAAATCTGGACATGAAATTCTCAAAACCCTTAACCTCTAAAAATGAAATCTGATGAGATGTTGCTTTAAAATATGATTTTCAAACCTGGAACTACAAAGCTGACTTCACAACTGAATTCTACAAAAAGACAATGACTACCCTCAACCTGGTGATATCTTCTTGAATTTTTTCTGATTTTTCCCAAGAAAATCGTCCTTGTTCTCCACAAACTGTCTCAAGTAGAGCAAAACACTGTCGCAATAAATCAGGCGCGAACTCACTTTTCTTTATGTTGGCCACAATTTGATTTTTTTTAATTTTTAATGTTTGTCAAACATTCGATGAAAATAATAGCCGACATTTCGACGAACCCCAGGTTCGTCAAAATTTTGATGAACGTCGAGGATAAACTT
The DNA here is from genome assembly GCA_007258455.2 of Sequoia sempervirens. Lineage (NCBI taxonomy): Eukaryota > Viridiplantae > Streptophyta > Pinopsida > Cupressales > Cupressaceae > Sequoia > Sequoia sempervirens. The sequence continues at coordinate 211,456,544 of VDFB02168118.1, forward strand.
TCAAAAAAATTGGAAATTACACATCAAATTTTACAAGCACCCGACGAACATCGAATTTTACATATTTTGTCAGACAGTTTCATCATATTTTGTAGTCAAATGTATTAGTGTGGCAAGTAACTTCTTAAAATCTAAGTTTCAATGCACCACTTTGATAAACTCGTTGGATGGACTGGTTAGCAACTACAAACAAGGTTCTTAATAACACAACATCGGGGACATGGCACCTCGCGAGCGTCCAACAAGCCACTAAAGGCTTTAATCAATCCTACTAGGGGCTCTTATACATTTTATGGTAGTACCCCATTTTGAAAGACATTGTACGGCTAAGGCCTACATACCATGAGGACTTGACACTTTAGTCTTATCCATTTGTATACCAGCCCGAATGAAAAACTGGTTGGAGTCACCTTTGAGTTCTCCTTTTGGATGTGTCTCTTAGGTAGGCCCCTCTAAAGGTAAACAACAACGAGCAAGCACATCCGTAGTTTGATTGGCCTTCGTTTAGAAACAAATGGAGAACACACGTGATATACCTAACTCACACTCACAAAGTGTTTTGTTCAATTTTAAACCCAAATCAAAGTGTGTATGGGCAATTATTTATGCAACTTAATGTCACCAAAATCCTTTTGATTCTCAAGATCGCTGTGAGGTGCGAGAGAAGGGCATACGTCTTTTGATGATATTACTTTGTGTAAATAATTACAAAACAATAAAGGCAGACATTCATTTTATCCTTCAAAGCAATGATTTGATTCATTTTAGAACACCAAAGGAAAGATGAAGATTGCTTGTTCGATTTTAGCCCAAATTGAAATCTAATAGGTATCTAAGTTTCAATTTTAACCCTTTGCAAATGAAAAATCAAAGTGTTCTTTTTAGACCCAAACGAAAGTTAGTTCCTAAAAATGAAAGATAACAATTTCGTGAAGAAGTGTTAAACAAACACTTAAAGCATTTAAAAACACTTTGATTTTAAAATATCCTCCTTCTTTCATTTTCCTTTGCTAGCCTTGTCTTCCTCACTTTGCTTCATTTGTACCTATAAAAAAGAAAAGACAATCATGTGATAATTAGAACATCAAATTTATTAAACAATAATATGATTCAAATTTATAAGATAGAAAGAGGATTTCATAAGTGAATCATGCTTTCCTTAGACTTTAAGCAAATATAAAACTAGAGGGTTTTCTAATAAAGGTTTCTCTTGTTGATAATTTAATCTTAATAAACTAAGATTTCACATGAAAAGTTTATTGAAAGATAGAAACCATCAATTTTTTTTAGACCCCTTCCTTCTCACTAAAGTTATTAAGCCCCTAAAGAATAAATCTTCTAAAAGAATACACCTTTCCCCCAGTTTCAAATGTTGACTTATTTATTTTAAAAGAATATTGACTTATGAGTGAACAAATAAAACAATGCACTCAATCAAGATAGGTGTATCAAGTTATCTGACAAGAATCTCTAAAGAAATTGATACATAGTGTGATCCTGGCACATTGCCTCGTATTTCTCCTACAAAAAAATAAATGAGTAAGAGTTTGTATGACATCTTATGATTCCCTCATGGGAAAAGGCCGAGGAGTTCAATTCTGTACCTGTCGACTTGCATTAATTATGAAAGAATTTAAGAAATACCTATCTTTTGGCCTACACAAACAATGTGTGTGAAGTAAATGTGCAGGAAGTATTTTGAAATCTGTGCACTTCTTTCTTTAGATCTTCCTTTGTCAGGCGTAAAGCTTCCTTCTTCAATTTCGGATCATATACAGCCAACAAAGACAAATGTCATACTCCACCTAATGGTCTGAAGGTTACGTATGAAAGCCTGCCGAGTTCTACTGCATCAATTAGATTGTATATTGATTGTGGTTTTGTGTATGAGACACCTTTGTCAAGTGGGGAAACTCACCTTTTGGAGCGAATGGCCTTTAAGACCACAAGAAAATGCGGTTATGTGATGCTATGAAAAGAACATTCATTAATCATAGGGAACACAGGAAACTTTTTCAGATGTTAATAAATGCCCGAATATTCATTTAAGACATGAAGAACGCAGGAACTTGGTTGTCAGATATTAACAAATGCATGAATATTCATCTAAAATATGAAGAACGCCAGGACCTTTGTTGAACCGATGCATATTCAAATTGATAAGTCACGTGGTTCCTTACTGCGTAATCATGAGACAAGAGGTACTCCGCCTGAGATTAACACACATGTCCTCAATTTGCAATAAATAACATCAAATCTCACATTTGGATGAGTAAAAGAAGACTTAGACTGAGGCGATTGACAGTAGGGGGATTATCGATGGCTTTAAGTCAAGAAAGGACGTTGGTCTCCCACAATGGTGTTGGTGTGCAGGAAAGTCAGCAGACTATGTGACATAACACATTAGCAAGGAAGGGGACTGTTCTAAACAATTGCATGGCAAAAGATTGAAAGCGGTGGTTGGAGTTGTTAGACTTCAAAATTTTGAAATAGCCAAGAATAAATACCATGTGACATAAAATTTGGGTAGATCAAAAGAAATCTCAGCTACTTTACTACACAATCCCTAGCACCTTAACCATCACGCCAGAAGTAAGATTGAACAACAAGCAAGAGTGATGGGAGTGCAGTGCAAATTAGAAGTCAATAATCAAACTGATGATGCTTTATTGTGGCAGAAACGTGTCGGCTCTATTTTCATGCCTCAAGAAGACATTTCTCATGTGTGTACCTCTCGTGCTCGTACTTCCATGGAAAATAAAGCTCCTCAACCCTGCATTTTGCTAAGAGGAATGAACAAGGGCATGCACTGGTCTTTATATCCCAACGATAGGCTCACTTTCATCATTCCTTCCTATGTAGCAAGAATCGATGGAAATAAAAACCAGCATCCATGTGTAAATATATAGAAAATAAAACCAACATTTTAAAGTGGTGTCTAGAAGTAGTGAGTGATTTCAAATAATATTAGTGAGTTCAGTGAAAGCCCACACAGAGAATGCACAGGAAATTGTCTCACATCATTATGATCAGATAATGAACCGGCAGAAGAAGGCACAATCTTTTGTCACCAAAATCAAGTGACTGGTTTCCAACAGAGTACTCTAGGAAAACCACGAAACAAGGCTTGGCTGGGTGACTGACAAATGAGTGTCCAAGAGTAGATGATGCTAGGGCATGGGATACAAATCTCCTTCAAAGGTATGTAGATTTGGAGATCTCTGACAACTGCACTTAATAACATTACTCAAGAAAAGACGCTACTCACACATCTTTTAACCTTAGTTCCAATAGCTCCATTTGATCAGTGTGAGATCACATTCAATGACCAATTCACCTATGGGTTGTCCATTGACTCGGGCTAGCATACTCTGCTCAATGACTTCTGTTTAGGGTAAAAGTTAAAGATTCTAAATGGCGCTTGGGAATTTTCAAGCTAATGCAAAGAAATGGATTGCAAGCTGAATACATGGCATTATTCAGCAGGCACATATGCCAAATGAAAAGCATAGAGAAGGCATGTGAACTTTTTGATAGAATACTTTTTTGAAATGCGATCTTAGGGAATGTTACAATTGCAGGAAGACATGCTAAAGTTGTGAGAAACTTTCAAGCAAATGCAATTTGATGAGTGAAAGAAGCTGCATAAGGACATAGATTAAAAGGTCTTTAAAATTTTTTAAACAAATGCATCTTATAAGCGTAAAGCTAGTAACCATACCGTCATTTTGAAAAGAATTTAGAGACTAAATGGATCTAGCATACATAAAACTGAATTCCACAAGCATACAACTGATTGTTAAAACTAGAATGCATGCCCCTCCCTCTAGCGCCATATGTGGTTGTTGATTTCTGCAAATGGTTAAACCTTAAAACATACATAAGCATATTCAGTTTAAAGCAAAGCAAAACCTCAACATCCATATGAAATGAGTCAACATGATTTAATGATGCAATCAAAACAACCAAAAAGGATTAAATAAACTAGATGAAAGCATACAATAAATCATGAAGTAAATAACATTCCATAGTGGATTGGTGCTATTGTTGAAAATAGCCCTTTCCCAATCCTTGATAGATAAGCTAGTGATAATGATGGACAAGATCATTTCTCAAATGAAGAGATTGACCTTGCATGATATTGGAGATGAAAATGCTAAGATTGTGGAGTGGATGAACAAAATCAATTCTCAGTTTAAGAGAGTGACCTTGCAAGAGATGTAGATGATTTGTGGAGGATTTCCTTAAAGAATGATGCCTCTATTTGAAGATTTTCTTGATGAGAGATTGGCCAAATGGATGAATGTGGGACAAAGATCAAGCCAATAGGAAGAGGCCACTTGTCAAGTTGTGATAGGCTTGAGGGTGTGCAAGATTTGGGAAATGTGCCCAAGAGAGGGAAATTTGAATTCAAATTTGTGCAATGAATGTTGAGTTTGACCTTTGGAAGGGGACATGTAAGATCCATGTAAGAGCTCCTAAATGACTTGGTGGATGTACATGTCCACTTGTTTTTTATTTAAAATTCTAGGGAATATTCCATGTTGAGTGAAAATGTTGATTTTAATAAATCAATAAATTGATTTATTGATGCAAGTGGCTAAATCTAGAGAATGCAAGTGGTGAGGATTAGCATTTAATCAGGATTAATTAGCTAGGATGATGATTAGGATGAGTTTGACCTCTTTGACTTAGATATTTGATTTATTTAAATCAGAAAAGGAGAAATATGAATTGGATTTCAATTAAATGAAGTCCTGATTTATTTAATTAAATGGATGATGCAAGATAAAGGTTGAATGATTTATGAGAGATGAAATGTTATTATTTGATTAAACCACTGGATTGACCTGTATGAATATTTTGCGTGTCTACAGGCTCCATACATTAGTTTTGATCTAATTTTGTTACAAATATTTGTGCCACATCCCTTTTTAAACACTTACACTCCTAAAGCATGGAGATTTAGTTAAAATTTATTGACATCTAAATAGATTTACTTAATTTTTCCCACTTTTGTCTTTTATTCAAAAATTAAAAAAGCTTAAAGATATTGTCCAATGGTGGCACTATAGTCTAATTTATCCTTTATAGTATTGAAAAAAATTCATGATGATTAATTAAAAACCTATAAACTATAGTAATTCTAGCAATAGTGTTTCAAATATGGCCACTTTTTTTGACTTTATATAGGCTCATAAATATCTAGTTTTAGTTTAAGAAAAATATCATAGTTCAGTAAAGATAAAGTTTCTACTTCAAGATTTACAATATAGAAAGTTTCTAAAGTGTAAATAAATTGTTATAAAAATTTTAAAAATAAAAGTAAAAAATTATTGTATATGTTAATATTAATTTATACAATGAAAAACGATATTGAGAAATACAAAAATAAAATGATATGAATATTAATGTATAATTGAAAATGTTAGTGATAGATGACATATATATAAACATTATATTATTTTGGAAACAAGCTCATAGAAAATATTATGCTTTTATAGGTATCTTAAATCTATTTATTTTTAATCTATGTAGTTAATTTGATTGAATGATATTAAATTATGTTTTTGTATTTCATTGAAGTTAGGAATAATATATTTAATATTAATGAATTAACAACAATAATTGATTTAGACCCATCACCAATGTAGATCTAGAAAAAAAGTAGATTCACCATTGCATAAATAACAATAGACACAAATAGGATTGTAACACAGGGAAATTCAAGGTTGAGCAGTGCAATGCATAAAATAAAACTAAACCTACGCTAACAACAAAGAACAATGGAATAAACAAAGCATAAATACAAGAATGATCTCACCAAACATCTATGTAATTCCATGAATAACCTTGATTTCACTTCTCCATTTTTCCGTTGTATGATAATTGCCCTCAAATTTCTCTTAAGTGTGCAAGTATAGCCTCATGATAGTGTTATTAGCAAAACATCGAAGATTCTAAAGTTGATTGCTTCCAAAACTCATAAGATTTCGGGAGGAGTAATAATGATGAAGGAAAGCCAATTTATAGAAAATTGATTTTCGAATGACAGGTTTAGATTAAAACATAAAGCAACGATTATGATTGAATATTGTGACATGCATTCGAATTAGGGTTGAATTAGTGTGAGTTAAAAAAGCATAAAAGGTGGAGAATAAATTAAATAATAGTTTAATCTTAAGTTAAGACTGTTTGAAACTTAGAAGAATAGAGATCACATGTAAAGATAAAGACTGACGAAGATAGATGACGAGAATAAATTAGTTAAATAATTAAAGTTATTTAATTAATAAATGTTTGCATGCAGAAGATAGGAATAAATCTAGATAACTAAATGATTAATTTAAACAGTTCGTTCGTTAAAAACAATCAGATATTAAATCAACAGATAACTGACTGATCGAATTAAATCTAGACTTAAGTGGTAAATGACTAATTAGATAATGAAGAGATTATCTAATCTCAAAGGAATATGCTAAGGATAAATCTTTTATGAATAAAATAATAATTTAACTCAACATTCAAGATTTTAGGATTAAATTAAATAAATAAAGATTTATTTAATTAAAGATAGAAAGGATAAATAATAACTAAGGTGATTATTTAATTATAGTCGAAAGTGTGATAGGAATTAATTAAATAATTCAAAAAAATTATTTAATAGAGGATAGGTTTAATTAGTGATGTAATTAAATAATTAATATTTATTTAATTAATCAAGGAAGAATAAAGGTAAGAATGAATTAATCAAATAATTAAAGTTATTTAATTAATAGAGGACAAATGACTTTTAGAAAACAATTAATAATTAACATTATTTATTAATGAAAATGAAGATTAGAATTATGATGAAAATTAGAGTCGCAGGCCTAGGACAATTTTCAGTGTCTACAGTTTTCCCCTCTTTGACATAATGTCATTTCGGCATTTGTGTCGAAGAATAATAAATAACATGCCCCATTCGTACCCTAGTGTGAAATAGGTAAGGGTATGCCCCCTTAGGAAAAATGACATTTTTGAAAAATTAAAAAAATTTGGAAATTGTGCCGATTAGGTAAATCAATAGCCAGAAGTTTGATGGTGGTGACAAAAATCAGTTTTGGCGAGGTTTGTAAATAGTACGACTAGTACAAAGGTGTGAGAGAAAACCCTCCAAAACCCTAGGTATAAATAGGAATTGGGTGAGAAATGAATTCATTTTCATCCCTCAAGCTTTGAGAAACCTTGATTTTGCTTTGGAGCATTCAACAAACTGTTGCCCATTCCATACTTCGAGCACCACGAATATCAAGTTAAGACTTTCAGACGACCAACCGACGTAGGACCCCTGGTATGTACCCAAAAACTGTCTTTTGAATTTTGAATTTTCATGTATTTCTAGGCCTTTGTAGTTTAATTTTCAAATGCGTCACTTCTCTTTCGACGCAAATGCGTTCGTATGCAACACATGTGCTTGCGATATGACGCATTTGTAAAAACACGTCTAGGATTTTTTTTACATGTAGGTTAAATCAATGCATTTGTTTTCTTTTCCACCGCATTTGTAGTTATGCATCACATTCATTAAGTATAGTGTCGTAGTTGATTATGTGCATTGCATTTGTTAATTTTGTGATGCATATGGACATTTCCTCACGTGTGCTTCCTTGTTCAATGCATTTGCATTGTCATGACACATCTGCATGGTTGAATGACGCATTTGAATTTCTGAGACACATTTGCAATGTTAAATGAAACATGTACAATTATGCAACACATTTGATAATAAAACGACGCATTTTCCTATCAATTTTTTTTTGTAATTTTATGGTGTAAAAATTGGCTTTGTATTTTTGACACAAGGTATTTGTTATGAATTTGTAGGTTGTTTTAGATCCGATATACACTCGAGAGTCGAGGCTGGCTACCTATGAGTTGCAAGATCAGTTATGCAGTGTAGAGAGACGGTTGATATGAAACCTTGGATTGCATCATGTGACATTTATGCTCACCATTCAAGAAAACCAAGGGATGCTAACCACACTTTGTGAGCAATGGCATTCAGAGACATCATCTTTCCATTTTCCCACAAGAGAGGTGACCATTACTTTAGAGGATGTCTATAGGATTCTTCGATTACTGATTAGGAGTGAGAGGGTTTGCTATGATACCTAGAGGGGTTATAGCAAGCTCACCCATTTTTATGTGTATGATGATATTAGACATCTTGGTATCAAGCATTATGAGATCAGAGGGCATGTCTTGGCAGATAGGTATGAGCGTATTGATTATTTGTTGTGCTCTTTTATTTCTGGGATTGTTCTACCTAACCTTCGAGGTCATGGGTTTCCTATTGGGTGGGGTGAGATGTTCGTAGGGATGTTAGAGAGACAGGTTGTATATGCATGGGGCCCCTATTTACTTGCAATGTTATATTCCCATTTACATGATATAGCCTATAGGGAGGCACAGTCTATGAGCTGTGGGACTACATTGTTGACGATATGGGCGTGGGAGCACATTACTGTTTTCTGCCCACCAGTCGTATTTGAGTTAGATGATAGATCTCCTTATGTTTTTTGGTATGCTAGGACCATCACTCAGAATCATGTTGGAGACATAGGGTGCTAGAGGCATGCGATTGATACCCTTGTATAGTTTATATGGAGGCCTTACATGGATTGTACACAGTGGCCTGATGAGGATCAACACTTGTTGTTTTGTCAACAAACATGATTTTTAATTGGGAGGATAGTGTCGAGAGTTCATATCATTGAGTGACACCTGCCAGACAGAGTTCTTTGACAATTTAGTGAGATACAGGATGTGCCTTAGGGCCGAGCTGAGTCTGCGAGATCTTCAAGGGAGGTTCCTCTATGGGGGCCACAGATTCCTATAGCGAAAGTGGAGGAAAAAATAGATGTACTACAACCTATACAGTGGGTATGGAGGGGTAGAGTTGTGGATCCAGGGACTAAAGTGGCATACGATACCTGGTGGGCACAACATAGGCCTGTGCCATATATAGATCCTGATCAACCAACACCTGTAGAGTGTCGAGGGCCTTGATCACAAGGTTGGCATGGTGGCAGGGGAGGTGGTCGAGGTGGAAGGGGTGGTGGAGATGATGGGAGAGGAGGAGGTGGAGGGGTGGTCGACAGTGTAATACCCCTCATGTTTCTGATACTCTTTGATACTCTTATGTGTTGGCTTGGTACTTGGTTTGTGATGGTGATTAGTTCACCAACTTGGTTGTGTGAGGATTCATAGTTTGGTTGGTTTGCTGTAGTTGACATTACTTATGATGTTTGATGATACATTATGTGGTGGTTATATTATTTGGTTATGGTATGGTTTTCTTTAATATTGTATGTGGTGATGTTGTGATTCTATGTTGCTATTGTTTTTGATGTGTTTGTTAGTGAGTCTTGGTGAAAGGACGGAGTAGCATCACTCGCTTGCGAGTGCCCTGCTTCCCCGTGATTACCTTTCACGGTGTGTCTGCAATTGAGATTTACATGCTACTTGACATTTGTTTCTATGTAGGATGCAAGTACATGACACTGACTCCACCTACTTATTAGGACTGAGCGTGTCCCATAAACCCAATGGGTATGATGTTGAAAAAGGGAGTTGATAAGGAAGTGTCCCCATCCCAAGTCCGTCACCTCGTTGTGAGTTTTTTAGTGTCGTGGTCTTGACCTTGTCTTTGTCTCAATATTGTTGTTTATTTATTTTATTTGTGGATAGTTTTTATTTAGTTTATCTTTATTTTGTATGGGATTAATTCATATTATTTTGTTGATATGTTAATTGTATGTAATTGTAATTTAGTTAAATGTTGGATTTAAAATATTGTAAATTAAAATATATTTAATTAATTAAAAAGTATAAAGTAATTAATTTAAATAAATAATGTTTGTGATAATTATAAATTGTCTTTTTCAAAATATTAATATTATAAAATCTAAGGATAATATCATGTGAGGATAAATGTGAAAATAATGAATTTTTAATTAAATTTGAGAGATAAATGTCAGCTTTTAAAACAAGAAAAAAAGAACCAATGCATGTGGTAGATTTTTGGAGAAAAAGAAAGAGCTTGATTTATTTTTATTTATTTATATTTTGGTGAGAAGAAGAAAAGGAGGGAGTTAAAAAAAAAAGATATGTTTTTGTGCTTCTCTGTTAAAAAATTGTTCTTGGTAAGGGAAAAAATGATTATTGATCCAAAAGTTAGCTAAAGAAAGGAATTGGAGAAGGAACTACAGATAAAGTCTATTTTTGAAAAAGGAAGAAGGGTTACCGTGTTTGGATTCAAAATCAAACGAAGGATTTTAGGTTCTTTTTAATTTATTAATTCTTTTGTTTTTGATAGTTCTGTAAGGAAAATGAAAATCATGTCTGCTTACTCTAAATTAATATCTATGTTTTGAAGGAAGGATTCTGTTATTGAAAATTTGTTGTGTCAAACTTTTAATCTTCTATTGAAATCTATTGTTAAATCTTCTAAATTTTCTTCAATAAATCTAGTTGTTAAAATTCTTGATTTGAATGAAAATCAATTTGTTATGGGGATTAAACTTATAGGCCTAGATTTATTTTGTGTTTTCGAGAAAAGAACTGGACTGTTGATTTATTATATTTATATTATGTATTTTGTAATTAGTGGGAAAATATATACACATATATACTTATATATGTGTGTGTGTGTGTATGTATATATATATATATACATATACATATTCAAATTTTATATTTTGTCTCTGTTGAAAAGAATAAAATATATATATTTTTGTTTCTGTGTTCGACGTTTTTTTTTTTATGAAAGAAATAAAAGATAAAACAAAAGTTTATATATATTAGGGGCAGGGGGGGGGCGGGGGGAGTGGTCGGCTGCTTCCGTACCACCCCTGACCCCATGGTATTGTGCATAGCAGCTGTGTGGGGGTTGTGGCCTCCCCACGGGGAGGTACACAGTACCACATACTGCTCTGGGTACTGTGTATTAAAAGCTTTTCTTTAATTCAATTTTTATTGTAATTTGATTTTTATGTTATATATAGATTATATATATATATATATATTAATATTAATATTAATAAATATGTATATATATTTATATATATATATACTTATTGCTGTAAATTACAAAGAAGTATATGGGTAATTTTTATGATATGATTTAAATGCATAATTTTTTATATATTTTGTATTATATATACGTATATATGTATATATATAAATAAAGATGGTATTTATGCTAAGATTATGGAATAATTAAATAAATTTGCAATGTTATAGTGTAATCGAGTAAATTAGAAATAAACCATGTGATTTAATTAAGTTGAATATTCTTGAGTAAACTAATTTGTTTATTTTCTTGGTTAAATTATTTTGTAACGAAATGTGTTATATGGTGTTGTTTTACGTAATTGTTTACTCTTGAAATTTTCATTGAGTTAATTGTGGTTTTCTCTTAATTGGCATTTTGTATTGTGGGAAAAATCCTTCAGTTGTTATCCTTCTATAGGAGTTTAAATTACTTATTAGGGACTTCTAGAGGTGGGGAAATGATGTTTTATTTTGATCTTTTAATTTGATTTTGGTCCTTATGTTTTAGTTGTGATTTGAGTTACATATGGAGATGTGCCATTTTTATGAGTGTTGTTTCATATGATTTTGGCGAGATGGTTTTTCCTCGGGGATGTTCCATTTGTGGTTCAATGTTCTTGCTGATACAACTCCTTGGAATTGGATTTTTATGTTTTGGGTTTCTAGGTAGAGTGGCTCTATGTGGGCGCCAACAAACAAAGGGACTGTCAGGATAACCCACGTTAGAGTTAGAGTAATAAGTGATAACCTAATTAATTAATTAGGGGGTGGGTAGTAAAACATTAATAAGATAATTATGGATGCCTCATCCGCCTATTAGGGATTTCGTAGACTAAAGGTGGGCTGAGAGGGTCGTGGTTGGCATGATCGTTGCCTCGTCTTCACAAGAGGTTAATGGTTCCACATGAGTCACCCTATGGATCGACGCCTTGAGATAGGTAGTCAAGATAACCATAGATGGAGGCGACACCTTGTGATAGGTTTTCTGGATAATCAATGTAAGGCCATGCAATGAAACTCTCCTCTAGCTTTCCCTTTGAGTTGTTTTATTGAAATCCTCTAGAAGTGGTCTATTATTATATTTTGGTGATTTATTGTTGTTATGATTTGTGAGTGATCTTTTGATATTTTATTTCCTTTGTTGTCTCTTATTTTTCATGTCTAGAGTTTAGTCTTGCGTGACTGTTTGTATGTACTTGGTCAGGGATCCTTCCTTATTTCCTTCTAGCATGGGGGTGGTCAGGTGGAACATGCTACACACCTCGTTGGGTCCCCTTATGATGCAGTTGTACCCTTTAGTGTAGAGTTTTGTAGATGCAATTTGATCCAAAGTTCATATGTTACCAGATGTATATTTGTACTCCAGATGTATTTTATGTATCGATGTATCACTCCCACGTGCGTTGGGAAGACCTATGATGTAATTTTGTATATGTGGTCATTGAGATGTATTATCAGATTGATGTAATGTGTTATCACACCATGTAAATCATTCTTGAACTACCATTTGTAAATACTATTAATGTTATGTTGTATCTGCGAAAATATGTACCTTATATCTCCATGTCTAATTTATTGTAATTTTCATGTATGGTTTATTCATATCATTTTGGTTATTGTTAATGAATGGTTAAGTGATGATATGTGAATGAATGGATTACATAATTGGTAATTTAATGTTTCTTCCATTAACTTTATTATGGGATAGTTTGGTAATGTCACCTCGTGTACCCCAAGGGACTTAGTTGTGCAACTTGGAACATTAGTTATGTTGGAATACTTAAAGTACATTCCTTTTATTCTTAAAAAAAAAATTGTTGCATTTTTTTAGTTGTTCCTTTGGCGTTTGTGTGATGGGGCATTATAGACGGGGTTGATAAGGTAGTTGAGGCCAAGGCCCAAATTTTTATCACCTATTCACGAGGATGAGGGGGAGGGAGAGGATGTACCCATGTTAGAGATTGGTGGAGGAGAGGAGGTCATCACAGAGGAGGCCATTGGGGAGGAGCATGTTGTAGAGGAGGTCGTTGGGGAGGAGGCCGTTGGTGGGGAGGCAGAGTTGGATGCCCTTGATTTGTTATAGGAAGGGTATCAGGATGATGATGATGACCTCAAGGAGGAGATGGGGGATTAGGAGAGGGAGCTTCGAGATAGGATTGTTGAGGAGTGGGATGTTGATGATGGAGAGAGACCACAACAGGAGGAGGAGGGTCCCATTGATCATTGGTTGGCCAATTTGCAAGCCAGGGTGGAGGTCTTTGAGGAGAGGGTTAGAGTTGTGTGGGTAGAGAGGGATGTGATATAGATGGAGAGGGACAGTGCCTACTTGGAGAGGGATCAGGCAGTGGCATGGCAATAGGATACTAAGTAGAGGTTTGTGGAGTTGAGAGCTCTTTTTACTAGACCAGTTGCATCTATGGCTCAAGATTTGGTTAGGGCTGGTGAGAGGGAGAGATATTATAAGGATTTATATGAGTAGGAGGTACCTCCCAAGAGATGAGCTCCTAGTTCTTCATAGGCTATGAGTAACAGATCATGCAATAGGTCACACAACAGATCCCAGAGCACTGAGGGTGTCATAGGACCTCATAGGACAAGACCTTATGATAGACCCCCTTCTGCACAACAATCATCAACACCTCCCCCAACACCTCCCCATCAGTCACCTCCTCATTCTCTGCATGGGAGTAGTGGGAGTTCATCCTAGGGAGATGTTATCTATTATGTAGACATTGTATTTTGATTGTAGAGCCCACAAGCTCTAGTTTGAGAGATACATTATGACATTGTACTGTGACACTTTTTTGAGCAATATATATATCATTTTTGGTAGAGATGATATGATATGCAATTTTCTATATGATGTGTAGTCTTCTATTTATGGATGTGTTATGGATGCCAATGTTTTCTTTATGATGTGTATGCAATCTATGATGTTATGATGATGTATGCATTTATGATTATGAGATGCAATATGATTTATGTATTTACAATGCCATGTAAATGTATTTATTGTGATAATATGCTATGTAGTTTATGATGGTGAATATATGTTATGTCATGGACTCATAGATGCGATGGATGTGTATATTTTTGTTTTTTTCAAATGTAACATATATGTATGATTTACTATGTATATATGTATGGCAATGTCTAAATGATGTTTTTAACATGAATGCATATGCGAGATGCTTTATTTTTGTTTTTGTGTGTCATAGGACTCCATCATAATGCAAGAAAGAAGAAATGTTAGTGCGAAAAATATGAATAGTAACATAAAAGACATGGATGTTAGTATTAGAAATCTTCAATGTTTTTCCAAAACATAATAGACCTTGCATTAAATCATCATTGGGCGTTAAATGATACAAATGGACAAAAAACACCATGATATGAGATATACCAAGGTGTGTAAGTTCATCCACCTACTAGAATAGACAGTCACAGACAAGGAATGTTCTAACTCATACTAAGGGAAAATTTTCCCCAGTATTTTTGTCAAGACATACTATAGATAGAAATAAAATAAGAAAATGAGTCACGAGACATCATTGCTCCTCTAAATCCTTCATTGGACATCCTGAAGGAAGCTAGTAACCTGAATCAAAGACAAATCCAAAAGACAGTCAACAAACAATAGTCAAAGAAAAAGAGTCTTGATACATCCTTGCTTCTCTAAATCCTTCATGTGACATCCTCGAGAAATCTAGTAACAGGACTTAAATACAAATCCAATTGAAAAGATAAGACAAAACAAGTCATGATGTCAACAACCAATAAAAATATTTTCCAAAATTTGATCATCTTTGTTGTTTAATTGATGTTTGATAAAACTTGGTTTCAGGAATGACACATATCATATAAGACATTGAGTCTAGTTTTTATCATGTGACTATCTATATAAGGAAATGACTAAGCCTGGTTTTAGAAAGACACATATCGTATAAGACGTTGAGTCTGGTTTCAATCATGTGACCACTTGTATAAGGAAATGATGATGCTTGTGTGACTAAATGATCATGTCTGTTTTCAGGAAGGACACATCTTGTATAAGACATAGGTTGATTGCTTTTGTTATTGCTTTGACAATTCGTTTAATTTGACTTGTTGACCTTGTTGACTTGTTTGTCTTGTTGATGCATGACTTGTCTTGATATTTTGAAAATTGTGTGTGTTTGATAACAATGTATGACTAATGCTGACTGACACGTTGAACCCTAAAGGATTGACCTAGTATGACCTTGGGGGCTCACCGATTGATGGCCTTTCCTACATTATACATGCAGAGACCTTGTAGTTCGACTAAACTTTGAATGACAAGACTAGCTGAAAAAGATTTGATTTATTTGATAATATTTGATGTGTGTGATAGTGAAATTGACAAACCCCAATTAACTGACCTAGTGCGGCCTCGGGGGCTCATCAATTGATGGCCTTTCCTACATTATACACACAGAGACCTTGTAGTTCGACATGACCAATGACTTTATCTTATTGACTAAGGATTGAGTCATGATTTTATACAAACAAACCTAAAAAAGAATGACCTAATGCCTCAAGGGCACATCAATAGATGGCCTTGCCTACGTCCAATCACAAAGGCAACGTAGTTAGATAATGACAAAGACTAATTTTTGGGACTGACAAAGAACAATGGAATAAACAAAGCATAAATACAAGAATGATCTCACCAAACATCTATGTAATTCCATAAATAACCTCGATTGCACTTCTCCATTTTTGTTGTTGTATGATAATTGACCTCAAATTTCTCTTGAGTGTGCAAGTATAGCCTCATGATAGTGTTATTAGAAAAACATCAAAGATTCTAAAGTTGATTGCTTCCAAAACTCATAAGATTTTGGGAGGAGTAATAATGATGAAGGAAAGCCAATTTATAGAAAATTGATTTTTGAATGACTGGTTTAGATTAAAAGATAAAGAGAAGATTACAAATGAAGATTGTGACATGCATTCGAATTAGGGTTGAATTAGTGCGAGTTAAAAAAGCATAAAAGGTGGAGATTAAATTAAATAATAATTTAATCTTTAGTTAAGACCATTCAAAAATCAAAAGAATAGAGATCGCATGTAAAGATAAAGATTGACAAAGATAGACAATGAGAATAAATTAATTAAATAATTAAATTTATTTAATTAATAAATGTTTGGACACAGAAGATAGGAATAAATCTAGATAACTGGATGATTGACCTAGAAAGTCTATTCGTTAAAAACAATCAGATATTAAATTAGTAGATAGTTGATTGATCTAATTAAATCTAGAATTAAGTGTTAAATGACTAATTAGATAATGAAGATATTATCTAATCTCAGAGGAATATGAGCTAAGGATAAACCTTTTATGAATTAAATAATAATTTAATTCAACATTCAATATTTTAGGATTAAATTAAATAAATAAAAGAATATTTAATTAAAGATAGAAAAGGCTAAAGAATAATTAAATAATTAAAGTGATTATTTAATTATAGTCGAAAGTGTGATAGGAATTAATTAAATAATTCAAAATGATTATTTAATAGAGGATAGGTTTAATTAGTGACGTAATTAAACAATTAATATCTATTTAATTAATCAAGGAAGAATAAAGGTAAGAATGAATTAATCAAATAATTAAAGTTATTTAATTAACAGAGGAAAAGTAACTTTTAGAAAATAATTAAATAATTAGCATTATTTAATTATGAAAATGAAGATTAGAATTATGATGAAAACTAGAGTTGCAGGCCTAGGACAATTTTAAGTGTCTACAAGGATAATACTTATTATATGGTATCTCTGGGCGGGAATGGGAGAGACACTGGGGATTTGAATTTTGAACCTGATGGTGATGGTGAGGGTGAGGCAGATCCAAATGGGGAGGCTACTTTTTTTTTTGTCTAATGGGGGACCTTCTTCCCTATTGTGCATTGAGGGTTTTCTCTGTTCTTCCCTTAGATTTTTCTAGTTTGTTGGTGGATTAGATGTGTTTGCATTAGTCACCTTTCCTTTTACAGCTCTTTCCTGGGCTTGCTGTGACTGCATGCGCCTATCTGTGTGGCCCCTTGGGCATGTGGTTTAGGTCTGTGAAGTCCTTTTTGTTAAAAAGGAGTAGGACAACTAAGAGGGGGGTGAATCAATTGTCACCAAATTCAAACACAAAAATTCAACACTTATCAAATTTACAATCACACTATTGTGTTATTAAGTATGAACATGAAAAGTAGATAATAGAAAGAAAAATTAACACAATGAAAACCATATTTTACGAGGAAAATCCAATAAGGGAGAAACCATGGTTAGGATTAACTCACAATATAAAGTGATAGAAAAACCGAATACAAGAGCATCACTACCCAGGGCTCACTTCCTAGAATAGGACTCACTGTCCGGATACAAAAGCTCACTGCTTACACAAGGAGGCTCACTACCTACAAAAATATTACAAAACAAAAATTGGCTTCGCAACCAAAATGAATTGATGAGAGTGCACCTAACAAGTGTTGATACAGTTCCAGTGATGTTCAATAGAATGACTTAACACACTTCATCATTTTCACACTTCTTCACATTCACATCAATATTATTCCTTGCTCTTGCTTTTTCTCATCTTCCACAATCTTTGAAACTACCCAACATATATACTTGATCCATCCACAAGAATCAATTAGGTTGGCCTAATTGGATGCAATCCATGTTTATCAAAAACATCAATTGTCGGCCTCAAGCATTTACAAAATATTTCCAACTAATAGATCAAAATGTGTAGCACACTATATCGTGTTGACATATAGACCTAAGATAGGTCACAGATAAATCCGCATAAAAAAAATGATTCACCATATCACAATTATTCATGAATTCAGCCAAGAATAGACTTAATTGTAAAAATTATTCAACAAAATAATGCCGATACACCATACAAGCACCAAAGCACAAGAGATTTCGAACATACATTCTTTCAACACCTAATAACTATTTACCAAAACTATAAGTAGTAACTGTCAACCGTGGAGGATTGCGGACTAGAATACCGAAGGGTGTTTCTTATATACCGGTTCAGATACTAGACCAAAATGTTAGATCAAGCACTAACTTAGTCTTTTAGTCACAACCCGTATAACATGGTGACATCAATGACAACATAAACTATATAGTTAGCCATTCTTCTTTATTCTTCCAACAATCCCCCCCTTTGTCATTGATGGCAACATGTGCCAAAATTTAAAAAACACAACATTCTTTCCTCCTATCACCATAGTTGTTCTTCACATGACTCTCTTCCTCTTTGACATCAATGGAAAAGGGTGACCAAAAGTAGTATATAAATGTTTATATAGGGCAACATTGTATATACAAAGAAATTAAAAACACTCCATTTCAAACATTCAAGTGAAAATGACAATTTTTACATGAAATATTTTCTTGTACCTCTCTCTTATGATCAGAAGAATCCTTTTACAAGAAAGCACATCCAAATTCATTCTTGCACTCATACCATTAAGTAAAGATAACTGCGTAAAGGAGGATGTTTGATTAGAAGATAGACACTGTCATTCACAATTTTTTGCATTAGAGAGAATTCCAGAGAGATGATCCAACCGGACCTCAACAACTTCCTTAATCCTATGCAAGATGTCATAGGGTTATAACAAGTGTCTTAATCATATGACATGAGAAAACTATTCATACTTACCTAGGTTCATGTAGTAGTTGTCAAAAGATAAGATAACAACTAATGACAACTAACACCTTATAGAAAGATTCCTTCCTAGGACCTAAGTAAACTTAACATGTGTAAATAAGTCCCCTAGTAATGAATGAACTAGGTACAAGACTTTATTTACACCAACAGCCCCCCTTAAGTGCAACTAAGTGAGTAGAAGATTATTATGCAAATGACACAAAGATGCAAATATGGGTCCCGACTACTAGGCCATGTTAGGTACCCATGTACATATGCAATGCAATCTCCCACAAATAGAGAAAAGGAGAAAACCCAATGGGAAAAAAATCCTCCCCAAAAGAGAGATAAAATACAAAATAGAAATTCTCTCAATGAAGAATGAGAAGGTAAAAACCCCATATGAGGAAAAAGACCCCCCCATAAGAGAGAAGTAGAAGAGAGACAAGGCAGCCCCCCTCAATGTTTGTTAGAAAACCAGGAATCTATTGCTAGACTAAAATACTTCCACAAGAGAGAGATAATGGCAAGAATGCTTGCTATCAATATGCTAGATTGATTCACGATTAATTGATACAAATGTATAAGATGAGGCTTGCTTATAAAAGAAAGATGCAACAACCAAATCTTATCTTGAGCAACAAGATAGCTTGATAAGATAAAGATAAGATCCTATAACTTAGGAATTAAAGATTGCCTAAGTAAACTTATGAAGATGTAATTAAATAGTTAATTACACCAACACCCCCCCATAAGTGCAACTTAGGGAGAATATTATAATGCAAACTACTATGGGTCATGACAACTAGGCCATGTTAGGTACCCATTTACAGATGCAAATGAAATGCAATCTCTCATAAAGCAGAGTAAAGGGGAAAACCCAATGGGAAAAAACCCCTCTCCAAAAGAGAGAAAACAAGAAAAACAAGCATGACGAATGTAAACATGATGTATGGAGGACTCAATGATACCCCCCAAGGACTACATCCATCATGAATATACAATAAATTACCCCCCCATAAGAGGGAAGTAATGAGATAAGATATCCCCTGCATGCTGAAGAAGCTCCAAAGCCAATGAAGAATTCCTGAAAACAAAAGATGACCCAATGTCTGCAAGCCACACATCTCCCCTTAGGAAGAAACAAATCCATAAGCTAATGAAGAAGCCACTCCATATCCAACTGAAAAGAGGAAGAATGAATGCTCAACATGTATGCCTCTGAAAATTGAGTAGGAGACTCCAAGCTTGAATGAGCCACAACATAATCATGGTCAAACTCAACCAAGAAGCATGACAAATCAAGTGATGGAGGAGACTCATGAATATCAATTTCCAAAGACAAAGAAGATGGAATAACAGTTGTGCTAAAACTGTCATCAAAGAGGAGAGAAATCCCCTCAAGTGTGTCCTCCAAATCTATAATATGAGACTCTAGGAACAAGGTAGAAATCCCTGTCAAATAATCATCCCACAAAGCAAGATTTGAAAAACTATGATTGTCCTACTAAACAAAAGCAACAATGGCTGAAAAAGCAGGAGGTGGAGGTGTAGGAAGCTCATCACTGGTCTCTAAAATACCAAGGTGTAGATGACCAAACTTCTCCTCACTAATATGGGTCACACTCAATGGAGTGTGTGATGCAGTCAAAGGAACATTATCATGTTCTGAAGCAAAATGTGAAAAATAATATACTCGAGATGAATGATCAACCATCCTGATTGCAACAATATCCCTAGTCTCCAAGTCCCTTATATACACCCTATCAGGAGTGAACTCAACTGTTTTACCTTGACCCCCATGAGTAATTTGATAAATAGAAAGAAGATTAGTGGTCAAAGAAGGAACACAAAGAACATCATTGAAAGTCCCTTCCCCAATACCAATAGAACCCTTCCCACTTACCTTCATGAATGTATTGTTACCCATCAGAATGTGAGGTGAATTACAAGGCTCAAAAGAAGAGAACATTTCCTGTGAAGATGCCATATGATGAGATGCCCCTGAATCAAGAAGCCATCCTTGAGAATTAGGACTGTAGAGGCCAAGAGTGCATGCCCTTTCATATGTAGCCCAGAAGTGGATGTTGTGTTCTCTGACTGTGATGATGATGGAGCTGCCGAATGTGATGGTGAAGAAGAAGTAGAAGACACTGATGAGGGCAGCTGAATGTTATTCTTTTGAAGAAGGTGGGTGAGTTCATCAATCTTCTTATTATAACATCTATGCTCATCATGTCCTAACCTTTTGCAATATGCACATTTGGACTTCTTCTTTTTTGATGATTCCTCTTTTGAAGAGGATGAGGACTCAGGAGTGCCATGTGAAGGAGAATCTTTACCTTGCTCATTTGACTTGGTTTCCTTTTTGTGCTTCTTTCCTTTGCCACTTGAAGCCTTTGTATCATTTGCAATAAGAGCTTGAGATGTTGAAGACTTCAATGTACCCATGTGCAACAACTTTGCTTGTTCCCTTGTGAGCTATGTAGCAAATTCATCAAGAGAAGGCATTTTATATGTATCGCCAAGAGCATCCATTGTAGCATAGAAAGTAGAGACAAACACAGAATATGAAGAACCAAGCTTAGCAAGAATAGAAAGTATCATTTGTTCATCCTCTTTAACAACCCCACATTTTGATAACTGCAATCTGAGAGAGTTGAGTTTAGAGAAAAAGTCTTGGATACTGTCAAAATCTGAAGGATTAAGACCCATCAGTTCATTTTCCAACTTAAATTTCCTTAGCTTGTCTGGCTTACCAAAGAGACTCTCCAAAGTAGTCCAAACGTCATGAGGATGTGTGCAAGATGCAACATGATATCTAAGATCTGGAGAAATTGATAGAAGAAGATTACCAAGAGCTTCATCCCTTCTATCAAACCATTTTCTTTTCTCTTTTGCTCCCTGTGGTTCTGGATCTTGACCAAATGTAATTCGTTGCAACTTTGATTTTAACAATAACAACTCCATTTGAGATTTCCACTCATGATAGTTATATGGAGTTAGAAGTACAATTTTTGGAAAATCCATGATACAATGAGATATTACAAGAGGATAGCAACAAATTTCCCTCACAATACTAGAAATCAACTCCTTTGTCCAACAAGATTACACTTTTTTTGCAAATTTATAATAGTGTGTCCCAAAATATCAAATCAGCTACAAACTGAAAAAATGAAAATCTGGAAACAAATCTACAAAAAATGCATGATTAAATCTGAAGTACTCCTGAATACCTTTCAAATGCAGAAAATTTGGAGAAAACCAGAGATTGGAGCACAAAGATGTGAGCTCGAAAGCAGAAAATGATGATCGGGCTTCAACCTGGAAAAAGAGGCACAAAACTGCAAAAACTTTGCAAAATATCTGCACCACTGAAATATTCAGGTCTTCACCTTTCCGACGATATTTTGTTTCTGAAAAATGGCCTCCGTATGTGCAAGTTATGGAAAAATGAAAAAAAGGCCTATAAATAGGCACTTGGGGCAATTACAAGGCTAAAACGGGTCAAAATTCTGGCACCTGGGCGCTAGCCTTAGGTCACCAATGTGACCGCTGGTATTACAAATGCAAAAAATAAAATACCGCCATTGAATGGGGCCGAGTGGCCGACCTTTTGCAAATAAATAAGGTTTACAAAAATTTCAATAGCCTAGATAAACAAATGCATTTATCTTGCACCATACCCGAGATGTGTACTATAATCTAACGTGCAGGACAGACAGAGGATGATTAAGGGACAATGATCTGGCCACCACTATGGAGATGATTGTATCCGTTGACAGATTTGAAGCCAATAAAAGTTCTAGATGACACCAAATCTAATAGCAACGAGTACCCCTGTACGCCGATGTGCCAATGGTGCAGAAGAACCACGGACAGTGGATGTCGACAACCAAAAATTTGATGCAACTGGTGTACCCCTGCGATGTCAGATCTAACAGATCCAACAGAGATTGTGACTTCAATCTACAAAGTACTCCTTGATAGCAGATATGGATATGCCGCTGACCATGCACTGACCAATAGGGCCGATGGAAACCCCCTATCCGCTGATCGATGAAGCTATGACCAGCTCCAACATGAAGTATGATGATGAACCCTTGTCAGGTAGATGCACGTGGACAGAACCCTGATGCAAGTCAAACTACGGAAGAACCCGTGGCTTGGTTCTGATGAGACCACTGGAAATGTGATGTACCCGCCGGACGATGTACTTTAACTGGTGATGAAGGACGGGATCAACACTGATGGCAAAATGAATGATCGGTCAATGTGGTGCTTAGAATATGCCAATCTGACCATGCTCTGCAGATTTTTGTACAATGACCAGTAAAATATTCCACAATATATGCCACTCAAATTTTAATAGAAACCCTAATATAATATTGTTGCTCGAATACAATAATTTTGCCCCAAAATTATCAAAAGCAAATCGCAGAAAATATTTACACAAAATATTTTTTTGCGAAAATAGAAAAATCATACAGCTTGGGACACTGTTCCAGCAAAAAAAAAATTGCTTCAAAAACAACTTTACCCAATATAGGCGAATTTATAGTCAAAATTCGTCTGCAGAGCTTTCTGAACTCAACCGTGAGGTTATTGAAACCCCAATCTGCACCTAGCAAAAATCTTCAAGCCAAAAACTAAAACCCTCAGATCCGAGGAGTCCGCAACCCTGGAAGCTCTGATACCATGTTAGAAAACCAGGAATCTGTTGCTAGACTAAAATACTTCCACAAGAGAGAGATAATGGCAAGAATGCTTGCTATCAATATGCTAGATTGATTCACGATTAATTGATACAAATGTACAAGATGAGGCTTGCTTATAAAAGCAAGATGCAACAACCAAATCTTATCTTGAGCAACAAGATAGCTCGATAAGATAAAGATAAGATCCTATAACTTAGGAATTAAAGATTGCCTAAGTAAACTTATGAAGATGTAATTAAATAGTTAATTACACCAACAATGTTGAGTCTCTTGCAATGATGGTAGAAGCTTGACATTAAATGCTGAAGATGATCCAATCTTTCAGAACAACATTCCTCCCCTTAGGAAGAAACAAAACCATGGATGTATGCAGGATGTCAAGAATATGGATGATGTATGATGGTGTCTCTGAAGCATGCTCAAGTGTCTCCATGTCGATGTCGAAAGCTGACACAATCCAAACAAGCATTCTAGGACACACTGATGAAGAGGACAATCCAACATCTAGTAGAGATGAATGTAGAACATGATCCAAAGACAAGGATATCCCCTCTAAAGACAAAGAATCCTCCTCCAAATGTTGTCCAAAATTATCCACACTCACACTAAACTACAAAGAATGATCACGTAGAGAATGAACAAGAGGGTCAAAGTGTTCCCTCACAACAACTGAAGAAGGAGCATCTTCATCAAAGAGAAGATGAATGCCATCAATAGTGTCCTCCAAATCTGCAAGATGAGACTCCAAAAACCTGAAATACCTATCAAGAAGTCATCCAAAGTAGTCATATCTAGAAGACTATGTATATCATGTTGCATTGAATCACAAGGAACCCAAATTGTGGAATCATAAGCATCATCAATTGTAACTGTAGATGGAGGAGATGCAATGTATGGATCAAGTACTGGATCTGATGTGAGAACTCCCTAGTTCAAAAAGCCAAATGTCTCCCCTGAATCATGGTTCATGTGATCAACAATCGAAGGAACAATGTCACCATCAGAAGCAAACTGTGCAAAGGTATACAACTGAGATGAATAATCAACCACCCTAGTAGCAATTATCTCTTGAGTCTCCAAGTCTTGAATGATGAAAAAATTAGGTGTGAACTCCACAGTTCTCCCATCTCCACCATGTGTAATATGATATATGGAAAGAAGATTGTTCGTCAAATGAGGAACACACAAGACATCCTGAAAAGTGTTCTCCCCAAAACTAATAGATCCCTTCCCTATTGCACTCATGTATGTATTGTTTCCCATCAAGATAGGAGACATATTACAAGGCTGAAATGAAGAGAAGATAGTATGTGAAGATGCCATATGATGAGATGCTCCTGAATCTAGAAGCCATCTCCCTGATCTTGGACCTAAAAGAGCACAAAGAGCTTGTCCTTTATATCCTGATGTAGATGCTTGACCTTTTTCCTTTTTAGACTGTTTTGAAGTAGAAGGAGAAGAAGATTCATACATTCTAGAAGGAAAATCAATGTGATTCCTTTTGAGAAGATTTTTCAACTCATCAATATCCTTCTTATAACAATAGTGTTCTTCATGTCCATCCTTCTTGCAATATGCACAAAAAGGCCTCTCCTTCTTAGATGATTCTCCTTTTGAGGATTTTGATTCTTTATGTGGCTTGTTCTTTTTCTTCTTTTGCTTCTTATCAAGATTCCCTGATTCTTTCTGTACCTTAGAATCACTTGCCACCAATGCTCGTGACTTGGAATACTTGATTAGAACCATGTTATTAACTTAGATTCCTCTTGGATTAGGAGATTTGCAAAGTCATCAAACTTAGGATCAACATATGATGCTCCCATAGAAAGTCGATGGGTATGAAAGCTAGAAACAAATACTAAATACTCAGGACCAATCTTGGATAACACATTTAGAATTAATTGTAAATCCTCTTTTTCAATGTTGCATTCCTTCAATTGTGTTCTTAGTTGCTTGATTTTGGAGATGTAGTCTTGGATGTGGTAAAAAATTTTAGGATCAAGATTCATCAAATCATTATCAATCTGATAAACTCTAATCTTATCTTTTTTACCATACAATTTTTAAAAAGTCTCCCATGCCTCTTTAGGTGTATTGCATGATTCAATATGAAATTGCAAATCAAATGAGACTAATGAAAATATGCATCCAAGTGTTTTCTCACAATCAATCTCCCATCTTTCCAATTCTTTAGCATCAGTAGGTTTTGGAATTGTGTCCTTTAGATGAAATATTAGACCTTTCATCATGAGATATTGCCATACTGATTATCTCCATATAGCATAATTATGTGGAGTTAGGAGTTCAATTTGAGATTTCCCCATTGCAAGAACACAAATCAAGGAAAAGAATGCAAACAATAACTGCAAGATTACCCCCCCCAAATCACTCAATCAAGAAACCCCCCCCAAGCAATATCTGATTTGGCACTTTATATTTAGTGCGTTTACAGTTACCACTTGCCAAAAATAATGAAGTGGTCTTTGATCTTGGTACATGCAAATGCCCAAAATAGACCATAGAATCAAGTACAATTTTTGGTACAAAATGAAATCAATCTAATCATACCACTAAGAATTACACAAAAATTCATGCACTTTAAAAAAAAATGCACCCAAAAATGTTACCGTAGGAGCAAGATATGAGCTCCCGAAGTTCTCAAAATGAGGAAAAAGTAGCAACACATGTGAGAATTTGAAAATTTTGGAAAAACCAGGCACCAAAACCAAAAAATGATTACACCACTGTGTAGATCACGAAAAATTAGCCAAAATAAATAAAAAAATTGTTCAAAAAAAGGAGTCAAAATGAGCAAGATATGGCCTTTTGAAGTCAGACTACCAAAACCAAAATGCAAATGAAAGGGGGGCAAAAAATTTTGAGCGTATTGACGTATTGCTGACGTCAGCAAACTACTGTGTTAAATTTGATGGCCTTCAACCCATCAAAGTTGCCATCGATCATGTGCTAGAATATTCTTCTTGTTTGATGGACTATTCTTGCTGGTGCCAATGACGGAATATGCTTTTACTAATTGGGATATTCACTGGGGAATCTAAAAAATTGTCAGATTTATTTGATTTGAAGTGCCCACCAGTTATTGGTTTTACTAAATTTTTCAAGACTATTGGCCGCCGATGAATACCTAGCTAGATTCGATAAATGTCGGTGATGATTGGTGAGTTCACAGATGGCGGGGCCCAGTGCCCATGTGGAGCTCCCAGGTATGACGAGGGGATAGGGTATAGTCTACGAACTGTACCCTATACTCTGTAGAAAATTAAAAACAAACTTTTGATTTTTTAATAGAAATCTTTTCAAAGAAAAATCAATCGGCCTTATATAATTTGATTTTTATTTTGAAAAAAATTTACAAAAATAAAATGCCGACTGGACTAAATTTTTTTTTAGAAATTTTTGAAAAATAAATCATACGACCTGGTATTTATGGCGATCTGGGGGCCGTACGGCTCCTTGGGCAATTTATTTTTGCCTCACCGGACAACTGCTCCATTTTGGACAATTTGGTAGTCAATCTTAGGGTTTTTGGCCCTTCTGAATGCAATGGTAGGGTCAGATTTGACCCAAAATGCTCCAAAAATGCAGCTACCTTCTCGATCTAGCAACCACACTTCAACTTCAAACCCTCATAGATTTGGCCTCATATGTCCGATTTGGACCAAACAAAAGGCAAAATCGGCTTTCTCAAACCTTCTAGATGCAATGGTGAGCTCAATTTTGCACCAACAAGCTCTGATTTGAACCTGCAATAAAGAGCCAAAAATGGAACACCCCCAAATTTGCTATCTCTCTTCAGAAAAAGACTCTCCAATGACACCCAACCCGCTCTGATACCATGTTATAATTGGCTATGGATGCCAAGATCTTGAGACCAAATGGAAAGCACAAAAGAGAGAGATGAATATGACAATAATAAATTGTATTCAATGTCAATGATATGAGATGATTGTTATGATTGATTTTACAATGAGAGACCCCTTGGTTATATAGCCAAGGTGAGATGCAAGATGTCATAGGATTATGACAAGTGTCTTAATCATATGACATGAGACAACTAATCACACTTACCTAGGTTCATGTAGTAGTTGTCAAAAGATAAGATAACAACTAATGACAACTAACGCCTTCTAGAAAGATTCCTTCCTAGGACCTAAGTAAACTTAACATGTGTAAATAAGTCTCCTAGTAATGAATGAACTAGGTACAAGAATTTATTTAAACCAACATGAAGAAATCAAATTTATTTCCAATACCGTTCATCTCAGATTCAATGGATTCAATTCTACTTCTGAAATTGTCAACAACTGCTGGCCACCAGAGACAATACCTGTAGATGAAAGATATTTCTTTGATGCATTCTTTTGTCTCATTAATATGTTCAGATAACACTTGTTTTCCTTAGGTACATCTTCTCTCAATCATAGCATTAAACTTATGACCTTAGGGTCCTTCCAACAATGTTCTCTCTTCAATAATTTCTACTAGATTATCTAGCAAAGAATTTGATACATCTGAAACTAAAATACCCCTATTGAGAAAATAGTCAACCAATACATTATCAATTTGAAGTTTCTCAATTGGAGAGCATGCATTCAACATTTCACCAATCTTCTTCATTTCACCCTTGTCTAGCATCATTCGTATATCCTCTGGATCAAAGGAGCCAGATCCAGATAGAAATTATTCTTCATTCTTTTTTTCTTCTGAGACATTTGTTATGATAGTTTTCTTCTTTTTAGGTTCCAGAGGGGACTCACCAATGTAACTTCCAATTCTTTCTTGCCATAGGATGAACCCACTTCAGAATGACTAGGTATTGACATACTGAAGCACAAATTTGTCTTTAGGGATGTGAAGTATGTTCTGTAAACACTTACATTATCTGCCAATGATTCCAAGTATCTGTAAGTTCTTGTTTTCCAATAGGAATACCAGATTTCCACTCAACATTTTCTCTTCCTGGTAGCGAGTTCAAAAATTAAAAAGTCAAACGCATGAACAAAGATCCAAACCAAAAAGGATGATCCTCAACCAATGACATTCAGAAATCCTCAGTTAGGTTTTCAAGTAATAGGTTACACAAATCAAACTGCTTGTTTTCCTTAACCATCATGTGTGCAAGATATACAACAATAGCCGAAGTCGAACCTTCACGATTTCTGAAATAGATTTTATAAGAAATGTCGTACATGTAGACATGTAAAATGTACTGATTGACATTGGACATCTGATCCTCACCACTAACATCGTTTCGTCCTGAATCATCCTTCAGTCTAACCATTTAATCAAATACCTTTATCTGATTAAATTCATCAATATTCCTCTCTTAATTAAATAAATCGGTTATCTAATTAAGTCATTCTTTCTCAATAATTAAATTAACCATTTTGATCTAATTATCCTATTTAATTAAATAATTAATTTTATTTGATTAAATCTCTAAAGTCTATCTATTAAATTAAATAAATTAAAACCTTATTTAGTTTAATCTAACATCATCTCTTTTAATTAAATAAATCAAATCCTTATTTAATTAATCCTTTATCATATTCTTTGCATATTTGATTTAAATAAATCCACAAATTTAAGTCAAATAGGTCACATCATTTAACCCCTTCATTAAATTAATTAACCTTGATTAATTTAATCTCTCTTCATGTACCATCCTCCATCTTTTACCACTTGCACATGAAAATAGATTGAATTGATTTATTAAATCTCTATTTTCCTTCAACAAGGCATCTTTTAAGGAATATTTCCCAAGTTCGAATTCAAAATCCAAGTGGGATGAGTCCTTCCAACAAGGCATTTACTCTCTCTTACATGTCCTTTTCCTTGAGCCAAGTGGCATTCAATGCATTCTTCCTTCCCTCTTGCATGTCATTTCAACAAATTCAAAATTCAAATATATGCATTTATTGGCACAATCCTCAAAACTTGCACATCCTCCATCCACTCATAAGTTGAGAAGTGGCACTTTTCCATTGGCTAATTCTTAGTCCCACATTGCTCTATTTTGGACATTCATCCATCAATCTCATCTATAAATAAGAGGCTAATCTCCTTATTCGATCATCCACAATTTGAGTAAAGTTACCATGCTCAAATCATTAAGCAATTTTCATCCATTATCATTGAGTTCATAGCTAGGTTATGCACATTTTTCTATTGGAGCACTCATCAAGAATCAACAAAGTGGATCACTCTTCATCACACATAAATCTTGCATCATAGGAGCTGGGAAAGGGCCAATTTTCACATCAAATTGGCACCAATTCGCCCATGGGATCAAGAGTTTACTTGTTTGGATAGGATTTTAATCTATTTCATTTGTGTTCTTCATTATTCTTTCCTATTTTAAAATTTGCTAATGGATTTCATGGGGAATCCTTGTTCTTGCTTGCATTTCATCTTCTAATGTTTTTGTTCATGTTGTTTTGCAGGTATTAGGATTGGGGTTCGACAGTACACAACATACCTTATAGTGGAATCCTCAAGAGTGTTTATCAATAGAGCTCGAGGGTCTTTATCAATGACAGTAAGTTCCTCCACATCTTTGTATTTCACGGTTTTCTTCCTATGGAGATCCCCGACACTACATAAGCCAGTAATTGCTTCGATCACTTCCTTCATGATCAGGTAGGGTTTGTCCAACATAATACTGTTGCTCTTGAATCAACTCAATAAGAACAAGATGAATTCTTTATCTACAAACCATGGAAATTCTCCCCATTAATCCATACCTAGGGTTTTTATGCTCTGTAACTCATTTTTCTTCAGCCCTAGTTCCATTTCCTTCATCTTTCTTTGATCAAATTCTTCCAATTCAACTCCTTTCAACTTCAGTGGAATGTCGCCACTCGATCTTCTGTCCATTGTCATGCTCATCTTTTCTTGAATTCATTAATTTTCAGTCAAAACTCCATCCTTTTCCCTTCTTCCCCTTTGTAAACTAAGAAATAATTCCTGAGTATCTATAATAATTCATTCAAATTACCTCAAAATTGCTTCAGATCACTTCGAGATCACTCCAAGACTCCTTTCAAACTCTTGAATTGCTCAAGTGATAAAAAAGACTTACGAAGTTTACCTTATACACCATCTGTTTTCCCTAATTCACATTAAATGTGGAAAACTTCAAAAAGCTGCTAAAACCATTCTTCTCAACACAAAAAACCCTAATTCGATCCACAAATTAGCACGCCAACATGTTTTATTCCGGTTTCTTTTCCAAAACATCTATTTATTCATTCATCACAACACATCCTCATGCCAACCTTTGACATGACATTCATCTAGGGGCTTTTTATAGTTTTTTGATAATGCTCCCCCTAAGACCATGCAAGATTTCATTCCCAGAGGAATTTTCTGTACCGGATGAGGGCACAAACACATTAGCAGTTTCACATTCTTCTTTTTTCCTCCATATATAATTATTCATCTCATGCTTCACCTCTTCTTTATCAATCTTCACTGGCTCGTTCTTCTCTACCGGAGTAGACTAATTTCCCTTCTTACTTCTATAAAATATTGAGATATGTCTAGGTTTGTTACAATTATAGCAGACAACACTTTTCTGATTAGTCTAACCTCCATTACTTCTCGATCTACATTGATTTTCTTTGTGTCCAAATTTGTTACAGGTATAGTAGTAGCCATTAAAAAATAGATTCATCCTGCCACCATTAAACCTATTCATCATCACTTGACTAATAATTCTTACCTGAGATTTGCATTCAATGGCTTTATGTCCAAATTTCTTGCATGAGAAACATTGTCTAGAGAAAGAACTAGGAAACTGATTCATCCTACTCCTACATTCTGTTGCCTCGCGACCAAATTTGTTGCATGAAAAAAAGAAACCATTAAAAGAGGAATATTTTTGTGCATTAGGCTGTCTCACAGGTGGTCTCTTTGCAAAATTTTGTGAATTTATTTTCTGCTTCCCTTTGTCTTGAGTCTTTTGATTGCTTACTTTATTCTGTATAGTCTTAGAACTTTCACTGATATCATTTCCTAGGCCACCTTTATCTTTATTTTATTTTTGTCCTATAAGTAGTTCTTCAATCTTGTTGAAGCTACATCTAGAATTTTTCTCATAGAGTTTTTCCTTCTCTAATTATACTTTCAAGTTTACTACCTCTTGTTCAAGTCTAGTGCATTCATTAGACTTGTTCTACACCATTGTATTCAAACATTTTTCAATTCTCTTTTTCTCTTGTACAAGCACTTTCAATTCGATGATCTCTTGTTTCTACTGCTCACTCACTTCTCTATGTGTTTCCTTGAATTTCTTCAATTGTTCTTTCAGTTTCTAGATACATTCATTAGGCTCATCTAGATTTTCTTTAAAGTTTCTATTTTCATTTTCTATCTTATCAAGATCTTCAAGTGTAGTCTAGAGTTCTTCTTTATCATCCATTTGATCAAGTTTTAGGATCTTCCTCAAGCAGTTAAGCTCTACACCAAGGAACCAAATCTCTGATACCAATTGTCAAAAAGGTACAGGACAACTGAGAGCGGGGGTGAATTAGTTGTCACCAAATTCAAACAAAAAACTTCAAAACTTATCAACTTTACAATCACACTGTTCTGTTATTAAGTATGAACATGAAATATAGATAAAAAAAGAAAAATTAACACAATGAACACCAGATTTTACGTGGAAAACCCAATAAGGGAAAAACCACAGTGAGGATTAACTCACAATATACAGTGATAACAAAACCAAATACAAGAGGCTCACTACCGAGGGCTCACTGCCCAGAATAGGACTCATTGTCTGGATACAAAAGCTCACTACTTACACAAGGAGTCTCACTTCCTACAAAAAGATTACAAAAAAAAATTTGGTTTCACATCCAAAATGAACTGATGAGAGTGCACCTAACAAGTGTTGATACAATTCCAGTGATGTTCAATAGACTGACTTAACACACTTCATCATTTTTGCACTTCTTCACATTCACATCAATATCATTCCTCGCTCTTACTTTTTCTCATCTTCCATAATCCTCAAAAATACCCAACAAATATACTCGATCCATCCACAGGCATCAATTAGGTTAGCCTAATTGGGTGCAATCCATGTTTATCAAAAACATCAACTTTCGACCTCAAGCATTTACAAAATATCTCCAACCAATAGATAAAAATGTGTAGCACACTATATCATGTTGGAATAGACCTAAGATAGGTCACACATATATCCACATAAAAAAAATGATTCACTATATCATAATTATTCATGAAGTTGGCTAGAAATACACTTAATTACAAAAAGTATTCAACAAAATAATGTTGATACACCATATGAGCACCAAAGCATGAGAGATTCCAAACATACATGCTTTCAACACCCATAAACTATTTCCAAAAACTACAAGCATTAACTGTCAACCACAAAGGATTACATACCAAAATATTAGAGGGTGTAGCTTGTATACCGGTTCAGATACCAAACCAAAATACTGGATCAAGCACTAACTTAGTCTTGCAGTCATAACCTGTATAGCATGGTGACATCAATGACAAGACAAACTATATAGTTAGCCATTCCTCTTCATTCATCGATAAATTTTTGTTTGTTTCAATGCTCCTAGGTGGTCATTTGGTGCTTTGGCCTGCCTGGGGCTCTCCCTTGCTACTCTTCTCTAGAGGGTTCTAGTTTTTGTTGTGGTTCTGGATTGCTCTTTGGTGACCCTATTTTTGAGGACGTTGGTGTGACTGGCATTTTGGGTTTGGGTCTTTCCCTAAGCCCTATCCAGGTCTAGGTTGTGGTGGTCATTTCTTCCTTCCATGGACTGTTTTCCACTGTTGTGGAGTGCACAATTTTTTGCTTCACCTCCTATGGAAGGAAGCCTCTGGTGGATCAAAATCATTTTTTGGTCTGTTTTCACTTGAGTGGAACCATGGATTCTCTTGTGGGTTCATTCAAATATTCTTTTTGGTTGTGCTATGGCCAAGAAAATGGATTGCATTGTTTGTTTCTTTTTGCTACTGTGGGTGTTTTTTGGAAGACGAATCTTCCTTCTTCCATGTTTTGACATTCCTCATAGCCTTTTGTGTTCCTCCTTGTTGTTGAGGACTTTGGAGTTTTGATCTTTGTTCTTCTTTTTGGGTCTTCATTTTGGGTATGTTTGGGGAGGGTGTCTTCTTCCTCTAATATGTTCAAGATGGGTTTGGGCCTTAGATGTTCACTAGGGGTTTCTTCAAAAGGTTTTTTTTTTGTCCTACCTTTTGGTCATCCAGAGGTATTTTTTTGTTTCTCTTGGTGGGTGCTGACTGGCTGAGTCTCAGGGGTGGCATGGACTTCCCTTGTCTTCTATAGGGGAAGTGGGGTTCTATTGTTGTTATGGAGCAGACTGGTCTATAGTTGGTGGGGTTGTCTTGAAAGCTTTCCTATTTCAGGCTTCCCAGGTTATTTGGAAGTTAAAGGGTATTGGTGTTTCCCCTTCTTTTCTTACTTTCTTCTTGGTCCCCTTGTTTTTGGCTCCTTTTGAGGTGAAGTTCTTTCCTTTAAAGGTGGATTTGGGGGATTTGGTTGAAAGTAATGACCTTCTTATGTTGACCCCTTTCTGGCTTCTCCTATTGAGTTAGAGCTCTCTACTATCGAGGTGGAGATTTGGTTGGCTGGAAGGGTTTGATGGTGCTATTATGGAGCTTTTTCTTGGCTTTTTTTCTATTTTGCAGTTTCTTTATTATTTTGGAATGGTGGAGTGATTGTAAGGTGTATTTGGATCCTTGCTTAGAGTTCTTTTCTCCCATCATGGTGGAGAGTTGATGGTATCAGGTTCCTTTTCATGCCTCCTTTGGTTGGGATTGTAGGCATCCAAATTTGACCACTTCCACATGGTCAAACTTGTCTCCTTACTCATCCCTTTACTCGTCTATTTCATCCTCTTCGCCAATATTAATTAAATCATTCATTTAATTAATATTTCATCATTTGTATAAGGTTCCTAAAGTATTCAATTCAATAATTAAATACTTTTACCTTTTACTTCTTTCCTCTCTAAATTAAATAAATACATCACTTTATTTAATTTAGCCATGTGACCTCTTTGAATTTAAGCCAATTTTTAATTCCTCTTTTTCTCTCACTGTCACATCCTCCATAACCCTCTTATAATCATGATTAATTTAATTAATTTATGATTAGGATGTGCACACCTTAATCAAGATTAATGTCACATCCTCCTACATTTTCCACTTGCTTCTAATCTTTCATTAATCCTCCTAATCATGTGTTTGCACAACCTTAATCAAAGTCATTAGCCACATTCAGCATGCCTTTTTAGTCAACCTTTTCATTTTCTTTTTTTACCATTGACCCTATTTCCCATGTGAATTTTAAATTCACATTTATTCCTCCTAGAATCTCCTCTTCCCATGCATCTTCTAGAATCTTTTGACTTGTCACATCAAGTCACGTGGACAAGTGCTTCCCTTTTTGGAACCTTGTCTTGTCCATGAGAATCTTGCAAGTATGTGAATTTTTAATTCACATTTATTTCTCCAGCTACTTTCCCTTTTCCCATGGAGATTTTTGAGGAATTCTAAAATTCCTCAAAAGTCACTTTCATTCCCACTTGGAAACAAGAATTTCCTTTTTGAGGAAATCTTCTCATCCCCCAAGGTACTTGCAAGGTACTTGTCCTTCCTCCACATCATGTACCCTCCTTCCACCTCATTTGCACATCACCATTTCTAAGCCATCTCATATTCCACATGTCAAGATGTGAGGTCTTGTGAGTTCTCAACTCGCCATAGCCCTTCATCTTGGCCTTGTTGGTTTAATCTCAACCATTGAATTCTGTAGAGAATTCAACTTCCTCTATAAATACCCCCTTCTTTTCTCTCATTTAGGAACTTTTGTATCCCATACCCAAACTCTTGCAAATTTTGCATTTGAGCCATACTTATCCATATCTTTACACTTTGCATTCCCCATATCATTTTCATCTAGTTCTCATCCATCTTGCATCATATTTGTACATCTTTTGCCATCAAGTGGAGCATACAAAACTTCAAAAATCAAGGGCCAACCAAAGGAGCAACTTAGCAAGGTATAATCTTTCCATCTATCTTGTAATTTCAATGTTTTTTTCCCCATCTTGAGGTGTTAGGTGTTAGTTGGTTTCTTGCATGTTTAGTGTTGCTACTCATTTCTGGAACTATCTTTTCACTTGATCACATGGACTATTGGTTTTATCAAGCTGCTAGCTTCTACCAATTTTGGATGTTAGCTTCTATCAGTTCTTTTCTTTCTTAGAAGTATTGTGTTTTCTAAGCTAGGTTATTGTTGGTGTTACCTTCCTCTACTATTGGGTGGAGTTTTTTGAGTTGGTTCCTTTACTACTACTGCTGATGTTTTTGTTTCTCGATAGTTGGTCTCTATTTGTGCTCCTTTGGTGGGGGTATTGGGGTTTGTGGATAAGATGGGTGTGTTTGGGTAAAGGGATCTCCCTTTCCCTTTGGCCTATTTTTTGTTCGGTGCTAGAAATTCTCGAGTTGCTACATTTTGGTTGTAGACCTTAGTTCAACATTTTTAGATTTTGGATGGTGCTAGTTTTTCCCTGTTGTAGGGAGGTGTTCTCTGGTTTAGTCTCCTAGGTGTAAATTTGGTTTTTCCTTCCCAACTATGTTCTGGGCTGGTCTTTTGTTGCTACAGTTCCTTTTCTTTGTAGTTGTTCTACAACTGCTTCCTTGCTCTGGTCAAAATATTTGGTTGTTATTGGTCCTATCCTGCATCACTCCTCGCGAGTCTTGCTTTTAGAGGTTTCTCTTTTTTTGGGAGCCTCCTCTCTTTTGCCTCGATGGATGCTTTGTAATGGGTACTGGCCCTTCTAGTTCTATCATAATCAGAACAACAATAATTTATTTCATTTTAATTTTTTAATTGATGAGCCTTACATTATATTTTTTTATGGATACAAACATTAAACATATTAATAGATTAGTAGTTGAGAAAACTACTATCAATAGATTTTTTGTGTTGTAGTAATGTTATTTGAAACAAATTTCCCCTGTTTGATTAAAAGGTTGACATATAATAATGTTATAAATGATTTATATCTTGTTATATGAATTATATATTACTCTCAATTGAAATGTATTTTTCAAATTCAGTAAGAAATTTTTACATATCTACACTTTAATCGACATGCATCATTTCAAAATTGTATACAATTGGACAAGACACTTTATGTCACATATGTCATTATTTTAATGAAGATTTAAATGAAATTGAATTGTCCTTTTCTAATTTTAAAAAATTATATTCTAGATTCATTGAATATTTTAAGACTAAACAATGATTTGTTCCATTGTGTTGAATTGTCTTTTTTTATTTTTTTCTTAGGATGACAGACCTTCATGTGAACCCCCTACATAAATTAAATATATTTTCAAATGTTACATACAATACATTTCCTAACAACTATCACATGAACTATACCTTCAATAAATTGTTCATAAGATAGTTTCATGTCTTCAATATCTTTATCTACTTATAGTCTTAGACATATTTTATATAGAAAGAGTGTTGAACTCAATCTCTTGGTAGCATATTTATTTTTTATTTAAACTTTATTTTTTTATCTAAAAATATCAAAAAGTAAAATTTTTTGAGTAAGTTCACTTTTTTTCATTAAATCAAAATATCTAATACATATACATATACATATACATATACATATTATATGATTTCTAATTATTAACTTGAATTTTAATTTAAACAAATATTTTAATTGGTCACATTCTATATTTTAAAAAATTATAAAACATATGTCTATATACTAGTGTGATTAATCCACATGCCATTTTTTTTTGTTTAAATACAATAGAACTCTTTTGAGATGTATATGTGATGTAGGAGCATCCGGGTCTACAGGAAATCAACATCAACCAAAAAAATTGCAGTTTGGTTTTTGGTTTCAATTTTTGTTTGGAGGTGTGATTTTGATGATTTGCAAGAAATTATTTAGAATTCAAATGTATATTTATTGTGGGATAA
Source organism: Sequoia sempervirens (assembly GCA_007258455.2). Classification (NCBI taxonomy): domain Eukaryota; kingdom Viridiplantae; phylum Streptophyta; class Pinopsida; order Cupressales; family Cupressaceae; genus Sequoia; species Sequoia sempervirens. The sequence continues at coordinate 211,494,084 of VDFB02168118.1, forward strand.
ATTATATTAATTGGTGAATCCATTTCTAAATTATAAAAGGCAGAGTAAAGTGCAAATGTATTTCCCATATTTTAATTATTTTGTTGAGCTTTGTGGAAGAATGGAAAGGGGTGTTTGTGCTAGAGAAAATAAAATGCAAAACCAAAATAAATTTGATTCTTTTCATATTTCTTGGGTTGAGTTGTTGGACACCAAATTGAGGAGAGGAAGGTGAAGAGATAAGGGGAAAAAGAGAAAAGGCCCTTTCTTGTTGCACAATCATTTTTTGGGGGCATCAGATTGAGGAGTGTGAAAAGGTTGAGTTGTTGATGAAATCTGCAACACAATTCCAGTGCCCAGAAATAGATTTTTTTTTTAATTTTGGGGTTGAATTCAAGAAGTGTTGTTGGTAGAAAAATATGAGCATGTATTCATATAGATGCATATGGGAGCTTCCTTTATGAAATTTTTTAGATGAAAATATTTTCATCTGCTGGTCCAAATTAAATTTCAAAAAGTGGTCTATCACAAGGTTGTTTGCAACATAGTTCCAACATTCAAAAATGATTTTTTTGGAATTTTAGATTGAGTTTTAGTATGGTATTATGGGTAGATAAATTGCGATCCACATGTATTCTTGTAGATGAAGGTGGGAACTTCAAATGTACAAGTTTTCATGGCAATTGGAAGCTTTTTGTATATTCAAATTAAATTTCAAAAAGTGCTCTACTAATAGTATTTTGTGCACTTCTGAGTATGTCAATTTGAATTGATAATTGGAGTAAGAATTAAATTGTCTGGTAAAAGAATGGACATGTGTGAGATGATTTTGGAAGTGTTTGGTTGCTAGGGTGGGCTGCCTAGGAAGTTACCCCATCCTTGACTGCATCAAGCGGTATCAGAGCCTAGTAAAAGGTTCATTGAGGAGATAAAAAGAAGGTAAAGTTATATGTGAAAAGTTATAAAATGAAGAAATTAGAGAAAAGTTGAAGAGGATAGAGTGTGTGTATGTTTTATTTTGAAACTACATATTTGAATATTGTGTAAAATAGTTGGTTGTCCTCTAGTGAGATGAAGTTGGGTAGAAGGTGCACAAACTTCCTCCATTGAGGGAAAGTGGGTAGAGGAATTCTTGAGAGAAGCATATTCCATAATCTCGGCTAGGTAGAGAAAAAGGTGAGTGTGAATATTGTTACAGGGAGTACCTGCAATTGTAGAGAGCTTTGGCTCTATAAAGTGTGTGTGTGTGTAGGTTGTAGAAATTACAGATTGTAGTAGTGAGTGAAATGCATTCAAAAGAGATGATGAGATGGGCCATGAGGAGGCTTGTGTGAATTTTTTTTTGGGATTAGTATTGGGATAATTTGGAGAATGAAAAGTTTGAGAAGATGGGACAGATGGTTCACAAAGAAGTAGAAATTGAGGCAAGGCTCGAGAAATTGAAAAATAATTTTTAGAAAGGTGAAAAGAAAGTGGTAAATAGGAGAGAGAAGAAGAGTGAGGACAATAGCTCGAGATGGAAGACAAAATATGTGAGAAAAACCTTACATATGTAAATGAAGAAGAAAAGAAGAGAGGAAATGAAGAAAATAAGATTATGGATTTAGAGAGTCCTAAATTTCATGAGTAGATTGGTGAAGACAAGGATGTCACTTTGTTGAAAGAAGAAATGAGAAGAATCAATGAATTGTTGATAGCTGAAAATGAAAAATTGATGGAGAAGAAGCAATTTGTTGCACCAAGAGAAGATGGTTATGGTGAAGATTCTTTGGAGGCTCATAATTTTTATGACCCTTTTTATAATGTTTTGTTTGCAGGAAAAAAAGAAATTGCAGGGGGATGTCAAGTCTATGAAATTAAAGAAGAAATATTAAAGAAGAAATATTCGTGCAAGAGGATAAGAAAAGAAAAGGAAGAGAGGATTTTATAGTTGAGACATGTCTTGTTGAAGGCATGGAAAAGGAGAACAAAATAAAATTTACAATAGATGTTGAGAAACAAGGTGAAATTATATTCCTTGAAGAATCCAAATGAGTTGCAATAGTGGTGAGTCCTTTGGAGGACATGAAGAAGATGGTGGTGATGAATGGTGAAGATGGAGGTGTTGCAGTTGAAAGTGAAAGAGAAAAGAATACAATATCGGAGCTAAATTTTGATTGTTGTAACTTTGAATAACATGTTAATTTGCATTCCTTTGAGTTTGAGGAAGAAAGCCATCATGTTGGTATGGCACAAAGAGATGTTGAAGAAGAAGGTGTAGTTGCAAAAATGGGGATGATGAAAATATTTAATTTCCATGATTCAAATATCATTAGCAGTAGGGGTAAAGTAAATAGTGAACATTGGGGATAAAATTCTTGGAGGAGGAGGATAGATTGTGGTGGGTTAATTCCCAAAAAGGAGGAGGATGAAAGTGGAGTTTGGTGGAGGTGGTTAGATTATGGTGGGAAACATCCCACAAACAAAGAGCATGAAGAAAGCATTAGGTGGAAGTGGATGGTTTGTGGTGGGTTGAGTCCCATAAGAGGAGGAATGATAGGAAGGAATAATTGGCAAGAGAAGTCAGCTCATGGTGGAAGAAATTCTGCACAAGGAAATGATAGTGAAGGGAAGATTTGACAAAGGAATATGACACATGTTCCAGCCAAGTGTTGGAAGAGAAGAAGGAAGAAAGTTTGTAGGGTACCTATCTCAACATTGGAGTATGCTGCAAGTTGCTTGCAACTTGAAAGATTAATTTTACTACTGAACTCCATTTTGTGAGCCTATTCTCACAAACTTCTTACCTGACATGTTTGATGCAGGAGCATTCGGTTCTATAGGAAATCGACATCAACCAAAAAAATTATAGTTTGGTTTTTGGTTTCAAATTTTGTTTGGAGGTGTGATTTTGATGATTTACATGAAATTATTTAGAATTCAAATATATAATTATTGTGGGATAAATTCTATTAATTGGCGAATCCATTTCTAAATTATAAAAGGTAGAGTAAAGTGCAAATGTATTTCCCATATTTTAATTATTTTGTTGAGCTTTGTGGAAGAATGACATGGGGTGTTTGTGCTAGAGACAATAAAATGAAAAATCAAAATAAATTTGACTCTTTTCATATTTCTTGGGTTGAGTTGTTGGACACCAAATTTAGGAGAGGAAGGTGAAGAGATAAGGGGAAAAAGAGAAAAGGCCCTTTCTTGTTGCACAATCAATTTTTGGGGGCATCAAATTGAGGAGTGAGAAAAAGATTGAGTTGTTGATGAAGTCTACAACACAGTTCTAGTGCCCAGAAATAGATTTTTTTTAGAGTTTTGGGGTTGAATTCAAGCATAGTGTTGTTGGTAGAAAAATATTGTGAGCATGTATTCATATGGATGAATATGGGAGATTCCTTTATGCAAGTTTTTAGACGAAAATATTTTCATTTGCTGGTTCAAATTAAATTTCAAAAAGTGGTCCGTCACAAGGTTATGTGCAAAATAGTTCCAACATTCAAAAATGATTTTTCTGGTATTTCAACTTGAGTTTTAGTATGGTATTATGGGTAGATAAATTTTGATCCACCTATATTATTGTAGATGAAGGTGGTAACTTCAAGTGTACAAGTTTTTATGGCAATTGAAAGCTTTTTGCATATTCAAATTAAATTTCAAAAAGTGGTTTGCTAATAGTATTTTGTGCACTTTTCCATATGCTAATTTTAATTTTTCAATTGAATTCACTAAAAGAGGGGTAAAAATTTATTTAAAAACAAAAGAAGTAAAAAGCAAGGGAATTACACACCCTTTTCAATCTCCATTAAGTGGTCCAAATTTTGAGACAAATATAGGGGTAATTGACCCTTATCCACAATGTTCCAATTTTGTAGATGATCATAGGCCCATTTGGCCAAACAATTTTCTACTTTGTTCCATTCTCTAGGAATGTGATAGAAAGTAACAAATTCCAAGGAAGCACACAAATTAAGAATCTATTTAATAATTAAAGCTAAATTCCAACTAAAATCTTCAAATTGCTACCTATTCAACAATGTCATCACCACCTGAGAATCAGATTCACAAATAATCCTTCTCCATCCAAGAGCACAACCACACTCCACAACATATAAAATGGCAAGAGCCTCCATCAAATTGTTAGAATGTAGACCCTTATAAACATAAAAAATAAATTTAATAGTCACAGAGCTATTCCACCCAACTCCACCAATACCAACATGACCAGGATTTCCTCGAGAAGAACCATCCGTGTTGACCTTTAGCACTCCTTGTCGAGAAGGACACCAACACCCTTCCCTATTTATCTTCCAAAGAGGATTTCTACATCTATTTATCATGATCTGACCAACACCCCTTGCAAGACCACTATGGAGAGGAAGATTGAGACAATTGCAACAAGCAACATCTCCTGGATCCACACCCTTGGCCAAGTTACACTTCTAGCTAAAATAGTTTCTCCCAAAGAATGAAGAATCTTCCACCATAAACATTGGACAACCAACTTCACATCTTTAATAATCCTATGATTCCTCTCCAACCAAATATTCCAGATAATAAAGGACATTCAAAGAACCCAAGCAACTTGAAGAAAAGAAGTCTTAACAAGGGTCTTTCCCCACTGAGCAAAAAACTTAGCCAAAGAGGACACATGCCAACAAGCCTAGTTCCACACACCCCACCAACAATGCCATATCTCTCTAGAGAAGGAACATTGGAAAAAGAAATGAGAGACACTCTCCTCACTATTACAACATAAAACACACATCGAGGGACCCTAGAACCCATGCTTACACAAGTTATCCCAAGTATGACACCGATTCTAAACCACCAACCACATAAAAAAATTGCACTTGGGCCAAGAAAATTATCTAGTAAAAGAATGAACATGTGTGAGATGATTTTGGAAGTGTTTGGCTGCAAGGGTGGGCTTCCTGGCAAGGTACCCCATCCTTGACTACATCATTATGAATTGAAAGTGTGTATGTTTTTATTTGTAATCTAATTGAAAACAAAACACAAAATGAAACATTATACTGAAAACTCAAACAAAGAAATAAAGATAGCTTTCAGAAGCGTTCCATCTTCCTCTATCTACAGTGATTTCTTTTGAAGCTTTTGCTCTCAAATTTGATGTAAGCTTCTCCAAATGGCTGCTGTAGAATGAGTATGCAAATGAAAACCTCTATTCTATATGCTGGTGAAGATGGGATTGCTGACGGATATAGACAGGGGCTGTGAATTATGCACAGGGGCTGTAAATGAAAAATGCTATGGATTGAAAATATGTCATGATTCTATTGCTATAAAATGAAAATGCTATGAATATTATGAATGCTATGAATGCTATGAAATTTTCCTATAATTTACTTGCTAAAAACTTCTATATATTTTGGAGTTCCCGGCAGTCGTATTTATAGATTTTTGCAGGCACAATCCCAGCTGGCAAGAATCTACGGCTATGAGATTGTTTGGTAGGTTTGAATGGTGAAAGATGAAGAAGTTGAGAAGAATATGGAAGAGGTTAAGAGGTTCGAGAGAAGGATGGATTCTTGTCTTCAACCCACGAGAACAAGCCTGCATAGAAACAGAGAAAATTAAATTTTCTGTTTTGGCAGTTTGTTTCACGGGTGTTGAAGATAAATCCCAAAATTAATTAAATAAATAAATTTATTTAATTTCATTTATTGCATTTTGATTTTTGATTTTTATACTATGAAAGATTTAATTAAATATTTTAGAATATTTAATCATGATGTGACTTTAGAAGAATATGAAATTTTAGAAGAATTAATTAAATATTTGAAATATTTAATTATAAATAGATATTTAGAAGAAGAAGAATATTTTAATCTTTATTTGAATAAGATATTCAAACTAAGATTATATGATAATTAATATAAATAAATCGTAATATTTATTTAATTAATTAAGAAATGAATACGAAAAGATGATTAAATAAACTTATTTATTTAATCAAAATAAAAGAATGAAGAAATATAAATAAATTATTTAAATTTATTTATACGCAGATAGAATTCGAAGATTTTACTTAAATATTAAAAATATTTAATTAATTACCAGACAATATGATGTGACCATTTTTAAGTGTATACAGAAAGTATTGTAGGGATGATGTATAAAATAATTTCAAGAGAACCATTAATGGTAGTTAAGAATACAAGGATGGATCCTTACTATTTAGATTAAATTATGTATCTATTTTTTAGTTGGCAGTATCTTAAAAAAATGACAACACTTGAGAACTAATGGGACACACATCTAAACATAAGAATAATTTCAAATGAAAATTATGGTGAGCATATAAGACATAATTTTAAAATTAAATTTTAGATTTGTTGCAAGTTAAACTATCATGATAAAAATGACTGAATACTATTAAATTAGTAAATTAATCTTTAAAAATTATAAATTTTCAAGATGAATTAATATTAAAATATTTTTTTCAGAAAATAATTAAGTTGAAAGTATTAAATAAATTATTTCATTATAAATTAATTAAAAGTTTTATCAAAAATTCAAATATTTTGAAAATATAGTGTTTAGTTTGAGTTAATTTTATTTATAATTTAATAGCATCATTTTAAAATTTGTGTCTATTACATATTTTATACATAGACTAAGGCTCTAGTATACTTATGAATCATATTGGTCTCATATATTATCTAACTAAAATGTGTTTCAGTGGAACTATTAATTATATATATATATATATATATAATTGTTTATATTGAATACTTATATTTTTCACTTAAAGTAAAAGAGGGGTAAAAATTTATTCAAACCAAATAGATCAGTACAAAGCAAGGGAATTAATCACCCCTGTCTATCTCCACTAAGTGGTCCAACTGTTGAGACAAATTTGGGGATAATTGACCCCTTTCCATAATATTTCAATTTTGCAAATGATCAAAAGCCCATTTAGCCAAACAATCTGCAACCCCATTCCATTCTCTGGGAATGTGACATAAAGTAACAAATTCCAAGGAAGCACAAAAATTAAGAATTTATTTTATAATTACAGCCAAATGCCAACTAACATCCTCTATATGTTTCCTCTTCAACAAAGTCACCACCACCTGAGAATCAAATTCAAAAATGACCCATCTCCACCCAAGAGCGCAACTGTGCTCCACAACACATAAAATGGAAAGAGCCTCCATCACATTGTTAGTATAAAAACCCTTATAAACAAAAAAGATAAACTCAACAGTCCCAAAACTATTCTGCCCAACACCCTCAATACCAACATGACTAGGATTTCTTTGACAAGAACCATCTATGTTGATTTTCAACACACCCTAAGGAGGAAAACACCAACGCCCTTCCCTATTTATCTTCCAAAGAGGATGTTGACATCTATTTCTCATGATCTAGATAGCACCCTAAACAACACCCCTCTGAAGAGGAAGGTTGAAATGAGTGCAACATGCAACATCTCCCAGATCCACCCCCTTAGCCAAGTTACACTTAGCCAAAATAGTTTCTCCCAAAGAATGAAGAATTTTCCACCAAAAATGTTGGACAACCAATTTCACATCTTGAAAAATTATGCGATCTCTCTCCAGCCAAATATTCCAGATAATAAAATTTGGTCCAAAAGCCCAAGTAACTTTAAGAAAAGAGGTCTTAACAGGGGCCTTCCCCCACCGAGCAAAGAACTCCACCAAAGAAGAGACCTTCCAGCAAGCCTAGTTCCACACACCCCACCATAGGTGCCAAAGCCTACTAGAGAAGGAACATTGGAAGAAGAGATGAGAGAAACTCTCCTCACTATTACAACACAAAACACACATCGAGGGACCCTAGAACCCTCGCTTGCACAAATTATCCCAAGTAAGACACCGATTCTAGACCACCAACCACATAAAAAATTGCACTTGGGCCAAGAAATTTTTTTCCACACATGCTTCCACCAAGGAACCTCAGTGTCCCCAAACATCTACCTAACCAACTCTCAATAACTGTTGAAACATAGTACTTACCAGATAAATCACTGTTACTCCAAGACAAGACATATTTCCCTCCATTGAATTGCATTCATGTGATGCAAGAATCTGAGCTAGTTCTTTCCTATCCTCCTCTGACCCTCCTGGTGGCCAATCTGAGGAGTGCTTCCATCTAAGACTAGCACCCAACCTAATATTTTGAACAATCTTATAATGCTCAACCATATTCCAACCTACAATAGTAAAATAATCACAAAGAGGCTGGAGGTGAGGGTAAGCAAAATAATAGGAGGATTACCATCTGAAAAATCCCACCAAAAAATAGCCTGAGAACTTGTATGATAGATCTAAAAAATCCCCTTCTTAACCAACTGAGCCCTCAATTTTAGAGTATGCCAAATCATATATCCCCTTCCTTCTAAAGGGAAAACAGGAACATCAAATGTGTTAACATCCTTAAGATACTTGTGGATGAGAATACGAGCCCAAAGCTGATGTTGACTAGTACACCAATGCTAATATAACTTGGTTGCAAGAGCTTGCCCATTCAAAACAACAAAACGTAAGCTAAGGCCCCCCTCTTTCTATGGCCTGCACACCTATCCCAACTAAACAAGACTCCACCTAGCCAACTCCAAGTTACCACTCTAAAGAAATTGTTGTGAGAGAGCATCAAATTCCCTTAGGAAATACAACAAAGCCACCCGAACAAAACACTTGTAAATAGGGAGAGACTAATAACATACTTTAGAAGAGTCACTCTTGTAGTAGTAGAAAGCCAACAATGAGTCCAATGAGTGACTTTACAGTGTAGCTTATCAAGCAAATTTTTCTAAGAAGACCTAGGTTTCCTACCAACAACAAGAGGTATTCCTAGATAGACAAAGGGAAGAGACCCAATCTAAAACCTCAAAATATTTGTAATCGGTCATTGAATAGGTTGAGGAGTATTAAAAAAGAAGATAAATGGCTTATGCTTATTGAATTTCTAACTCAAAGCAGCAAGGTAAATATCCAAAGCCTGCCTAAATGAAATAGCCTCCTGAAGCCGATCCCTCACCATAAGAGAAGTTCCATCCACAAACTGAAGATGAGAGAGCTATGGCAGCCCATTGACCCAACACCAACCTTGGATCCTACCTTGGGAAACCCATGACTTAAGAAATCTTCCCAAACCCTCAACCATAATAATAAATAGATAAGGGGAGAGAGGATCTCCTTGAAAAAGGCCCTTGGAAGCCCCAAAAAACTTAGAAGGTTCCCCATTCATAATAATAGAAAAAAGGAAGAGGTAACACAACTCATAGTCCAACTGACCCAATTTGGACTGAAACAAAAGCCTAAGAGAATTCTTTGCGAAAAACTCCACTTAACTCTATCATAAGCTTTGGCCATATCCAACTTGATGAACATAGACTTCTCCTTAGAAGTTGCCATAGAGTGAATGACTTCAGAGGCAACCACCACCCCATTCAAGATTTGTCTACCAGCCACAAAACCCCCTTGCTCCTCATAGATCATAGAAGGAAGAAATTTTTTGAGCCTCTCTGCAATCAATTTAGTAACAATTTTTTACACCATATTATAGAGAGTAATAGATCCAAAGAACTCAAGCTGATTTGCACCTTCCTTTTTAGGAATGAAAACCATAAAAGAAGAGTTCAAGGCACGAAGCATCTACTTACTGTGAAGAGATTCTCGGGAAACCTCCAACAAATAAAAACTTATAATATCTCAAAACTCCTAAAAAAATTCAACAGGAAAACCATCCAGACCTAGAGCTTTACCTTTATTCATCCCAAAAACAACCTCTTCCAATTCAGGCAGAGAAATTGGGCGGATGAGGAAATCATTCATTTCCTTGGAGATTAGGGAGGGAATGCAAGCAAGGATCAAATTCTCATCTTTTGTAGGGGGTGAATCCTCAGAAAAAAGAGTAGAATAAAACTATCTAGCCTCACGAGACAAAGCCTGCAAAGAAGATATGTGAATCCAATCCACGTTGACCAAAGAGGAGATAAAACTTCTATTGCGACGAGCCTGGATAGAATGATGGAAGAAAGTAGTATTCCTATCCCCTTCCTGAAGCCAATCAATACGAACCTTTTTCTTCTAGAAAATCTCCCCCAGATCTCCCACTCCTCCACTACTATAGTATCCTGGGATTTTGCTTGACCTAGTTTGCATTTGAGAAACCAAAATCCTAAATTTGGCGAGTAATCACATCAAGGCATGCCTGAGCATTCCTCTTCATAACCTTAAGATTGCTAAAACTCATCCTATTCCATCTCTTAAGGTGAAATTTGAAATACTGAAGTTTCTTAACAAAGGTGTACATAGCTATACCATAAGCAAGTCTTCCATCATGCCACCACTAGGCCATAAGATCATGCAAAGAAGACTCTCAAAGCCACATAAGCTGAAACTTAAAAGAAGGATTCTTAGGGACTATAATAGAGGTTACTGAAAGTTTAATTGGGAAATGATCAAAACCCCTCCAATCAAGAATCTAAGAACCAGTAACCAATCTACCTCCCACCCAAAAATAGGAAACAAGAAATCTATCCAACCTTTCAGAGATCAATTCATCTCCATTCCATCTATTATTCCATGTGAAAATCACATTGGAAGGCTTAACATCAATTAAAGCTAGTGAATCCACATTCTCCCAAAATAGATCAGAAGCAGGCCCAAGCCAAGGTAGCCCACCTCTCTTCTCCTCCAAGCTCAACACAAAATTAAAATCACCAGCTAAGACCCATGGAAGATATGGAACACAAGATCTAACATACCTTATATGAGCCCAAAGCTAAATTTTTCCATGAATATCTATTGGGGAATAAACATTAGTAACCAAAATGGTCTCACCTGTTTCCAAAGAAGAGGCAACCATGGAAATAGTAGAATGACTAGAAATCCACCAAAGTGGAGCATATCTTTCTTGGGTCCCAAAAAAGAGCCAAACCTCTAGAGCTCCCTTGAGAACCAATGCATTGACATTGACCAAAGTAATAGATATGAGAAGCAAATTGAAGGATGAAATCAACTGAAAGTTTAGTCTCTTGAACACAAAAAATATTCAAAGAATGGACAACAACCAAATCATGAATAGCCTTTTATAGAGAAGGGGGATTCACTACTCATGAGTTCTCTTCATTCAGAGAGCCTCACGGGGCAAACTTCCCTAAACTACCTCAAGGAACAACGACAAGAGTTTTAGAATCCGAAAGAGCAGTTCACAAAGGTTTTCTAGACAAACTATCAAGCTCTCAACCAAAGTATGACATCATAGAATACAGATGACAGCATGGCACGCTGGAGTCCCAGAGGTGCGCTGGCATCTCGTATGGGTTAGGAAGTGAGTTTATCATAGAAAATGGCTAAATGACTACTTCTACTTTGATTGTTGAAAATTTACATAATACGATAAAGTAATAGAAAGTGATAGAAATGAAATGAAGTGAAGTAGAAACGAAAAAGATAAGGAGAAGAAAGAAAGAAATGCTCACAACCACGCAAGTGACGAAGCCTCCAGCATGTGAATGTCTTCAATACCTACATGCATGTGGTATTTGGAGAGAATGTTGAGGCTTTATAGGAGTTTGCCTCAGTCAAACCCCTGTTTTGGTGTTCCCACCTCCACAGACAACCAATAATATAGAGAGAAAGAGAGAAATGAACAAAGCACATGGTGAAAGAAAAACCCGCTCAGGAGTAGAACCTGCACCACCAAGTAAGAGTGATAAAAGCAAACCCCGCTAGAGGAGGAGAACCTGTATCACAAAAGAGGTGATAAAAGCAATCCCCACTCAAGGAGGAGAACCCGTATCACAAAGTATAGATGCAATAGGAAGGGGAAATGGAATCCCAAGATGCTCACAAGCATGAAATAAGGGAGATGAAGTTGCAAGAAGAGAAGCTAAGAGAGCTTGAAGTTTCTATTACAAGCTATGTTGAGCTGTGCAAGCAAAGGAAAGATGGTAGAAGAAGAAGCTAGAAGTAGAAGTGTGTTAGAATGAAGCTAGAAGAAGCTAGAGAAAGTTAGAAGATGCAAATGGAGTGAAAATACTACTTTTAAGGAGAGAAAAGAAGCTTTTCTAGCCGTTACAAGGCATTCCTAGCCGTTACCACCTACAAAAGGTGGAGAAAAGTGGTAAGCATGCTTAGAGACAACTATTTGAGCATTAAAATGTCACAGGACGCTAGCACAATGTGCGGGCGTTTGCGTAACACACTAGTGTCCAGACACATCATGCTACAAAATGACAAGAACGGGAAAAGCCCAAAGTTCGATGTAAAGCTAATGCATGAAGGGTAGCTGTTGAAAGGGGGCACTGGAGCATCCTAAGAAGGGAAAAAGGCTGATGCAGTGGCTAAAATGAGCCTACACAAGATGCTAGGGGAGTGGACACTAAAGCAGACACAAGAATGTATGTGAAATTGTGAGGGGTGCAATTTTACGATTATACACCTTTCGATGGGAGGTGCTATTCAACCCCCTTACAATCCATGAGAGCACAATCATGGAGGAGATGGAGAAAAGTGAGCATCAATGGGTTTAATAGACCTAGATTCCACCAACAAATCTCTAGTACGCTTAATCTTCTCAAGATCCTTCTTGCGACCACTTTTAGAAGAGTGCTCAGATGATCCCTTCATAAGCGTGTGTTGTTGCACCCCCAAGGAAGGATAAGACCCCTTACTCTTTCCAGAAACTAGCCCCTCCTTTTCTAAATCTTCCAAAACATTATCATCATCATCTTGCATAAGACCATTCATAGACACCAGCTGATCTTGCACACCCTGTGAGAAATGAAGATCATGATCAGACTCTTGTCCTTGCCCCACATCACAACCCATACCCACAATACCAGAAGGAACATCCAACAAGATTCCTTCCTCCAAGGTGGAAGTGTCCAACACCTCAAACTGATTAAAGTCCTTTTTCAGTCTGCCTATCCTTCAACGATCTCTTCTGATCACAACCCTTACCTCGAGGCTTAATAGGCACAAATCCATTTTTATCTGATGCACCCTCCATCATGGAGGCTTTCCCTTTGTCCTCCTTAACAACTTGTGGAGCCAAAGACGAAGGGGAGGAATTAGAAGGAGGAGTTGTATTAATCCTAGGACATTTCTTCCGAAGATGTCCATACTCATGAAAAATTCAACAACAAAAAGGAAGGGATTCATAATCAAGCTGCTAAACCCAAGACAAATTTATAGAGAATCCAGTAAGGAATTGTTTAAATCTATCTCCACACAGATCCCAACAAAAGAAATCAAAATTTTTCAAGAGTTTCTTGAGCATTTGTAGAAGGCTTGCCAAGAAGAGCAACAATCCATTGTAAAATATCTTCTCTCTAGAACTCTAAGGGAAGTCGTGACAGACGGACCCAAACAAGAACCCTCAATAGCAGTTCTTCAGCTGAATTAAAACCCATATGCTAGGGTTTGATAAACAATCCAACATGATTATAAACGTGGGGTCCTCCCTCAAAAATATGATTCCTATCAGCCATATTGGAAAAAACAACCACAATGTAACTGTTCACCATAAGCTCCATGTCTCCCTCAACTTGCATGAACGCCTAATCCAAGCTTCCAAAGTTGACAAAGGTATATGAATCCCAAGAAATTTGTAGATAAGAGCATGTCTACTCCAATAAGAGAAATCATTAGCAACAAATTCAGGAGAAATGACCAAAATCGGCCTATTCTGGCTTCTAGGCAAACAACCATTCACTTTCTTCAATTTGGGGCACTCCCCCACATAAAACAACTTTGACTGCTGAGATTTCAAACCTGATGAGGAGCCATTAAGAAACACATCACCTCTAGCCACCACCAAACTTGTAGAAATCTAGTTCTTTGCCATACCCGACCACCACTCAAAAAAATTGAACTGCTCATACCCCCAGAGCACCTGTGCACAGTAGAAAAAAGACTCTCAGCGAAAAACAAACCCCATCCCCAAAATAGAACAAAAGATAAAGATTTCTCCCCCCCTGCAAGCATAAAAATCCCACCCCTTAACCAATGATAATTCCTTCGTCCAGTCGCATCTGCCACACAGACATGCACGTGCCAATCTCAACATGTAGGCCATGCCTGAGAGGCTGCAGACCTACACCTCACCATCATGCATACCAACATCTTTTTTGAAAATCACATCGAAACCATAAATACTTATATTTTTCCACATAACAAATGAAAAATAAATTCAATAACTATTAGCAAGATTTATATTATCTTATATTGAAAACAAACAACCTTTGTGCAAAACTCTTAACTTCAATGCTTTCAACATAAATCTTTTTAAACCTTACACAAACTTTCTTGATATTATTAATAACATTGAAACTACTCCTTATGAAAAACTTTACTACCACATATCACTTTCTAAACACCTACACTCCTTAACATAAAAATTATTTAAACTTTTACTACTACTAAATAGATTTAATTAAGTTTTCCTACTTTAATCTTTATTTAAAAATTAAATAGACTTAAAAAGAGATTGTCCATTTGTTGAACTATAGTACAACTTATCCTTCTAAAATGTTTTAGAATAAAAAATGCATGAATATTAGTTTGAAACTTATAAACTATCGTGATTTTAGTAATGGTACTTCAAAGATAGCCACTTTTTTAGGCTTTATATAGGCTCCCAAATACCTAGTTTCTAGTTTAAGAAAGAGGAAGAAAAATATTATAATTTAATATAGATATAGTTTCTAGTTCAAAGATTTACAAAATTTATAAAGTGTATATAAATTATTTTTATAAAAGTGTTTTAAGAATAAACGTAAAAAATTATTTATACATATTTATTTATATAATAAAAGATATACTAATAAAAAAATTAATGTGAATGTTGATATACAATTATGAGTGGTAAATAATATATATCAAATTTTTTATATTTAAAAAAAAAGTTTATTGATAATATTATGTTTTTATAATATGCCATTTATAAGATTTTTTTGTTGATTTGTGTTAATTTGATTGGATGATATTAAATTATGTTGTACTATTTCACTAACTAATTTAACAAAGTTAGGAATAATTCATTTAACATTAAGGAATTGATAGATGGGTTTGAATAGATGCATGTTCAAAATATACCAACAATAACTATTTTTATTTTTATTTTTTAATTGATGAGTCTTACACTCTATTTTTATGGATACACGCATTCAACATATTAATGGATGATAGTTAAGAAAATTACTATTATTATAATTTTTTGTGTAGTAATAATGTTTTTGATATAAAAAGAAGCAAAAATAAGGGTGTTATCCCATCAATACAAGGCACCAAAGGCCATCCAGAGAAAACACATTAACAACACAGTGACAACAGAGTGAACCAAGCCATCACCCACAACAAATCATATTAAAAACCCTAAAACAATAGTAAACACAAGATAAACAGAGTCCATCATGCAGGCATGATAAAAGCAGTCGAGTCCATAGACCCCCAGGGGTCAAACCAGTCAAAAAACAACATATACATACTAAAAGTCATCGAAAAACTAACAAAAAACATAAAGATCCAAAAGCCTAATTCTTTTCCTCCATGCATGGTTTTTCCTAAATAGCAGTCGCCCAATCCGCCGTGAGGAACTTGAGCAGCTCCTTAAAGACAACGTCTTCCTCGCCATCGTCTACGGACTTGTCCTTCTACAACAAGTATAAACTAGTAGCCAACCTGTGTATGACCTTCAGGGCAAAGTGAGACACCTCCTGAACCTTTTTTTCTAGCCTCTCAATTCTCCCTTTCAGCTTGCCAACTTCATTCCAAGCTTGCTCTTTTTTATTGTAATCTTCTTTCAAGGGGGTGTTTCCCTCAGCCGTATTAGAGGCTCGGGGTTTAATTTCCTTCTCATTAACACTAGAAGGGCCCTTCTTCCAGCTTTCAGACACGTGGGAGGCACTACTCGCTGAGATAGACTGGTCCTCCCCTCCCGCCACCTTTTTCTCTTGGCTTTTGTTGTCACTCCCATTTTCATTATCTGAATCTGAAACCTCCTTAAGACTTCCCACCTTGTCCTGCTTAAAGACCAGTCTATTAGATCTATGGGGGGTATTAGCTTCTTCAGTGATCTCGATGTCGAAATCAATTTGGTGGAGGTAGAATTTAGTTTCATAGAGGCTTTGGCCTTAGGTCTCAGGGTAGGGGCAAGACATTTTTTTTCTTTACCCATTTCCCCCAGACCCTTCGCAAGGGACGTGCCATGGGGAAGGGCTTTCAAGGAAGGATTTTTTAGGCATTTTTTCTTTCTCAGGCTCGACACATCCAAAATGCTAGCAGAGGGGGGAGTAGAGGAAACCGGGTTTTCATCAAGAGCGGGCAGACAAGGGACTTCTTGCATAGTGATAGGCTGAGTAGGGAAAAGGGCCATGTGAAAATGATAAAGCCTAGACATAAGGCCTTGGTGCAGGATAGTATAATTCTTTCCAGAAAATGAGGCTTCATTAAACTCCACCACAGTGCTATCTAGAGAATGAAACATGAAAAATGAAATGGAGATATGCTGGTGATTTCTAAGGTGGTTGAGGAAATTAAAGTGGTAATAGTAGTAAACCCCATACCTTCCTTCCAGCATGAAGTACTTCATGATCACCATACAAATTCTATCCCATGGCTCTGGGAGTGCCTCGCGGTCATAGCCACCCTGCAACTTTACTGGTTTCTCCTCACCCTGAAAGAATTGGTTAAGAGTAATCTGGTCAGGCACCTTCATGGTTTTCTTCCAGGTACGACCACTATTTGGAAGCCTCGTAACTCTAGCAATAACCTCCTCAAAAACTTCAAAGGAAATGCCATCGATGGTAACCCTACCATCATTCCAAGAGGTGACAAACTTACTTGATAGGCCCTCGTCATGTCTAGTCATGGTCTCCATATACTAGGCAATGCCGCCCTCTTTGCAAATGTTCCAAATAGTGGCATCCGCCTTCCACTATTGGAAGCCTCGTAACTCTAGCAATAACCTCCTCAAAAACTTCAAAGGAAATGCCATCGATGGTAACCCTACCATGATTCCAAGAGGTGACAAACTTACTTGATAGGCCCTCGTCATGTCTAGTCATGGTCTCCATATACTAGGCAATGCCGCCCTCTTTGCAAATGTTCCAAATAGTGGCATCCGCCTTCCACTCGTCACACCTGTCCGAATCCACACACACTCTGTCCCCACCCACAAATCCCACACAAAAGTCGTCGACCACTAGAATAGTAAGGAGAAAACCAGGGCACAAGAGTTGGCAACCAATTCTAGAAGCGTCGAAAGGGAAAAGGCTGGTGAAAAGTGACAAGAAAAGTTGAAAATGAAGGAAATAAATGCCACAGCTTGCATCCCATGCGAAGGTAGCAAGTCCCTCATGCGAATCACCCTAGGCACGTAAGGGCATGATATCGGTGTAATACTTAGCTAGCTCAAAAAATCTAATAAAATCCGTTAACTTATGAGGCTCAGCATGAAAATTTAGGGAGTTCAAAAAATGATTACTCCATCGGCCAGTAGGGGTAGAAATATTCACCTTACCATCAACCCAAAAGAGGCCATACATACCTATGAACAAACACATGATATCCATCACCTCACATAACAACCAATTATTCAAAACCATGCTCCCGCCAGAAATACTAACCAAAGTTAGTAGGAGCCCAGCTAAAATAAGTAAGCACCTTCTAGGGCTCAACATTTAAATGTTTGAGATCTTCCCTTAAACACATCAGAACTGAGGAGGGCAAAAAATCAACTTTTCGCTAGCACCGTAGCCCTTCAATATCAAGACCCACCACCGCCAAACTGTCAGCAGTCACATTCCCCTCTCTATAGACATGCTGGATAGAAAAGTCTTGAAGAACATTTAGGAGGGAGTAAATGTCCTCCATAATAACTTTTAAATACCACCCCGCCTTCATCTTGCCTTTAGTGGCTTCCATAATTAGCATCGATTCGCCTTCAATTTCCATGGTCTTGATGCCGAGTGACAGCGCAATTCTAAGACCCCAAAAAAGAACCATGCCTTCAACCTGATTACTAGTGTGATCTTCCAATTTCCCAACATAGGCAGCCACCAGGAAGGTGGTATGATCCCTGATAATACCACCTCCACCTGCCATACCTCCCCTAGCTGCCCCATCAAAATTAAGCTTAACCTAGGGCGACTTAGGGGTTCTCCATCTAGTATGCTTCCTAATGATCAGTTTGGAATTATCAAATCTTTGGAACTCACTAGACAGTTTCTAAATAAAAGTTATGCTTCTATCCCAAACAGTCGAGGGATTACTAGGCGTCTTCCATTTTCAGGTTGAAATGTTATCCAGGAGAAACTTATTAAGGATTATCAACAAACCTTCCACATTGTTCACCATTTCTTTGAAAATCCTGTTATTCCTTTCTTTCCACAGACACCAGCAAATGTGAGGTGGAATAAGTTACCAAAGTAGTTTGATTAACGGATTTTTGGAGGGGCATTTCCAATTTAAGATGAATTGGTGAATATCTCTATCAAAGACCCAAGAAATGTTCAACCTTTGTAAAACATTATGCCAGACCTGGGCAGCAAACTGGTAGTGAATAAAAAGATGGGAGATAGTTTATTCTTGCCTTCTGCAAAGAGTACACCAATTAGGGAATTGAAAGCCCCTCTTAACAAGGTTATCAATAGTTAAAATTTTCCCATGGATGGAAGTCCACCAAAAGAAATTTATTTTAGGGATGAGCTAATGAATCCACACCTTCTTCCAACACTGCTCATCACCGTCAAACTTAAGAAGCAGTTGGTAAGCAGACTTAACAGTGAACTCCCCTGAGTGGTTCTTTGTCCAGAGAATCCTATCCTCCTTGGAAAATAAAGGGATTCTAACCATATTCAGAAGCTCCTGGAGCTCCGCAACCTTTGGTAGAAGGTTCGGCCAATGTAAGAAAGACAAATTCAAAATTTTCCATTTAGCTCTAGGTGAAGTATAATCAGTAATATAAGTACCAATGAGATCTTTAGCATGCTCCCTCAATATATTAAAATGACTGTCAGCAAGGGGTCTACTCCCAATCCAACCGTCCTCCCAAAACCTAATTGATCTCCCATTTCTAATTTTCCATCTGACCCATTCCTTCAAGAGGGACCTACACTTAAGAATATTGTTCCAAATTTTAGAGCCAGGAGGGAGACCAACCAGGTCCAATGCTCTAAAAAAATGTCTCTGATTAAGATATTTAGCCTTCATTATTCTACACCATTCATCCTTTTACTACACCAAACTCCAGCCAATCTTGGCAATAAGGGATTTATTCAGATTAGTAATCTTCCTAATCCCTAGGCCCCCTTGACATTTGGGGTGACAGACAGTGTCCCAATTCACAAGGGCTAGCCTTTTCTTCTCCTCCACTCCAGTCCAGAGAAAGGATCTTTGAATTCTTTCCAGATTTTCAGCCATGGAGCCTGAAATCCTAAAGAGAGAGAGGAAGTAGACCAAAATTCCTTGAAGGGAGGCCTTAAGAAGTTGGAGTTTACTATCATTACTAAGAAGTTGACCTTTCCAACCAACAAGTTTCTTTTGCATTCTCTCCAAAATGCTATTCCAAAAGTTGTGAGACACCTCCTTAATAGTAAGCGATAGAACCAGGTAGACTCCTAGAAGAGAAGCACTAAGACAACCCAGGATGGATAAAATCTTAGCTTGGAGATCAACTTTAGTGTTGAAGAAATAGACACTACTTTTGTTATAATTTATGCATTGACCAAAGGCACAAGCATAATCCTGAAGGAGGAATTTCCATTCTCTAGCTTCAATCACTAAGGAATTTCCAAAAAGAAACGTATCATCAACAAAACTGTTGGAGAACAAAGGGGGGTAGGGTGGAGGCAACTTTCATCCCCTGAATTTTCCTTGAGTTGAGCAAGGATAGAAAGTTCTGCCTCAAAGCAACAACAGGCAGTCCCAAAGCCCCTTTCCCTGCCAAACCCCAAACTCCCACCTAACACCCACCCATTATCTCACCATACCAACTCCTACCCATGTCCCAAAGTGTACAATTCAACAAAACTTCCTACAACCTACTCTGTCAAGTTTGAAATCCATACCTTAGTTCTTGCTTTTCTCCATAGAATGAATTATTTCATGAGTCATAATAGCAACATCTAGGATTTGTCTTCCTAGCACAAACCCATTCTAACATCTATAGATAATTTTGTCTAATAAAGGCTTCAATCGATTGACAAGGACTTTGGAAAAAATCTTGTAAACAGTGTTACATAGACTTATAGGTATGAATTCACTCATGTGCTTAGGATCTTGCACTTTAGGGACTAGCACAATAAAAGTATTGTTCAATTTATTTAACAATTTACCAGTCCTAAAGAAATCTTTAACAGCCATAGTAACATCATAGCTAACAATATTCCAATATTCTTGAAAGAAAGCCAGGGGAAACCATCAGGTCCTAGAGCTTTATAGGCTCCCATAGAAAACACAACAGTCTGAACCTCTTCCTCAGTCACAGGGGCATAGAGTTGAAGATTGTCATGCTCACTTATACCATGTGAGAGGTGTCCTAGGAGCCTCGCCTGAAGCTCAATAGAAGGGGAGTTGCCAATATCCGAGTAGATCTGTCTAAAATACTGTTCAACAACCTCCCCAATTTTTTCAGCCTCCTTGACTTCTTGATTAAAATCATTCATCAAACACTTGATGGTATTCCTCTTCTTTTGTCTACTGGCCATCCTATGAAAAAAAGAAGAGTTATTATCGCCCTCCTTCAACCATTGGACTCTTGATCTTTGCTTCCAGTTGTAAGATGGGGTTAGAAATCAAATAGAATAGACAAAGTGACAGCCAACACTTCTAAGCTATAAAACCTCATCCAAACAAGAGAATACAATCATATGAAAGGAGCAAAATGAAAACAATGAAATAAAGCACTCCCCATTAAACTTGAATTACTTCTATTGCTCTCCTTCTTCTTGTTATGCAACTTTTCCCTTAGATTTGTTGAAACACTTGTGCAAAACCTACAAATGGTAGCAAGAAAGTTGGAGACAATTAGCTGTTAAGCTGAAAATGGAGAAGGAAGGTTGCTTTTATAGACAACCTTTCGAATGGATGGCTGAGATTAATCATGTAGAAGGATTCCAAGATCAATGGTCCAAAATTGATGCACCAAGAATATGCTATTCTTGGAGGAATCATGACAGACATGCACGCAGGGACATGCAGGCTATGAAAGACATGCAGGGACATGTAGGCTATGACAGGGACATGCAGACTATGACATGAAATAATGACAGGGTATATTTGACCAGGTGGAGGTGCATAAATAATTTATTTTAAATAATTTATTCAAAATGGAGGAAAATGACAAGTGGCAAATAAATAATTTATCCAAATTATTTATTTAGAGAAAATGACAAAAAGGAGCATTTAATTAAATTAATCAATTTAATTAAAATGGGGAGAAATGTATTGACATACCACCACTACTATCCAAACAAGAGAGAATAGAACAACAACAATTTACACTGGTCGAACAGGCATGACGAGCGCCCAAACGAAGGAATTGTCATTGAACCCAATTATAGACAACAGTTCGATCATTTTAACGTTTGAAAATGCGATATACCAGCACGCCACCAGCCGAATGAATTGACCTTGATGCAGCAATGCATGGAATCGCCGTCAATAATGAGGTCAAACCTGAATGCCGTCTCAACATTCCGGCACAAGCGTTTACGGAAGCTGCATACTCAGTTCATATCCTCCTTTACGCACCGGTTTCCGCCGTCAAAGCCGTTATCGACCGAACCCACGCGTTCCACATATCCTGCCATCACATGCACAAACACGTATAAATTTTGTAAAGTCAGGAAACGAAGCCCAGGCTGCCGTCCAGTTTTCATAAAACCTCATCCAATCAAGAGAATACAATCATATGAAAGGAGCAAAATGAAAACAATGAAATAAAGCACTTCTCATTGAATTTGAATCACTTCTCTTGCTCTCCTTCTTCTTGTTATGCAACTTTTCCCTCAGATTTGTTGAGACACTTGTGCAAAACCTGCAAATGGTAGCAAGAAAGTTGGAGACAATTAGTTGTTAAGCTGAAAATGGAGAAGGAAGGTTGCTTTTATAGACAACCCTTCGAATGGACGACTGAGATTAATCCTCTAGAAGGATTCCAAGATCAATGGTCTGTAAAATGATGCAACAAGCAACAAAAAGGCCTTGAGGAACCATGACGTACATGCATGTGGACATGCAAAAGTTATGACAGACATGCAGGGACATTACGCAAAGCAAGTGATAGGGACAAGTGCACTATGACATGAAATAATGACAAGGTATCTTTGACCAAGTGGAGATGCATAAATAATTTATTTTAAATTATTTATTCAAAATGCAAGAAAATGGCAAGTGGTAAATAAATAATTTATCCAAATTATTTATTTAGATAAAATGAAAAGGAGCATTTAATTAAATTAATCAATTTAATAAAACGGGGAAAGGGAAATTAGACATGGATAATTAATTGAATTATTTGTCCAAAGTAGAATGAAACACAATTCAATAATTTTGACAATTATTTAATTATATAGAAGAATAAAAGGTCAAACAATGATTATTATTATTATCCACTTGCTAGATGAAGATAAATACTCAAACAAAAAAAATGATTTATTTAATTATTGAAGAAAGGGATATATTAGTGATGCAATTAAATAATTTTAATTGATCGGGATAGAATAAAGATGAGAAGGTGAATTAATTAAATAATTAAAATTTATTTAATTAATAGAGGAATGCGGTCAAACTTAATTGAATAATTAAAGTTATTCAATTATCGAAGGACAACGACCAAGAAAAATGATGCTCGCGGAGTTAGGACATTTTTCAGTGTCTACATTTTGCCCCTCTTTGAGACAATGCAACTTGTCGCGTTGTTTCAAAGAAAAATATTGATCAACTGATATATACCCCAAAGATATCTTGGTAAGGATTATGATAAGAATGATATGCCCCCTTGAGAGATTGATCAAATAGATTGTAAGAAGATTAATCTCTCGATAGATGTCCAGAAAGTGATTAGATACCTGATATTGCACAAGTGATAAAGCGGTGATGTACATTTTGATGAAAATGCAAAGTTGATGGGCATAACTAAAAAAATGATGGAAATGATCAGTATAGCCAGGTTGATGAGCTAATGAAGCTGATTGAGAATTATGCTTACACAAGACAAGGTGCTGCAATGATGGATTGACCAATTGATTAAGGGGACATGAAATTTCAAGAAGCAGGTTGATTGATTTGAGATTTGATTCAAGAGACATATATCAGTGAGTTAAGCAATTGATTGATTTCTCTGCGACAAGAAAGATGAAGAAAATGAAATGCAAGATGGAAGAGAATGAAGGTGATGAAGCCTCTTGTACCTTTTAAGTGCTTTTATCATCATCGGGCTTATTATGTTGCAAATTAGTATAAGCGTCTAGATAACATGAACATCTAGACGATCTCAATATTGTTTGTGTTTTTATTTAATAATGAAGTATAAGCATCTAGGTATAAGAACCTTAGATGACCTGAATACTTATTGCATGGAAGACACTATCAAACAAGGAATTGTCTCATCCACATTAGACTCATAGGTCCTTGATGGTTTTAGACAACCATGTCCTAAGACGAGTCATCCTGTGAATAAGAAACAATCCACAAACAACAAACAAATGAACATGCCCCATCCTTGTCTCTCTAGTCAAAGACATCCTAAAGAAGCTAAAAGACATGTCACCAAAGATAAAACCATAAAATAAGTAAAGATCAACAAAAAAATAGGAGTCCTGCTTCAATGTAAAATTGATTCTCGTTACAGTTTATGCATTTGGTTGGATTTGTAAGATGGGTTGATATATATGTTATAATGTTTTCTTGGTCAACACTTGCGTGCTTTGATTGTGTTGAAGTTCAAAGTTGTATGGTGATCTGAAAGTGTCACTTTTTTTTCTTTTTTGGATTTTTTTCAAGACATTTTATGATTTTTTTGGATTATTTTAGGACATTTTATTATTTTTTTGGATTATTTCAGGACATTTTATGATTTTTTTGTTTTGGATTATTTTAGGACATTTTATGATTTTTTTGGATTATTTCAAGACATTTTATGGTTTTTTTGGATTATTGTAGGACATTTTATGATTTTTTTGGATTATTTTAGGACATTTTATGGTTTTTTTTGATTATTTTAGGACATTTTTAGGGTTTTTTTTTTTTTTGATTTTTTCAAGACATTTTATAAAAAAAAATTGGATTATTTCAAGAAATTTTATGATTTTTTTGAATTTTTTCAGGACATTTTATGATGAAAATAAATGAGCAGACAGACAAAGAGGGTAGTTTCTCTGACTGCGAGATGCTCAATATCTTAACCCATAGCTAAGGTTAAGGAGACGCCCTAGTGAGGGATAGGACCAACCTAGTATGTGTGGCAAAGCGAGCAAGCAAGGGGAATGTTGAACAATTCACAAGCCATGGGGAGTGTGAAAAGTCATTATGAAGTGGAGGATGAATGAAAACATAATGAAAAGATCAAGTAGAGCTCCAAAGGAAAGAGAAGTGAAGCCTCTACACATGGCGTCGATTTTTTGGTTTTCACCATGGTACTTGCTCAAGGCGCCACTGAAGTGGTTTTCACCATTGAACGAATGGATTTTCTCTTCTCTCTCTCTCTCTCTTTTTTTTTTTAGGACTTTTTTCCATTTTTTTGTTTTTTTCCAAGACTTTGAAAAGATTGTACCCTTTGAATCATTTAGGTATAAAACTTGCGAATGTGCATACTGTTGATGGGATCACTAAGAAATTCACCTTCTAGAGTAGATAACTGGTATGCCCCAGATCCATACACAACAGTGATAATGTATGGACCCAACCAGTTAGGCTCAAATTTACCCTTCTTTTCTCTGTCTTGTTGAGTGCGAGGATTTTCACGAAGAACAAGATCCTTAACCTCAAATGTACGCGGTTTCACTTTCTGATTATAACTTCGACACATTTATTGCTGGTATGCTCTAAGATGATTGAAAGCATTTTTTCTTCGTTCATCCAATAGTTCCAACTCCTACAAATGGGAAAATCAGTATTCTTCATCACTAATTTGATTGCACAAAGAGACACGCAAAGAGGGCAACTCAACCTTAATGGGAAAGATAGCTCTAGAGCCATAGACAAGGGCATATGGGGTAGCACATGTGGGAGTGTGGACACTCGTGTGATAAGCCCACAATTCAGGATTCAATTGAATATGCCAATCTTGACTAGCTTCATTGACCATCTTTTTAAGAATTTTGAGAATGGTTTTGTTAGAAGCCTCATCCTGGCCGTTACCTTGAGGATAGTAAGGTGTGGAAAAATGATGTTGTATATGGAATTTCTCACAAAGTTTGCGGACATCCTAATTTTTGAACGAACGACCATTATCTGTGATGATGGATAGAGGAACACCATAATGATAGATGATGTAGTTTAGTATGAAGGTGGCTATTTATTTTCTAGTGATATGAGTGAGAGGAACAACTTCAATCCATTTCGTGAAATAGTCGGTGGCAACGAGAATGAACTTATGACCATTGGATGAAGGTGAATGGATCTTGCCCATGAGATCGAGTCCCCACTGATAAAAGTGACATGGTGTAGCAAGAGACTACAATTCCTGTGTAGGAGCATGTATCAAGTTTGCATTTTTTTGCACTGCTTTCATTTTTTAACAAACTGATAAGCATCCTTTTCCACTGTAGGCCAATAATAACCCATACGCAAGAGTTTCTTGGCTAAGGTAGGACCGCAAGAATGTGCCCTACATATATCTTCATGTACTTCTTGTAAAGCAGTTTTGACCTCATCGTGCTGAAGACATCTGAGTAAAGTACCATCGAGACCTCGGTGGTAAAGGGTATCAGCTAAGATCACATAGCGGGAAGCTTGATGAATACATGTTTTACGAGATTTATTGGATAGGTTTGATGGCAAGGTGTTATCTCGAAGATAGGTATAAATATCTCCATACCATTGAGAATTAGGACCAACAATGAGACAAATCATTTCAGATTGTGGCATATTGTAAGCAGGTTCCAAAAGAGGTTCTACCAGGAACTCATAGTAAGCGGCATTACTTGGCATTTCTATAAGTGAACCAATTGTTTCCATTGCATCAACAGCTCTATTGTTATCTCGGGAAATCTGTTCAAAAGAGATTGATGTGAAATAGGCCTTGAAGTCATCCACCATTCTTTTGTAAGGCATCAATTTTTCATCTTTTGTTTTATAGTCATCATTAACTTGTTTGATCACTAGTTGAGAGTCACCAAGAACATGCAACTCAAGGATCTTCCATTTCATAGCTATACGGAGCCCAGAAAGTAATGCCTCATATTTTGCAATATTGTTGGTACATGGAAACTGTATCTTATAAGCTTTAGGTATACAATCCCCTTGCGGAGTGACAAAGAGAATTCCAGTGCCAGAACCACCTTGTGTGAAGGAGCCATCAAAATATAAAGCCCACAAATGTGTAGATTTCATGTTGAAGATTGATTCATCAGGAAACTCTATAATAAGAGGATGATCATCTGTCACAGGAGCATCGGCGAGCTGATCTGCGATAGCTTGTCCTTTGATTGCTTTTCTTTCTATATAATCAATATCAAACTTGCTAAGAATCATCACCCATTTAGCTAATCATCTTGTGAGTCTTGCTTTGTTCAAGAGGTACTTAAGAGGATCAATTTTTGCAATGAGCTTTGTCTGGTGTGTAAGCATGTAATGTCTCAGCTTCTGGGATGCAAAAACTACAACAAGGCATGCTCTTTCAATAGGACTATAATTGAGCTCATATCCCACTAGAGAATGACTGATGTAATAGATTGAACATTCCTTTCCTTCAGAGTCATGTTGTGCCAAAAGTGCCCCTAGTGTTGTGGTGGTTGTGGATATATATAGAAGTAAAGGCTTCACATCTGTAGGAGGTACTAATACTAGTGGTGTCATCAGATATTCTTTGATTTTTTGAAAAGCTTGTTCACACTTGTCCTCCCATCTAAATGAAATATTCTTGTGTAATAGATGCTGAAAGGGTTGACATTTATCAGCAAGTTGTGCTATAAAATGACGGATAGACTAAAGTTTTTCTTGTAATGATATCAATTGTTTGATATTCTTAGGTAGAGGAATTTCAAGTATAGCCTTTATTTTTGTAGGATCAACTTCAATTCCTTTAGATGAGACAATGTATCCAAGGAGTTTTCCAGAGGTTACCCCAAAGGCACATTTCTTTGGATTCAATTGGACCTTGTATTGTTCTAATCTTGTGAAAATTTTATCCATGATCTTTAGATGTCCCTCTCTGGTGGAGGATTTTCCCAACAAATCATCTACATAGTCTTCCAAATAGTTATGCATCATGTCATGGAAGATAGTGGTAATTGCACATTGGTAGGTAGCTCCGACGTTCTTCAACCCAAAGGGCATGACATTCCAACAGAAATTTCCCCAAGGACAAGTGAATGCTATCTTAATTTGATCTTCAGGAGAAATTTTAATCTAATTGTAGCCTGAGAAACCGTCCATGAGGGATAACATTTTGTGCCCTACTGTCAAATCTACTATCATGTCAATGTTGGGAAGTGGGAAGTCATCCTTAGGACAAGCTTTGTTTAAATCTCTAAAATCTGTGCAAACTCAGATGCCCCCATCAGGTTTTGAAATTGGTACTAAATTTGAAATCCAATCAGCATAGTCAACAGGTCTAATAAATCCCACATCTAGCAACTTTTGTAATTTAGCTTTTACCATTAGACCAATGTGTGGGTGCATTTTTCTCAACTTTTTTTTAATAGGTTTTTCTCCCGGTGGCAAAGACAAGTGATGCATTACTAGATCTGGATCAAGTCCTGGCATATATGCATAGGACCATGCAAAGTTAACTTATCTTTCTTGTAAAACTGTATATGCTCTATTCTCTCTTCAGGTGTTAATGATTCTGCTAAATGAATTATCTGTGGTTTTTCTTCTGTGCCCAGATTTGTTGGTACTATCTTCTCCACCAACATAGATGATTTTTCATGATATACTGCTAAGGGAAGTGTGTCAAACCTTCCATCCTTGGGCACCTCAAAAATGTTTTCACCCTTGGATATGTCCTTTATTTTTACTTTTGTGGGGTTTAATAGCACCGCAGAGAAATTTTCACTAGAAGACCTATTTATATTTTCAATAATTTTGTGACTGAAAGGCTTGGCACTCCCCCCAAAATAAGTTGCACTATTGAGTTCTATGATGAATCCTACTTTATGATCCTCAAGAGGTGTGTCTTCTCGTGCTCCTAGAAAGTTTATGATTGCCTCATCATTTTCAAATACATCCAGTTGTGGTGGTCCCTTCTGATTGAAATCAATGAGTTCAGGGTGAACCAAGGGTAAAGAATCATGATTCGAGTCAAGATTTTGAATGGATTCAAGGGTACAAATATTATGATTGGGTTCAGGGGTAGGGACACTTCATAATCATAAATGTCAATGAATTCATCGATGGAACTTTCCTCATTTTTCTGTGTAGCATTAGAGGACTCTACTTCCTTACTTGAAGCACACGCGGTACTCAAGGTCTTATCTTTCTGTGCATCATATCCTAAAACAGGGACTTTTTGTGTAAGAGTAGGTTGTATTGGTTCCAAGATACCCTGTTTCTATAACCCAAGAGGAATTTTACCATGATATCCCATTTGCTTCATAAGATCAAATCCTTTATCATATTGTTCAACAGGTATCTTTATTTCAATCTGTTCTTTTTTTGTATCTTCATCTTTGTATAACCATTTTAGGAGATCAACTTTTTTTCTTTCATTATAAAGGGCTCCCCATTTTTTGAAAGTAGTTGATTTACAAATCACTATAGTATTTTCATCTGATGTGGTCTTAGTCATTTGTGGTTTTCCATAGGTGTGGGGAG
>VDFB02168118.1:211523132-211627079 GCA_007258455.2 Sequoia sempervirens
GAATAAACATTAGTAACCAAAATGGTCTCACCTGTTTCCAAAGAAGAGGCAACCATGGAAATAGTAGAATGACTAGAAATCCACCAAAGTGGAGCATATCTTTCTTGGGTCCCAAAAAAGAGCCAAACCTCTAGAGCTCCCTTGAGAACCAATGCATTGACATTGACCAAAGTAATAGATATGAGAAGCAAATTGAAGGATGAAATCAACTGAAAGTTTAGTCTCTTGAACACAAAAAATATTCAAAGAATGGACAACAACCAAATCATGAATAGCCTTTTATAGAGAAGGGGGATTCACTACTCATGAGTTCTCTTCATTCAGAGAGCCTCACGGGGCAAACTTCCCTAAACTACCTCAAGGAACAACGACAAGAGTTTTAGAATCCGAAAGAGCAGTTCACAAAGGTTTTCTAGACAAACTATCAAGCTCTCAACCAAAGTATGACATCATAGAATACAGATGACAGCATGGCACGCTGGAGTCCCAGAGGTGCGCTGGCATCTCGTATGGGTTAGGAAGTGAGTTTATCATAGAAAATGGCTAAATGACTACTTCTACTTTGATTGTTGAAAATTTACATAATACGATAAAGTAATAGAAAGTGATAGAAATGAAATGAAGTGAAGTAGAAACGAAAAAGATAAGGAGAAGAAAGAAAGAAATGCTCACAACCACGCAAGTGACGAAGCCTCCAGCATGTGAATGTCTTCAATACCTACATGCATGTGGTATTTGGAGAGAATGTTGAGGCTTTATAGGAGTTTGCCTCAGTCAAACCCCTGTTTTGGTGTTCCCACCTCCACAGACAACCAATAATATAGAGAGAAAGAGAGAAATGAACAAAGCACATGGTGAAAGAAAAACCCGCTCAGGAGTAGAACCTGCACCACCAAGTAAGAGTGATAAAAGCAAACCCCGCTAGAGGAGGAGAACCTGTATCACAAAAGAGGTGATAAAAGCAATCCCCACTCAAGGAGGAGAACCCGTATCACAAAGTATAGATGCAATAGGAAGGGGAAATGGAATCCCAAGATGCTCACAAGCATGAAATAAGGGAGATGAAGTTGCAAGAAGAGAAGCTAAGAGAGCTTGAAGTTTCTATTACAAGCTATGTTGAGCTGTGCAAGCAAAGGAAAGATGGTAGAAGAAGAAGCTAGAAGTAGAAGTGTGTTAGAATGAAGCTAGAAGAAGCTAGAGAAAGTTAGAAGATGCAAATGGAGTGAAAATACTACTTTTAAGGAGAGAAAAGAAGCTTTTCTAGCCGTTACAAGGCATTCCTAGCCGTTACCACCTACAAAAGGTGGAGAAAAGTGGTAAGCATGCTTAGAGACAACTATTTGAGCATTAAAATGTCACAGGACGCTAGCACAATGTGCGGGCGTTTGCGTAACACACTAGTGTCCAGACACATCATGCTACAAAATGACAAGAACGGGAAAAGCCCAAAGTTCGATGTAAAGCTAATGCATGAAGGGTAGCTGTTGAAAGGGGGCACTGGAGCATCCTAAGAAGGGAAAAAGGCTGATGCAGTGGCTAAAATGAGCCTACACAAGATGCTAGGGGAGTGGACACTAAAGCAGACACAAGAATGTATGTGAAATTGTGAGGGGTGCAATTTTACGATTATACACCTTTCGATGGGAGGTGCTATTCAACCCCCTTACAATCCATGAGAGCACAATCATGGAGGAGATGGAGAAAAGTGAGCATCAATGGGTTTAATAGACCTAGATTCCACCAACAAATCTCTAGTACGCTTAATCTTCTCAAGATCCTTCTTGCGACCACTTTTAGAAGAGTGCTCAGATGATCCCTTCATAAGCGTGTGTTGTTGCACCCCCAAGGAAGGATAAGACCCCTTACTCTTTCCAGAAACTAGCCCCTCCTTTTCTAAATCTTCCAAAACATTATCATCATCATCTTGCATAAGACCATTCATAGACACCAGCTGATCTTGCACACCCTGTGAGAAATGAAGATCATGATCAGACTCTTGTCCTTGCCCCACATCACAACCCATACCCACAATACCAGAAGGAACATCCAACAAGATTCCTTCCTCCAAGGTGGAAGTGTCCAACACCTCAAACTGATTAAAGTCCTTTTTCAGTCTGCCTATCCTTCAACGATCTCTTCTGATCACAACCCTTACCTCGAGGCTTAATAGGCACAAATCCATTTTTATCTGATGCACCCTCCATCATGGAGGCTTTCCCTTTGTCCTCCTTAACAACTTGTGGAGCCAAAGACGAAGGGGAGGAATTAGAAGGAGGAGTTGTATTAATCCTAGGACATTTCTTCCGAAGATGTCCATACTCATGAAAAATTCAACAACAAAAAGGAAGGGATTCATAATCAAGCTGCTAAACCCAAGACAAATTTATAGAGAATCCAGTAAGGAATTGTTTAAATCTATCTCCACACAGATCCCAACAAAAGAAATCAAAATTTTTCAAGAGTTTCTTGAGCATTTGTAGAAGGCTTGCCAAGAAGAGCAACAATCCATTGTAAAATATCTTCTCTCTAGAACTCTAAGGGAAGTCGTGACAGACGGACCCAAACAAGAACCCTCAATAGCAGTTCTTCAGCTGAATTAAAACCCATATGCTAGGGTTTGATAAACAATCCAACATGATTATAAACGTGGGGTCCTCCCTCAAAAATATGATTCCTATCAGCCATATTGGAAAAAACAACCACAATGTAACTGTTCACCATAAGCTCCATGTCTCCCTCAACTTGCATGAACGCCTAATCCAAGCTTCCAAAGTTGACAAAGGTATATGAATCCCAAGAAATTTGTAGATAAGAGCATGTCTACTCCAATAAGAGAAATCATTAGCAACAAATTCAGGAGAAATGACCAAAATCGGCCTATTCTGGCTTCTAGGCAAACAACCATTCACTTTCTTCAATTTGGGGCACTCCCCCACATAAAACAACTTTGACTGCTGAGATTTCAAACCTGATGAGGAGCCATTAAGAAACACATCACCTCTAGCCACCACCAAACTTGTAGAAATCTAGTTCTTTGCCATACCCGACCACCACTCAAAAAAATTGAACTGCTCATACCCCCAGAGCACCTGTGCACAGTAGAAAAAAGACTCTCAGCGAAAAACAAACCCCATCCCCAAAATAGAACAAAAGATAAAGATTTCTCCCCCCCTGCAAGCATAAAAATCCCACCCCTTAACCAATGATAATTCCTTCGTCCAGTCGCATCTGCCACACAGACATGCACGTGCCAATCTCAACATGTAGGCCATGCCTGAGAGGCTGCAGACCTACACCTCACCATCATGCATACCAACATCTTTTTTGAAAATCACATCGAAACCATAAATACTTATATTTTTCCACATAACAAATGAAAAATAAATTCAATAACTATTAGCAAGATTTATATTATCTTATATTGAAAACAAACAACCTTTGTGCAAAACTCTTAACTTCAATGCTTTCAACATAAATCTTTTTAAACCTTACACAAACTTTCTTGATATTATTAATAACATTGAAACTACTCCTTATGAAAAACTTTACTACCACATATCACTTTCTAAACACCTACACTCCTTAACATAAAAATTATTTAAACTTTTACTACTACTAAATAGATTTAATTAAGTTTTCCTACTTTAATCTTTATTTAAAAATTAAATAGACTTAAAAAGAGATTGTCCATTTGTTGAACTATAGTACAACTTATCCTTCTAAAATGTTTTAGAATAAAAAATGCATGAATATTAGTTTGAAACTTATAAACTATCGTGATTTTAGTAATGGTACTTCAAAGATAGCCACTTTTTTAGGCTTTATATAGGCTCCCAAATACCTAGTTTCTAGTTTAAGAAAGAGGAAGAAAAATATTATAATTTAATATAGATATAGTTTCTAGTTCAAAGATTTACAAAATTTATAAAGTGTATATAAATTATTTTTATAAAAGTGTTTTAAGAATAAACGTAAAAAATTATTTATACATATTTATTTATATAATAAAAGATATACTAATAAAAAAATTAATGTGAATGTTGATATACAATTATGAGTGGTAAATAATATATATCAAATTTTTTATATTTAAAAAAAAAGTTTATTGATAATATTATGTTTTTATAATATGCCATTTATAAGATTTTTTTGTTGATTTGTGTTAATTTGATTGGATGATATTAAATTATGTTGTACTATTTCACTAACTAATTTAACAAAGTTAGGAATAATTCATTTAACATTAAGGAATTGATAGATGGGTTTGAATAGATGCATGTTCAAAATATACCAACAATAACTATTTTTATTTTTATTTTTTAATTGATGAGTCTTACACTCTATTTTTATGGATACACGCATTCAACATATTAATGGATGATAGTTAAGAAAATTACTATTATTATAATTTTTTGTGTAGTAATAATGTTTTTGATATAAAAAGAAGCAAAAATAAGGGTGTTATCCCATCAATACAAGGCACCAAAGGCCATCCAGAGAAAACACATTAACAACACAGTGACAACAGAGTGAACCAAGCCATCACCCACAACAAATCATATTAAAAACCCTAAAACAATAGTAAACACAAGATAAACAGAGTCCATCATGCAGGCATGATAAAAGCAGTCGAGTCCATAGACCCCCAGGGGTCAAACCAGTCAAAAAACAACATATACATACTAAAAGTCATCGAAAAACTAACAAAAAACATAAAGATCCAAAAGCCTAATTCTTTTCCTCCATGCATGGTTTTTCCTAAATAGCAGTCGCCCAATCCGCCGTGAGGAACTTGAGCAGCTCCTTAAAGACAACGTCTTCCTCGCCATCGTCTACGGACTTGTCCTTCTACAACAAGTATAAACTAGTAGCCAACCTGTGTATGACCTTCAGGGCAAAGTGAGACACCTCCTGAACCTTTTTTTCTAGCCTCTCAATTCTCCCTTTCAGCTTGCCAACTTCATTCCAAGCTTGCTCTTTTTTATTGTAATCTTCTTTCAAGGGGGTGTTTCCCTCAGCCGTATTAGAGGCTCGGGGTTTAATTTCCTTCTCATTAACACTAGAAGGGCCCTTCTTCCAGCTTTCAGACACGTGGGAGGCACTACTCGCTGAGATAGACTGGTCCTCCCCTCCCGCCACCTTTTTCTCTTGGCTTTTGTTGTCACTCCCATTTTCATTATCTGAATCTGAAACCTCCTTAAGACTTCCCACCTTGTCCTGCTTAAAGACCAGTCTATTAGATCTATGGGGGGTATTAGCTTCTTCAGTGATCTCGATGTCGAAATCAATTTGGTGGAGGTAGAATTTAGTTTCATAGAGGCTTTGGCCTTAGGTCTCAGGGTAGGGGCAAGACATTTTTTTTCTTTACCCATTTCCCCCAGACCCTTCGCAAGGGACGTGCCATGGGGAAGGGCTTTCAAGGAAGGATTTTTTAGGCATTTTTTCTTTCTCAGGCTCGACACATCCAAAATGCTAGCAGAGGGGGGAGTAGAGGAAACCGGGTTTTCATCAAGAGCGGGCAGACAAGGGACTTCTTGCATAGTGATAGGCTGAGTAGGGAAAAGGGCCATGTGAAAATGATAAAGCCTAGACATAAGGCCTTGGTGCAGGATAGTATAATTCTTTCCAGAAAATGAGGCTTCATTAAACTCCACCACAGTGCTATCTAGAGAATGAAACATGAAAAATGAAATGGAGATATGCTGGTGATTTCTAAGGTGGTTGAGGAAATTAAAGTGGTAATAGTAGTAAACCCCATACCTTCCTTCCAGCATGAAGTACTTCATGATCACCATACAAATTCTATCCCATGGCTCTGGGAGTGCCTCGCGGTCATAGCCACCCTGCAACTTTACTGGTTTCTCCTCACCCTGAAAGAATTGGTTAAGAGTAATCTGGTCAGGCACCTTCATGGTTTTCTTCCAGGTACGACCACTATTTGGAAGCCTCGTAACTCTAGCAATAACCTCCTCAAAAACTTCAAAGGAAATGCCATCGATGGTAACCCTACCATCATTCCAAGAGGTGACAAACTTACTTGATAGGCCCTCGTCATGTCTAGTCATGGTCTCCATATACTAGGCAATGCCGCCCTCTTTGCAAATGTTCCAAATAGTGGCATCCGCCTTCCACTATTGGAAGCCTCGTAACTCTAGC
Source organism: Sequoia sempervirens (assembly GCA_007258455.2). Taxonomy (NCBI): domain Eukaryota; kingdom Viridiplantae; phylum Streptophyta; class Pinopsida; order Cupressales; family Cupressaceae; genus Sequoia; species Sequoia sempervirens. The sequence continues at coordinate 211,529,289 of VDFB02168118.1, forward strand.
AATAACCTCCTCAAAAACTTCAAAGGAAATGCCATCGATGGTAACCCTACCATGATTCCAAGAGGTGACAAACTTACTTGATAGGCCCTCGTCATGTCTAGTCATGGTCTCCATATACTAGGCAATGCCGCCCTCTTTGCAAATGTTCCAAATAGTGGCATCCGCCTTCCACTCGTCACACCTGTCCGAATCCACACACACTCTGTCCCCACCCACAAATCCCACACAAAAGTCGTCGACCACTAGAATAGTAAGGAGAAAACCAGGGCACAAGAGTTGGCAACCAATTCTAGAAGCGTCGAAAGGGAAAAGGCTGGTGAAAAGTGACAAGAAAAGTTGAAAATGAAGGAAATAAATGCCACAGCTTGCATCCCATGCGAAGGTAGCAAGTCCCTCATGCGAATCACCCTAGGCACGTAAGGGCATGATATCGGTGTAATACTTAGCTAGCTCAAAAAATCTAATAAAATCCGTTAACTTATGAGGCTCAGCATGAAAATTTAGGGAGTTCAAAAAATGATTACTCCATCGGCCAGTAGGGGTAGAAATATTCACCTTACCATCAACCCAAAAGAGGCCATACATACCTATGAACAAACACATGATATCCATCACCTCACATAACAACCAATTATTCAAAACCATGCTCCCGCCAGAAATACTAACCAAAGTTAGTAGGAGCCCAGCTAAAATAAGTAAGCACCTTCTAGGGCTCAACATTTAAATGTTTGAGATCTTCCCTTAAACACATCAGAACTGAGGAGGGCAAAAAATCAACTTTTCGCTAGCACCGTAGCCCTTCAATATCAAGACCCACCACCGCCAAACTGTCAGCAGTCACATTCCCCTCTCTATAGACATGCTGGATAGAAAAGTCTTGAAGAACATTTAGGAGGGAGTAAATGTCCTCCATAATAACTTTTAAATACCACCCCGCCTTCATCTTGCCTTTAGTGGCTTCCATAATTAGCATCGATTCGCCTTCAATTTCCATGGTCTTGATGCCGAGTGACAGCGCAATTCTAAGACCCCAAAAAAGAACCATGCCTTCAACCTGATTACTAGTGTGATCTTCCAATTTCCCAACATAGGCAGCCACCAGGAAGGTGGTATGATCCCTGATAATACCACCTCCACCTGCCATACCTCCCCTAGCTGCCCCATCAAAATTAAGCTTAACCTAGGGCGACTTAGGGGTTCTCCATCTAGTATGCTTCCTAATGATCAGTTTGGAATTATCAAATCTTTGGAACTCACTAGACAGTTTCTAAATAAAAGTTATGCTTCTATCCCAAACAGTCGAGGGATTACTAGGCGTCTTCCATTTTCAGGTTGAAATGTTATCCAGGAGAAACTTATTAAGGATTATCAACAAACCTTCCACATTGTTCACCATTTCTTTGAAAATCCTGTTATTCCTTTCTTTCCACAGACACCAGCAAATGTGAGGTGGAATAAGTTACCAAAGTAGTTTGATTAACGGATTTTTGGAGGGGCATTTCCAATTTAAGATGAATTGGTGAATATCTCTATCAAAGACCCAAGAAATGTTCAACCTTTGTAAAACATTATGCCAGACCTGGGCAGCAAACTGGTAGTGAATAAAAAGATGGGAGATAGTTTATTCTTGCCTTCTGCAAAGAGTACACCAATTAGGGAATTGAAAGCCCCTCTTAACAAGGTTATCAATAGTTAAAATTTTCCCATGGATGGAAGTCCACCAAAAGAAATTTATTTTAGGGATGAGCTAATGAATCCACACCTTCTTCCAACACTGCTCATCACCGTCAAACTTAAGAAGCAGTTGGTAAGCAGACTTAACAGTGAACTCCCCTGAGTGGTTCTTTGTCCAGAGAATCCTATCCTCCTTGGAAAATAAAGGGATTCTAACCATATTCAGAAGCTCCTGGAGCTCCGCAACCTTTGGTAGAAGGTTCGGCCAATGTAAGAAAGACAAATTCAAAATTTTCCATTTAGCTCTAGGTGAAGTATAATCAGTAATATAAGTACCAATGAGATCTTTAGCATGCTCCCTCAATATATTAAAATGACTGTCAGCAAGGGGTCTACTCCCAATCCAACCGTCCTCCCAAAACCTAATTGATCTCCCATTTCTAATTTTCCATCTGACCCATTCCTTCAAGAGGGACCTACACTTAAGAATATTGTTCCAAATTTTAGAGCCAGGAGGGAGACCAACCAGGTCCAATGCTCTAAAAAAATGTCTCTGATTAAGATATTTAGCCTTCATTATTCTACACCATTCATCCTTTTACTACACCAAACTCCAGCCAATCTTGGCAATAAGGGATTTATTCAGATTAGTAATCTTCCTAATCCCTAGGCCCCCTTGACATTTGGGGTGACAGACAGTGTCCCAATTCACAAGGGCTAGCCTTTTCTTCTCCTCCACTCCAGTCCAGAGAAAGGATCTTTGAATTCTTTCCAGATTTTCAGCCATGGAGCCTGAAATCCTAAAGAGAGAGAGGAAGTAGACCAAAATTCCTTGAAGGGAGGCCTTAAGAAGTTGGAGTTTACTATCATTACTAAGAAGTTGACCTTTCCAACCAACAAGTTTCTTTTGCATTCTCTCCAAAATGCTATTCCAAAAGTTGTGAGACACCTCCTTAATAGTAAGCGATAGAACCAGGTAGACTCCTAGAAGAGAAGCACTAAGACAACCCAGGATGGATAAAATCTTAGCTTGGAGATCAACTTTAGTGTTGAAGAAATAGACACTACTTTTGTTATAATTTATGCATTGACCAAAGGCACAAGCATAATCCTGAAGGAGGAATTTCCATTCTCTAGCTTCAATCACTAAGGAATTTCCAAAAAGAAACGTATCATCAACAAAACTGTTGGAGAACAAAGGGGGGTAGGGTGGAGGCAACTTTCATCCCCTGAATTTTCCTTGAGTTGAGCAAGGATAGAAAGTTCCTACCCATAACCTCAGCCACCATAATGAATAGGTAGGGAGAAAGGGGGTCCCCCTGCCTAAGCCCTTTTCCTACCTTAAAGAACCCCCAAGGAATCCCATTGACCAACACTGAATACTGTACAGATTCCACACACTCTCTAATGATACCAATCACTCTATCATTAAAACCAAACTTAGCAAGGACTGAATACAAAAACTTCCATATAACCCTATCATAGGCTTTAGAAATGTCAAGTTTGAAATCCATACCTTAGTTCTTGCTTTTCTCCATAGAATGAATTATTTCATGAGTCATAATAGCAACATCTAGGATTTGTCTTCCTAGCACAAACCCATTCTAACATCTATAGATAATTTTGTCTAATAAAGGCTTCAATCGATTGACAAGGACTTTGGAAAAAATCTTGTAAACAGTGTTACATAGACTTATAGGTATGAATTCACTCATGTGCTTAGGATCTTGCACTTTAGGGACTAGCACAATAAAAGTATTGTTCAATTTATTTAACAATTTACCAGTCCTAAAGAAATCTTTAACAGCCATAGTAACATCATAGCTAACAATATTCCAATATTCTTGAAAGAAAGCCAGGGGAAACCATCAGGTCCTAGAGCTTTATAGGCTCCCATAGAAAACACAACAGTCTGAACCTCTTCCTCAGTCACAGGGGCATAGAGTTGAAGATTGTCATGCTCACTTATACCATGTGAGAGGTGTCCTAGGAGCCTCGCCTGAAGCTCAATAGAAGGGGAGTTGCCAATATCCGAGTAGATCTGTCTAAAATACTGTTCAACAACCTCCCCAATTTTTTCAGCCTCCTTGACTTCTTGATTAAAATCATTCATCAAACACTTGATGGTATTCCTCTTCTTTTGTCTACTGGCCATCCTATGAAAAAAAGAAGAGTTATTATCGCCCTCCTTCAACCATTGGACTCTTGATCTTTGCTTCCAGTTGTAAGATGGGGTTAGAAATCAAATAGAATAGACAAAGTGACAGCCAACACTTCTAAGCTATAAAACCTCATCCAAACAAGAGAATACAATCATATGAAAGGAGCAAAATGAAAACAATGAAATAAAGCACTCCCCATTAAACTTGAATTACTTCTATTGCTCTCCTTCTTCTTGTTATGCAACTTTTCCCTTAGATTTGTTGAAACACTTGTGCAAAACCTACAAATGGTAGCAAGAAAGTTGGAGACAATTAGCTGTTAAGCTGAAAATGGAGAAGGAAGGTTGCTTTTATAGACAACCTTTCGAATGGATGGCTGAGATTAATCATGTAGAAGGATTCCAAGATCAATGGTCCAAAATTGATGCACCAAGAATATGCTATTCTTGGAGGAATCATGACAGACATGCACGCAGGGACATGCAGGCTATGAAAGACATGCAGGGACATGTAGGCTATGACAGGGACATGCAGACTATGACATGAAATAATGACAGGGTATATTTGACCAGGTGGAGGTGCATAAATAATTTATTTTAAATAATTTATTCAAAATGGAGGAAAATGACAAGTGGCAAATAAATAATTTATCCAAATTATTTATTTAGAGAAAATGACAAAAAGGAGCATTTAATTAAATTAATCAATTTAATTAAATGGGGAGGTGGAAATTAGACATGGATAATTAATTTGAATTATTTATCCAAAAGAGAGGAATGAAACACAATTAAATAATTTTGACAATTATTTAATTATAGAAGAATAAAAGGTCAAATAATAATTATTATTATTATCTGACTATAGATGAAAGATAAATAATTAAATAAAAAAAATGATTTATTTAATTATTGAAGAAAGGGATATATTAGTGACACAATTAAATAATTTTAATTGATCGGGATAGAATAAAGATGAGAAGGTGAATTATTATTTAATTAATAGAGGAATGCGGTCAAACTTAATTGAATAATTAAAGTTATTCAATTATCGAAGGTCAACGACCAAGAAAAATGACGCTCACAGAGTTAGGACATTTTTTAGTGTCTACATTTTTCCCCTCTTTGAGACAATGCAACTTGTCGCGTTGTTTCAAAGAAAAAGATTGATCAACTGATACATGCCCCAAAGATATCTTGGTAAGGATTATGATAAGAATGATATAAATGTATGATGGGGTTAGAAATCAAATAGAATAGACAAAGTGACAGCCAACACTTCTAAGCTATAAAACCTCATCCAAACAAGAGAATACAATCATATGAAAGGAGCAAAATGAAAACAATGAAATAAAGCACTCCCTATTGAACTTGAATCACTTCTCTTGCTCTCCTTCTTCTTGTTATGCAACTTTGCCCTCAGATTTGTTGAAACACTTGTGCAAAACCTGTAAATGGTAGCAAGAAAGTTGGAGACAATTAGTTGTTAAGCTGAAAATGGAGAAGGAAGGTTGCTTTTATAGACAACCTTTCGAATGGATGGCTAAGATTAATCCTCTAGAAGGATTCCAAGATCAATGGTCCAAAATTGATGCACCAAGAATATGCTATTCTTGGAGGAATCATGACAGACATGCATACAGGGACATGCAGGTTATGACAGACATGCAGGGACATGCAGGCTATGATAGGGACATGCAGACTATGACATGAAATAATGACAAGGTATCTTTGACTAGGTGGAGGTGCATAAATAATTTATTTTAAATTATTTATTCAAAATGGAGGAAAATGACAAGTGGTAAATAAATAATTTATCCAAAGTATTTATTTAGAGAAAATGACAAAAGGAGCATTTAATTAAATTAATCAATTTAATTAAATGGGGAGGTGGAAATTAGACATGGATAATTAATTTGAATTATTTGTCCAAAAGAGAGGAATGAAACACAATTCAATAATTTTGACAATTATTTAATTATAGAAGAATAAAAGGTCAAATAATGATTATTATTATTATCTGACTATAGATGAAAGATAAATAATTAAATAAAAAAATGATTTATTTAATTATTGAAGAAAGGGATATATTAGTGATGCAATTAAATAATTTTAATTGATCGGGATAGAATAAAGATGAGAAGGTGAATTAATTAAATAATTAAAATTTATTTAATTAATAGAGGAATGCGGTCAAACTTAATTGAATAATTAAAGTTATTCAATTATCGAAGGACAACGACCAAGAAAAATGATGCTCGCGGAGTTAGGACATTTTTCAGTGTCTACATTTTGCCCCTCTTTGAGACAATGCAACTTGTCGCGTTGTTTCAAAGAAAAATATTGATCAACTGATATATACCCCAAAGATATCTTGGTAAGGATTATGATAAGAATGATATGCCCCCTTGAGAGATTGATCAAATAGATTGTAAGAAGATTAATCTCTCGATAGATGTCCAGAAAGTGATTAGATACCTGATATTGCACAAGTGATAAAGCGGTGATGTACATTTTGATGAAAATGCAAAGTTGATGGGCATAACTAAAAAAATGATGGAAATGATCAGTATAGCCAGGTTGATGAGCTAATGAAGCTGATTGAGAATTATGCTTACACAAGACAAGGTGCTGCAATGATGGATTGACCAATTGATTAAGGGGACATGAAATTTCAAGAAGCAGGTTGATTGATTTGAGATTTGATTCAAGAGACATATATCAGTGAGTTAAGCAATTGATTGATTTCTCTGCGACAAGAAAGATGAAGAAAATGAAATGCAAGATGGAAGAGAATGAAGGTGATGAAGCCTCTTGTACCTTTTAAGTGCTTTTATCATCATCGGGCTTATTATGTTGCAAATTAGTATAAGCGTCTAGATAACATGAACATCTAGACGATCTCAATATTGTTTGTGTTTTTATTTAATAATGAAGTATAAGCATCTAGGTATAAGAACCTTAGATGACCTGAATACTTATTGCATGGAAGACACTATCAAACAAGGAATTGTCTCATCCACATTAGACTCATAGGTCCTTGATGGTTTTAGACAACCATGTCCTAAGACGAGTCATCCTGTGAATAAGAAACAATCCACAAACAACAAACAAATGAACATGCCCCATCCTTGTCTCTCTAGTCAAAGACATCCTAAAGAAGCTAAAAGACATGTCACCAAAGATAAAACCATAAAATAAGTAAAGATCAACAAAAAAATAGGAGTCCTGCTTCAATGTAAAATTGATTCTCGTTACAGTTTATGCATTTGGTTGGATTTGTAAGATGGGTTGATATATATGTTATAATGTTTTCTTGGTCAACACTTGCGTGCTTTGATTGTGTTGAAGTTCAAAGTTGTATGGTGATCTGAAAGTGTCACTTTTTTTTCTTTTTTGGATTTTTTTCAAGACATTTTATGATTTTTTTGGATTATTTTAGGACATTTTATTATTTTTTTGGATTATTTCAGGACATTTTATGATTTTTTTGTTTTGGATTATTTTAGGACATTTTATGATTTTTTTGGATTATTTCAAGACATTTTATGGTTTTTTTGGATTATTGTAGGACATTTTATGATTTTTTTGGATTATTTTAGGACATTTTATGGTTTTTTGGATTATTTTAGGACATTTTAGTTTTTTTTTTTTTTTTTTCAGACATTTTATAAAAAAAAATTGGATTATTTCAAGAAATTTTATGATTTTTTTGAATTTTTTCAGGACATTTTATGATGAAAATAAATGAGCAGACAGACAAAGAGGGTAGTTTCTCTGACTGCGAGATGCTCAATATCTTAACCCATAGCTAAGGTTAAGGAGACGCCCTAGTGAGGGATAGGACCAACCTAGTATGTGTGGCAAAGCGAGCAAGCAAGGGGAATGTTGAACAATTCACAAGCCATGGGGAGTGTGAAAAGTCATTATGAAGTGGAGGATGAATGAAAACATAATGAAAAGATCAAGTAGAGCTCCAAAGGAAAGAGAAGTGAAGCCTCTACACATGGCGTCGATTTTTTGGTTTTCACCATGGTACTTGCTCAAGGCGCCACTGAAGTGGTTTTCACCATTGAACGAATGGATTTTCTCTTCTCTCTCTCTCTCTCTTTTTTTTTTTAGGACTTTTTTCCATTTTTTTGTTTTTTTCCAAGACTTTGAAAAGATTGTACCCTTTGAATCATTTAGGTATAAAACTTGCGAATGTGCATACTGTTGATGGGATCACTAAGAAATTCACCTTCTAGAGTAGATAACTGGTATGCCCCAGATCCATACACAACAGTGATAATGTATGGACCCAACCAGTTAGGCTCAAATTTACCCTTCTTTTCTCTGTCTTGTTGAGTGCGAGGATTTTCACGAAGAACAAGATCCTTAACCTCAAATGTACGCGGTTTCACTTTCTGATTATAACTTCGACACATTTATTGCTGGTATGCTCTAAGATGATTGAAAGCATTTTTTCTTCGTTCATCCAATAGTTCCAACTCCTACAAATGGGAAAATCAGTATTCTTCATCACTAATTTGATTGCACAAAGAGACACGCAAAGAGGGCAACTCAACCTTAATGGGAAAGATAGCTCTAGAGCCATAGACAAGGGCATATGGGGTAGCACATGTGGGAGTGTGGACACTCGTGTGATAAGCCCACAATTCAGGATTCAATTGAATATGCCAATCTTGACTAGCTTCATTGACCATCTTTTTAAGAATTTTGAGAATGGTTTTGTTAGAAGCCTCATCCTGGCCGTTACCTTGAGGATAGTAAGGTGTGGAAAAATGATGTTGTATATGGAATTTCTCACAAAGTTTGCGGACATCCTAATTTTTGAACGAACGACCATTATCTGTGATGATGGATAGAGGAACACCATAATGATAGATGATGTAGTTTAGTATGAAGGTGGCTATTTATTTTCTAGTGATATGAGTGAGAGGAACAACTTCAATCCATTTCGTGAAATAGTCGGTGGCAACGAGAATGAACTTATGACCATTGGATGAAGGTGAATGGATCTTGCCCATGAGATCGAGTCCCCACTGATAAAAGTGACATGGTGTAGCAAGAGACTACAATTCCTGTGTAGGAGCATGTATCAAGTTTGCATTTTTTTGCACTGCTTTCATTTTTTAACAAACTGATAAGCATCCTTTTCCACTGTAGGCCAATAATAACCCATACGCAAGAGTTTCTTGGCTAAGGTAGGACCGCAAGAATGTGCCCTACATATATCTTCATGTACTTCTTGTAAAGCAGTTTTGACCTCATCGTGCTGAAGACATCTGAGTAAAGTACCATCGAGACCTCGGTGGTAAAGGGTATCAGCTAAGATCACATAGCGGGAAGCTTGATGAATACATGTTTTACGAGATTTATTGGATAGGTTTGATGGCAAGGTGTTATCTCGAAGATAGGTATAAATATCTCCATACCATTGAGAATTAGGACCAACAATGAGACAAATCATTTCAGATTGTGGCATATTGTAAGCAGGTTCCAAAAGAGGTTCTACCAGGAACTCATAGTAAGCGGCATTACTTGGCATTTCTATAAGTGAACCAATTGTTTCCATTGCATCAACAGCTCTATTGTTATCTCGGGAAATCTGTTCAAAAGAGATTGATGTGAAATAGGCCTTGAAGTCATCCACCATTCTTTTGTAAGGCATCAATTTTTCATCTTTTGTTTTATAGTCATCATTAACTTGTTTGATCACTAGTTGAGAGTCACCAAGAACATGCAACTCAAGGATCTTCCATTTCATAGCTATACGGAGCCCAGAAAGTAATGCCTCATATTTTGCAATATTGTTGGTACATGGAAACTGTATCTTATAAGCTTTAGGTATACAATCCCCTTGCGGAGTGACAAAGAGAATTCCAGTGCCAGAACCACCTTGTGTGAAGGAGCCATCAAAATATAAAGCCCACAAATGTGTAGATTTCATGTTGAAGATTGATTCATCAGGAAACTCTATAATAAGAGGATGATCATCTGTCACAGGAGCATCGGCGAGCTGATCTGCGATAGCTTGTCCTTTGATTGCTTTTCTTTCTATATAATCAATATCAAACTTGCTAAGAATCATCACCCATTTAGCTAATCATCTTGTGAGTCTTGCTTTGTTCAAGAGGTACTTAAGAGGATCAATTTTTGCAATGAGCTTTGTCTGGTGTGTAAGCATGTAATGTCTCAGCTTCTGGGATGCAAAAACTACAACAAGGCATGCTCTTTCAATAGGACTATAATTGAGCTCATATCCCACTAGAGAATGACTGATGTAATAGATTGAACATTCCTTTCCTTCAGAGTCATGTTGTGCCAAAAGTGCCCCTAGTGTTGTGGTGGTTGTGGATATATATAGAAGTAAAGGCTTCACATCTGTAGGAGGTACTAATACTAGTGGTGTCATCAGATATTCTTTGATTTTTTGAAAAGCTTGTTCACACTTGTCCTCCCATCTAAATGAAATATTCTTGTGTAATAGATGCTGAAAGGGTTGACATTTATCAGCAAGTTGTGCTATAAAATGACGGATAGACTAAAGTTTTTCTTGTAATGATATCAATTGTTTGATATTCTTAGGTAGAGGAATTTCAAGTATAGCCTTTATTTTTGTAGGATCAACTTCAATTCCTTTAGATGAGACAATGTATCCAAGGAGTTTTCCAGAGGTTACCCCAAAGGCACATTTCTTTGGATTCAATTGGACCTTGTATTGTTCTAATCTTGTGAAAATTTTATCCATGATCTCTAGATGTCTAGCTTTGGTGTAGGATTTTCCCAACAAATCATCTACATAGTCTTCCAAATAGTTATGCATCATGTCATGGAATATAGTGGTAATTGCACATTGGTAGGTAGCTCCAACGTTCTTCAACCCAAAGGGCATGACATTCCAACAGAAATTTCCCCAAGGACAAGTGAATGCTATCTTAATTTGATCTTCAGGAGAAATTTTAATCTGATTGTAGCCTGAGAAACCGTCCATGAGGGATAACATTTTGTGCCCTGCTATCAAATCTACTATCTTGTCAATGTTGGGAAGTGGGAAGTCATCCTTAGGACAAGCTTTGTTTAAATCTCTAAAATCTGTGCAAACTCAGATGCCCCCATCAGGTTTTGAAATTGGTACTAAATTTGAAATCCAATCAGCATAGTCAACAGGTCTAATAAATCCCACATCTAGCAACTTTTGTAATTCAGCTTTTACCATTAGACCAATGTGTGGGTGCATTTTTCTCAACTTTTTTTTAATAGGTTTTTCCCCCGGTGGCAAAGACAAGTGATGCATTACTAGATCTGGATCAAGTCCTGGCATATATGCATAGGACCATGCAAAGTTAACTTATCTTTCTTGTAAAACTGTATATGCTCTATTCTCTCTTCAGGTGTTAATGATTCTGCTAAATGAATTATCTGTGGTTTTTCTTCTGTGCCCAGATTTGTTGGTACTGTCTTCTCCACCAACATAGATGATTTTTCATGATATACTGCTAAGGGAAGTGTGTCAAACCTTCCATCCTTGGGCACCTCAAAAAGGTTTTCACCCTTGGATATGTCCTTTATTTTTACTTTTGTGGGGTTTAATAGCACCGCAGAGAAATTTTCACTAGAAGACCTATTTATATTTTCAATAATTTTGTGACTGAAAGGCTTGGCACTCCCCCCAAAATAAGTTGCACTATTGAGTTCTATGATGAATCCTACTTTATGATCCTCAAGAGGTGTGTCTTCTCGTGCTCCTAGAAAGTTTATGATTGCCTCATCATTTTCAAATACATCCAGTTGTGGTGGTCCCTTCTGATTGAAATCAATGAGTTCAGGGTGAACCAAGGGTAAAGAATCATGATTCGAGTCAAGATTTTGAATGGATTCAAGGGTACAAATATTATGATTGGGTTCAGGGGTAGGGACACTTTCATAGTCATAAATGTCAATGAATTCATCGATGGAACTTTCCTCATTTTTCTGTGTAGCATTAGAGGACTCTACTTCCTTACTTGAAGCACACGCGGTACTCAAGGTCTTATCTTTCTGTGCATCATATCCTAAAATAGGGACTTTTTGTGTAAGAGTAGGTTGTATTGGTTCCAAGATACCCTGTTTCTGTAACCCAAGAGGAATTTTACCATGATATCCCATTTGCTTCATAAGATCAAATCCTTTATCATATTGTTCAACAGGTATCTTTATTTCAATATGTTCTTTTTTTGTATCTTCATCTTTGTATAACCATTTTAGGAGATCAACTTCTTCTGTTTCATTATAAAGGGCTCCCCATTTTTTGAAAGTAGTTGATTTACAAATCACTATAGTATTTTCATCTGATGTGGTCTTAGTCATTTGTGGTTTTCCATAGGTGTGGGGAGATAAAGGTAGATTTCCAATGCAAAGAGCACAATTCAAGGTATATTCTCCCACTCATTCTTTTACCTGTATTTTTATCTCAGTTGCATTAGATTTTGAGGAAGATGCTTTTAAGGACTCAAGATCAATATATGCTTGGGAAGGGAATGCTTCACAGTTGTTTGGGATTGTGATTTCAGTTTTAGGGCTTAGATTATGGCAATACATGAAAGGGTTTGGATCTCCTCGTATTGTGATTTCAACACCATTGTGGGGGAATTTAATGCACTGGTGGTATGTAGAAGGTACTACTTGCATTGCATGAATCCAAGGTCTTCCAAGGAGGATGTTATAGGTCAGTGGGAGATCAAGGACTTGGCAAACCACATCCTTTACCATAGGGCCAACTCTGATTGGTAGAGTAAGTGATCCTTTAGATGAGAGTTCCTCTTCATCAGATGCCTTTATGGTAATATTTTTACTTGGATCAACTACATTTTTAGAGAACCCTAATTTTGTGATCAATTCTTGAGTACAAATATTAATGTCTGCTCCTCCGTCTGTCAAAATTCATTTGATCTTAACATTATGGATAAGGATGTCAATGTGTAAATCTGCGGTATGTGGTTGTCGAAGGGATGAATCATCATTTTCTATAAAAGTGAGAGTATGAGGAGAAGTGATGTGTCCCACCATAGCTTGGAATTTATCTGCATGTAGGTCTATCGGCACTGTAGCAGTAGCAAGCGCTTTATCTAAGATAGCTTTATGCTCAGGAGATAGGTGTAGCAGCTCGAGTATAGAAATTTGTGCGGGTGTTTTTCCTAAGTGCTCTATGAGGTTGTATTGCGAAGTGGGTGTAGTAGGTTTTGCATTAGGACCTTTAAGGGTAATAGTTCCTTTGTGGGTAGTAACCTTGCAATTAGGTTCTTTTCCTTTTATGATGAAAGTCTTGACATGATTATCGACCTCACTAATGTTATGTATGCTATAATCATACTTAGCAGTAGTATAGTTTACACCATCACCAGATTCAAGAGCCTTTCCTTTATCATTTTCATGCTTAGGGAAAGGGTTTTTAAACACCTCGCGATCATAGTTACCAGGAGTGTGTCCATTAACTGCTATCTTACCGTTATCAATAAGGTCTTGTATTAAATGTCGAAGTTTATTGCAACTATTTGTCTTATGTCCTTTGTGTCTATGATAGTCGCAAAAGTGATCTTCATTCCACCATGGGGGTTTGACTTGTGGATTATATTCCTTTATTTCGGGTAATGTTATAATATTGGTTTCAAGAAGTTCTTTTAATGCAGATTCAAGTGATTGTCCCAATGGTGTAAAATTTCGTTTAGGGAAAATTCTCTATTTTTCTTTTCCTTTATCTGAAGACAGACCTTTAAGATTGTAAACAGGGGATGATGTTGTAGTTGTTTTTGCATCGACAACTCCATCATTGACTACATTCTTGTTCTTAACCCAAAAAGGGGTCTTGTTGTTTGAATTCAATTTTTGATCTTTGTCATTATTAAGTTTAATAGTTCCATCATCGATGAGGGTTTGTTCAATTCGAAATCCCATTTCTATGGCTTCATCAAAGGAATCCAAGCATTTGAGGTGAAGTTCCCTTCCGATTTATTTGTTCAAATTTTGGAAAAAGAGGTCAACCAATTATTGATCAGGAATGGAATAATGCAATCGTTTTGTTAAATGTCTCCATCTTTGCAAAAATGACACAAAAGATTCACCTTGTTTTTGTTTGGTGTTGAAAAGGTTTGTCATGGTCACTTTAAGGTCACAATTGAAACTATAATTGGAGACAAATCTATCAGCCAATTCTTGAAAACCATTCCATAGCCTCTTCTCCTAGACTACGAGCAAACAATCTCATAAGGTATGTTTCATCAACTGCAAATTCCATGGTAGTGACACAAAATTGTCTTAAGTGGTTCTTAGGATCTCCTTTTCCATTATATTTGTCAAGTTTTGGTATGTCCCAATGGTTAGGAAAAGGTGGCATTGGTATGCTTGGATCGAAAGGATAAGGACATATGTCTTCAATGGAGAACTTGTAAGTTGATGTTTTACTGTTCTTGAGGGTATCCAATTCTTGTCTTAATGTTCTAAGCTCATCCAAAATAGGATCGTTTGTAGGTGCAGGTTTTGATGTCTTTGAAGATCGCTTGTAACCAGGTTGTAGATAAAAGGGTCTATGATCTTTGATCCTACCATTGTTGTTTGTTTTGAGATTCTTAGATTCACTAGATTTAGGTTGGTCATTCATTGTGAGTAATGATATGTCAAAATCAGGAGGCATTTTGATTCCTTCATCAGCAAGGGCCTTGAAGTATTGTTGTGGGTTACGTTTGACCACTTCTGTAAGAAGCTTAGTGAACCTATTATCATTAAGAGCTTCATTTATGGTGGATTGTGTTATTTATTCACAATCGGTTTCACTTGTTTCACTAGTTGCAACACTAATGTGATCTTCCCCATCAAAGTCTTTTCCCCAAGGGTTGCCTTCTTCTGGAAACATTTTTGCTCTTGTTCTAGGGGTCATAGGTGATTTGTTATGATTTTCAATCCAAGGTAATGTATGAGACCTAAGACTAGGATGCAAATGAAAAGGATATGATTCTAAGATGGGATATGAAAATGGTATGGTATGATATGACAAGCTAAGAATGAAAAAGCTAAAAAGAAACTCTAGGTCCAAAGTTGGTTATGATGTAAAGGCTTTACTTGTGTTATGATGGATAGACACAAGGACCAATAATCAAGAGAGGGTATTTAGGAGATGATGGACTCCAAAAGGGATTTCCCTACTCAAGGATAATGGTATGTTTCCCTAACTCAAGGATGGTGAACCTCAAGTGATGCAGGTGATAAATAGCCAATAGTTTGATTTCAAGACCTAGGAAGAGTAGCCTAAGTGCAAGCTAAAGGTTTTATTTGATCGAAGATGAATATGCAAAGGGCTAAATTATTAGAACATGCAAAGGTTAGGTGAGATGGTCTTGATATGCAAAAGGGGTTGAACATGAAAGAACTAGGTGGAATGATATATGTATGCAAGGACTATGTAATGTGACCTATGTATGCAAGACTAGGAACATGCAAGAACTAGGATGAAAGGGATATGAATATATAAGGACCATGAATATGCAAGGACTAGGTCAAAATGCAAGGATTAGGTGGAATGAAAGGATTTGAAGATCAAAACTTAAGGATGATGAGCCCAAGAAATATAAGTGATAGGTTCACATGGGATGTTTATGTTTTTGGACCTTTTGAGGTTTGCAAAGTTTGAGATGTTGCAAGTTTCTAGGTGTGATGTTTGTTTGAGGTCGATTGTTTGTGTTCATATTTGTGAATGTGGTGAATACTATTTGAAAATCTAGAAAACACTTGACAAGCACGATGTTTTAGTGTAAGAAAACACACATAAGACAAGCACAATCCTAATAGGCCAAGGGTTTGTATACTTGGTATAGCCCACCAATATACCCTGGATTGGTGCTGAACACCTCTCCTTCTCGAGAGCAGATAGCTTAGAAGTTTGGTGGCACATGCTCCCTTCTTTGCATGCACTTATACGGGCACACCAAATTCAGATTCTTGGGTAATCACTTCCCAAGAATTGTTATTTCTACTCAAGGGAGTTAGTAGTGAGTGTCTTTGGGCATGATATTGTACCTTGCACTATACCAAGCAACGATTGAAAATGGTTGGCTTCTAAAACAATAGGTGTTTAATTTGGGACCCTCGTTCGAGTGGCCATACATGGGGCGCAAGATGAAGCTCCGTTTAGGAGGCACTTCAACCTGAAGAGGTTAAGCTCAATAGGGTTTTGGGGAGTACTACTTGGTCCGTATGACACATCTGCACTCGTAATTCTAGACTTTTCATTATGATTCACATTTATATACCGGTTGGGGGTAGCTTGGACAAAAAGGTCCGTTGTCAGTCTGAGTTGCCTTGGGGTGAGTACTTTTTCCCACCAAAGAAGACCCAAGTTCTAGAGGCAATAATCGTTTCTCTTACACCTAGGATCGCATGAATGCGCAAGGGGAGAGGATACTTCGATTATTGCATCAAGGTGAAAAAATTTGAAGACTCTTGTAAATTTTAATTACCAAATGATAATGTGAGGAGGACACACAAGACACTTTGTTCCTTTTTTAAAAGTTCAACTTGAAATATGAAAAACAAAGTTCATTTTAAACTCATGTCATAAGAATGCAAGTTCATTTTAACTAGATATGAGTTTCAATGCATGTTTGTGTTCATTTTAGCCCAATGACATGAAAATGAAAGTTGTAATTGTAAATTTTAGGCCCAATGAGTGATTCATGTAGATTTGTTGTTCGTTTTAAGCCCCATGAATGAAATATGCAATTTGTTGTTCATTTTAAGACCAAATGAGTGACATGCAAATTGTAGTTCATTTTATCCTCATGAGTGTAAATGCAATTTGTTGTTGTTGGAAGCAAAAAGAATTGATTATGTCTAAAGAAATGAAAAAACTCAATTTTTGTTTCTATAGAAACAATTTTTAGACTCCCTCCAAGCTGTGTTGCATGCTAAAAACAAGAGATTAGTAACTCAAAAGAAAAGTTTAATGACAATAGCAAATTAAAACAGCAATAACTTTCTCAAAATTTAACGAAATTTTAAATCGTTTGAATCCATGGAAAGCTGAAGATTAAACCTTCAAAACCCAGAAATTATTTTTCCAAAATTCTACACAAAAAAAATGTTATAGGCAAAAGAAAACGCGGGTTTTAAAAACTACATTAAAAAACAACAAATACTAAAATGGCCATAACTTTCTCAAATCTTAACAAAATTTTAAACTGTTCGAAGTTCCAGAAAGCTAAGAACAAGGCCTACAAAACTCAGATAATAATTTGTAAAGATTATATTCCCATTTTCTGTGCTTAAAAGAAGATGACGGGATTTCGTATGAATTCTTGGCTGTATCCTCCAAAACAGTGAAAAAAACAAGAAAACAAACCAATTTCTCTACAAAATTATAAAATTCACGTCGGGTTCACCAAATGTAAGATGGGTTTAGAAATCAAATAAAGTAGACAAAGTGATAGCCAACACTTCTAAGTTATAAAACCTCATCCAAACAAGAGAATACAATCATATGAAAGGAGAAAAATGAAAACAATTAAATAAAACACTCTCCATTGAACTTGAATCACTTCTCTTGCTCTCCTTCTTGTTATGCAACTTTTCCCTCAGATTTGTTGAAACACTTGTGCAAAACCTACAAATGGTAGCAAAAAAGTTAGAGACAATTAGCTATTAAGTTGAAAATGGAGAAGGTTGCTTTTATAGACAACCTTTCGAATGGATGGCTGAGATTAATCCTCTAGAAGGATTCCAAGATCAATGGTCCAAAATTGATGCACCAAGAATATGCTATTCTTGGAGGAATCATGACAGACATGCATGCAGGGACATGCAGTCTATGACAGGGACATGTAGACTATGACATGAAATAATGACAGAGTATCTTTGACCAGGTGGAAGTGCATAAATAATTTATTTTAAATAATTTATTGAAAATGGAGGAAAATGACAAGTGGTAAATAAATAATTTATTCAAATTATTTATTTAGAGAAAATGACAAAAGGAGCATTTAATTAAATTAATCAATTTAATTAAATGGGGAGGTGGAAATTAGACATGGATAATTAATTTGAATTATTTATCCAAAAGAGAGGAATGAAACACAATCAAATAATTTTGACAATTATTTAATTATATAAGAATTATAAAAGGTCAAATAATGATTATTATTATTATTTGATTATAGATGAAAGATAAATAATTAAATTAAAAAAATGATTTATTTAATTATTGAAGAAAGGGATATATTAGTTCAACTTATAATACAAAAATATAAAAAAATAAGATGTATTTTTAAATGAATTTTAATTAAAAGTGTTTAAGTACTGGGACCTCGTGGTCAATTCCTATAACAATTGTAGAAACCTAAACCATCATTCAATCCTCTTCTCTAACAACTAGAGTAAAAGTAATATTTTTCTATGTAAAAGTTTACTATTAAATTGAATCAAGTTGATCATACCTCCATACATCCTAAGAGTCTATACTTGATTTAAATTTTGTTCATCACTATTCAAGGACAAATATGTGATACAAAAATGAGCTTGGGTCAAATCCACAATGCAAAAATACCCCCTCTAGTTATGAAATCCAAATTTAAATCTAGGCCCAAGTCAACTTTTTTTGAGTAATAGTTATTTGTTAACTTGAGTATGAAATGTGTGATTTGTATGCTAAGTTGTATGAAAAGACAAACCTTGATTATATTCTATCCATCCAAAGGCTTAAGTATTAGACTATTTGTAGCATTATTCAGAGAGAATTGTAGCATATCATTACATCGTTACCTAACATCAAAGTCATAGCAATAAACTAGAAATATTCCATGGCTACTTGGCATGTCTTCAATCAATGTTCAAACCCTTATTTCAAATATAGGGGCTTGATAATTCAAATATAGGAGCTTGACATAAGAAGATCATCACTTAGCAAGCTTCTAAAAGTGTTTGTCACCACTATGAATTTTTAGACACAGATTCTAGATATTTATATAAATAAATTTCAAACATCAAAAGATATGCAAACCATTTATGACATCAAATGTTGAATATGTGGGTAAGGTTCATTTCCACACACACAAATTTTATCCAAAACATAAATCAAACCATTTTATAATTTACTAGAACATAACAATATCAAATATAATCAGAAAGCATAATTTTAAATTACAAAACACAATCTTCAGTAAATCATTTTTTTATTTTTTCATTTCAAATAACATATTTAGTATTGTCTCAACCATATAATCTTAGATTATTTACTAATTACTGTTCATTTACTTTATAATATCATAAATTATTTGACAGACTATGTTTATGTTTATTTCATTATTTACTAATTATTGTTCATTTACTTTACTTTATAGTATCACAAATTATTTGAAAGATTATATTTATGTTTATTTCATTGTTTACTAATTATTGTTCATTTACTTTACTTTACTTTATAATATCATAAATTATTTGAAAGATTATGTTAATGTTTATTCCATTGTTTATCAATTATTGTTGATTTACTTTATAGTATCATAAATTATTTGAAAGCCTATATTTATGATTATTTCCTTTCAATAAACATCAATTATACTGATTAAATTAAGCAATGAAAACATTTTTAGCTATTTTCAAGCAGCGAATCAACCTCTAAATATACGTTAAGCCTGTCAAAATTCTAGATGGTGAAGTATCGCATGGCTCCATTTTATACCTAACAACAAAATAATATTATATCAGATATTCAATCCAGCACAACCAAAACGAGAAAAATTAACATTATGAATAACAATAACGAATCTTGAAGAAAACTGCATGACAATGAAATGGACTGCATATTGATGGGATAACTTAGAGAATACCAATCACAGAAATGCAGAAGAGAGGATTCAAACTACTTACAGAAAACCCATGAATGACACCTATCCATATAGCAGATAAAGTGGATGTAAGATGAGTTTGGATTCACAGATTATATTCGGTATAGATGGTACTGAAAATGACAGCTCTTCTGTCACTTCCAGGTTGGAGTGTAAGAAGGTTTGTGGACTATGGGGGTTGATACGATGGAATCTGTCACTTACAGACTTTTAGCTTTATTTTTTCAAAGGAAGGTTACATCACAAGCAACTTGCTTGATGTTCACTGTGATAAAGCAGACAACTCTATCAAATTCAAGCAATTGTTCAAAACTGCAAAACACTTATAATTAGAGTTATTAAACTTTTGAAGAGATTCCTTTCTTGGGTAGGCAAGATTAATTGAAATATATGAATCCCCATGGGGGAGCAGTGGTTTGGATAGAGTGAAGAGAGATGTTATATGATGGATGTCTTTAGGATAATTTTTTGAACAGATTCTTTGCTTTTATAAGATGGATGTCTTCAAGATAAAGTTAAAAAAATAGATGTCAGATAGCAGTTTGGATTGAGTGAAGGGCAGATATTATTAGAATTGATGAAGTTGGTAAGATGGATGGAGAGTGGTTTGGATTGAGTGAAGGAGAGATGCTATTAGATGGATGTCTTTAAGTTACATTTTGAAGAGATTCCTTGCTTTTATAAGATGGATGTCTTTAAGATAAAGTTGAAAAAATAGATGTCGACAGTGGTTTGGATTGAGTGAAGGGAAGATATTAATAGAATTAATCAAGTTGGTAAGATGAATGGAGAGTGGTTTGGATTGAGTGAAGGAGAGATGTCTTTAAGTTACATTTTGAAGAGATTCCTTGCTTTTATAAGATGGATGTCTTTAAGATAAAGTTGAAAAAATAGATGTTGACTGTGGTTTGGGTTGTGTGAAGGGGAGATATTATTAGAACTAATGAAGTTGGTAAGATGGATCTGCAAATCTCATAAGTCTATGCGGTGATGTTTTGTTTCTAATATTTTAATAAGATTTGTGGGATTAATTTGAGAAGAACATCTTCTCTAATATGCTTTCTATCAAGAGAGTATAAGACAAATGTTATTATTTATGTACAACTTTACATGTTATTTCAAAGATATATTGAAAATATATCTTTAGGATTGAATGTATAGAAGTAATAATAATAATAATATCTCTCTCAAATATAGTAATAATTTTTCTATTTTAAAAAATAAAAATCCTATTTTTAGTCTTATGGAATGTACATAACTTATAAATTTAAGATTTATAAGAGATGAGATAATATAATTTAATTATGAATAATTGAAAAAGTTAAAAAAAAGGTAATTGTAGAGGGGACAAGTGTCTATGTTGTCTTTTATTCTTTTTCTTGGATTTAGTTTTGCTATTATTGTAAATGTAATATCCTAATTACTCTATCATAGTTTATGGATAAACGAATCAAAAACCTAAAAACTAATAGCCATTAGACTAGCCTAGTTCCACATGGTTAAGACTAACTCAAGCTTTGCAATCATTCATGTGCTTTAGACTTGAATACATGTGTAGATCTATAACATAAATAAGATTAGGCCAAAAGCCTTGTCCTCCTAATAAAATAGCTTTTTCTTCTTTCTAAGCTAACCCTTTTAGATACTTTAATTGTTACCTATCATCTTGCTCACCTTGCATGTTACACCTCAATTGTGTAGTTACTATTTACTATTACTACATAGGGTAAATATGAATGTAACATGAATTTTGGAGATGAATAAATTGTGTTTGTACCTTGTTAACAATATGAATGTTATCTCATTTAATTTGATCTCAATTGATGTTATCTAATTAGTTGATGTTATTTCATGGGGAAATACTGCATATATGTGAATGGATGGTTATTGAATTATTATTCTAACTTTGGAGATGTTTTATACTGCATATGTTGTGAACAATTAACTGTTGTGTGCATGTGTTAGTGGATGCAGGTATATGTTCTATTCCTCTAGGTGGTGGGGGGGTGGGGGGAAGTATCACTCAGGAGAAGATCTTGGTTGAGTAATTGGTAAAAGTAAACTATTTGAGCATACACACACCACATTGGAATGATTGTGTTGAGTTAGTTTATGGGAAGTTGGTAAGTCATCCTTAGTTGATGTGTTAGCACTAGTAGAGTCTTGTTTACTTTTGTGTGTATTGATGGGTGATGTTTATCTATTTGAGTTATGGAGATCTTTCTTGTACTATTATGATTATATTGATAAGTAGGATGTAACTGGAGTAGGTGTGTATATATATGCATATACATGTCAATGGGATCTAAATGATATGTATATGCACATGTATAGATCTACTACATGTAGCTAACTATCAATATGATGGTAATAATGATTGGTTATAAGTGAATTGAATGTGACATATATATGTATGGTAAATACACGTATCCATATGTATATGTGTATCGATACACTCGTACGTTGGCAGATGGACATGTTCACACAAATGTATCGATAAAGATATACCTACATATACATGTACATAGAGTTATATACTTTTATACATATGTATATATATATGCATACATTCAATATATATTGTGATTATATGCAAATAGTATCTTGATTGTATTCATTTAGCTTATATATATATTGAATGTATACTTGTCTAAATATTGTATATATATTTACATTGATAGTTAATGATATATATGTAAATATATATTAATGTTATATATATGTATATATATACACATATACATATATATATAAATGATATATATATATATATGTATATGTTATATATATAATAATAATATATATTTAAACATCTTATATATATTATTTATCGACTATCATTTATTTAGTAGAAGCTGAGTTATAAAGGCTGATTATAGTCGATGATGACTATGATATTGGAGGGCGATAATAGTCAATAATGACTATGTTTTTAGAAGTCGTTTGAAAGTTGCTTATGACTATTATGTGAAACTGATTATCACTCAAACTGTCACACAATATAAGACATTTGTATTGCATTTAATGTTGTTGTCTTGTGTCGATATTAAGCATGGACTTGGTCAATGCCTTTCACAAGATAAACCTTGACTTAGTATACATATCTTCCAATGACTTTATCAAATGTATTTAATTCCTTAGTCGACTCATCCTCAAAACAAATTGATGGATACTTGCTGTTATGAATTGGTAATTAACTATTTCTTTTGGCAAGGAAACTAAGCCAAACAAGGAGAGAGGATAGATTTTGCACCACCTCTGAAACCAAGTTGTTGTAGATGTCTATTTCTTGAGATATTTCAAATTGAGCATATATAAATTGAATAAGTCTTGTAATTGTTGTCAATACTGCAAATCGACCTATAGGTGATTTTGCTAAGTACAAACTTAGGAAGTTGCCACACTTTTGTTGAGTTTCATGTGTTTCTTTGCATGGAGCTTATTTTCCATTAACATGCCTAAACTATAGGCTATGAGGTTACTAGAATGCTCTATAAATAGCTAATCCATTTCATTAGAAGGGACACATTCTTTCACAAGATTTCACATCTTTTGCAATTCCTTATTTTGCATTATTTCCAGCCATACTCTGTTTTACATTGTGAGAGAGAAAGGGAGTGAGTTCTATTTATTTTGTGAGCAAGTTTTTTTGAGGAGTAAGTTATCAACTTGAGAGATAGAGTTTATTTGTGACATTCTTGAGAAGTTGTTTATCAAGCTTGCTGTTGTTGGGGAGGGTTGCATTACTGTCATTTATTTGGATAAGCGATAATAGGCATGAGGATCTCTTCTTCTCTTTAAATTACTTATGAATGATATGTCTTCTATGATTTACTGAGTTGCCTTTTCCAGTGTGTGCATTAGAGATATTAGAGTGTCTTTGAAAATGAAATTGAAGCTTTTTATGTTGTTTTATGTTGTGCTTGTAGGTTCTCCATAATAGGAGTTTGGTGTATATCATAGGTATTATATACTAGGCATGGCTAAACAAATGAGGCACTTGTGATACACTTAGCTAAGTTATTGAATTAACTAGTAAAGCTTGTGTATATTCCTAGGATAGTTAATCCAGTATGGGAGGGAGCTTGTGTACTTACATGTTAAATAGGTTTATTTCACGTAGATTAAAATGGTGATAGGTTAGTCTGGGGTGACAAAATATCCATTGAAGGAAATACCTATGCATAGTTTAAGATAGCTGCCTAAGTCAAATCAACCCTAAGTAGTGTATGTGATAGATGACTCTTAGTAGGAATACTGAATGTAACACTTTGGACAAAGTAGTGTGAATGTCTGAGACTCCACTCTAGATTGTGTGACTATCGAGACTACACTGTTAGTTCACCATGATCTAGTATTACATGCTAGTTTGAGATTGTCGGATTACAAGTTCTAGTTATGTAGGACACAACACTATGCTCAGTTGGTTGTCATTATCGGTTACTCTACCAATCTCTTCATCTAAGGGAAGGGCCATCTATCGAATGATAGATGTGTGTGAGGTTGCATTAAGATTCTGTGGTTGGTGGAAAAGTGCTTGAGTGATGCTTCTCCTCTACAATAGGCGATAGAAGAACCAAGATTTGAAAGGAAGGATCCTAGACTAGCTTACAACTATTTGTTCTAAAGCTCATTGAGCTATGTATGTAATTGTATGCATTCTTGTATTATCAGAACTTATGATTTATTGTATTGAAATGGAATCCATGTTGTATTATGTTCTGAATATTTTTTCGTATATTCTCAATAAAGAAAAGAATTTTTTTATTGTAATGGCTTGATTACATAGTTTATTTACTCGTAATGTGAAAAATTAGAAATTTTTTACTTCATTAAGGGTTGGTATGTTACATTGCACCCCAAATACTTCATATTGAGCACCAAAGCTATTCTATTTTAAAAAAACCAGGTAGCCAATAAAAGGTCCCATGAATTCACTTAATAAATAATATCATAGCACTTGCATTCATAGGGTATTAATAAACATCTGTAATTCCATTTCTACCCCTCAAATTTGTTTTTTTGATACCTCCTTTGCATACACTCTAGTATAATTAAAGTACTTCTCTATTTTCACTAGGTATCGTATGTACTTATTTTTTGTTATATTTTATATAGATCCTTATTATTTTTACCTTATCACCAAGGATACTACACACACCTAAATATAACTTAAAACTAGCTTTATTATCATCCCATACATTAAAGTGTTGACATAAAAATTATAGTCAAGTTATGACAAATATGTCATCCTGTAGAAATATTTGATTTAAAAAACTCATACATCTCGGCCCCCAAATTGTTTTCACAACAACTCTAATAGTAAATACCCATAATAAAATATACCTCAATTATAGTATACTTATTAATGTACAAATTATAATAGGTAGGGTTCTATCTAGTTACTAAAAGGTGTTTAATAATTAGTTTTAAGAAACTTAAAATTTTACTAAATTTACATGACCTTGGTGTGACCATTATTTTTATTTATTTTTTATTTAGTAAGAAGGGATTTTGAAAGGTCCTAGACCATTTTACAAGTGAAAATATTTATCAATAATAATAAGATAGCAAAGGACAACCAAGGAACAATAAAAGATATGACACAACAAATAATTCGAACTACTGACCCAAGATTAGGATGGTTTATAAAATTATTCCAATGATTTTTGTTTAACCACAATAAAATCTCGATCCTTGTCCTCTAAACTTCTTTTCTTGGAACAAGAAAATTAATAAGGCCACAAGCATAATCCTCTTCCAACCCCAAAGCTTTAAAAGAGGAATCCAACATTTTACTTTCCACAAGAGATTTCCTTTTAATGTCTTCCTTTTGTACCTCCTTAGAGGAAGTAATAGACACCTCAGTAGGAGGAATATGATCCCTTTTCCTCCAAACAAAATGTTTTTTCTTGTTATTCAAACAAATCATAGTAGTATGGCCCACTTTAAAACAACAATTACAAATAACAAGAGAGTCTTTGAATTCAATCTGTTGCACCCAAAATCCATATTTGGAATCTATAAAGTAATTTGAGTAGGGAGCACCTTGTTTCTCTCCACAAAAAAACATAATATAGCAAAAAATAAACAATTTTTAATTTTTTTGATTGGATCAGTAGCATAGTATTGCCCAAAAATATTTGCAATAATCATTAAATCTTTTTCATTCTAGAAATCCAAAGGAAAACCCAACAACATAATCCAAATAGGAAACTTGAAACTATTATCATTCATTGGATTAAAACACAAAGACTAGTTTTTAGGACAAAGTTCATTATTCCCTAAAGCCAAGGAACTTTAAGAATAATCCTTGAGAAATCTTCCTGATTTGAAAATAAAAAGAGGAAATAATTATTTATCCTAGTAGCTACCTAAGCCTAACCTCTTAGTTTCCAACTCCGAAGCACCCACCCTTTGAAAAAATCAATGTTGGGACAATTGATGTGAAATCTCCCAACAAGAGAATTTATAATCCAAGCTAATGATTCAATAGTACAAGAGAAGCAACTATATCAATTTGAATCTACCCCTCGACTTAGCCACAACAAAATTCCTAGGGTAATCACCCTCTTTAGAACACACATTAGTTTCCTCATAGGTAGCACTACAATCTTGCAACATGCAAGCAACCTCTCCATAAATTTCCCCAAAAAATCTAGGTGAAGCAAGAATAACAAGAGGGGAAGTAGCCTCCACCCCATTACCTTCAAAAATAATTCCAAATTGAACTAAATCAGCACCAACCACCAAATTTTTAACCTCCACAATAGGATATTAAGAAACAAGAACAATGATAGGAGAGTAAGAAACAAAAACACCCTTCTCGATAAACTACATGGCATCAAAAAATGAAGGGAGAAGAAATCCCTTACACAAAGCCAAAAAAGGAGCATCATTATGGGTCTCCAACACATTCTTCCCAGCCACCTCATGCCCCTGATCCTTCCTATGAGCCTAAAAATAATATCAATAAGTTCATCCTCCTCTTTAGCCAAATCACTCGCCAAAACATCTTCATCTAAAGCAAGAGAATCGTAAAATATATTCTCAACAATACATGAGGTAGATCCAAGAACATATGAATAAGGAGATAGTTTTTTTTTCTAGGGTTTGTGCCATCTAATTTTTTCTAGGGTTTGTGCCATCTCCAATGGTGAGTTAGAAAAAAAAAAATCCTCCTCAACACCTTCAAGTTCCCAAACATCTTTCCTCCTTTGTGCCTTCAAGTGCCCAAACAAATTCAATAGGGAAACCATCATCCTATGAGCCACCATCTCCATCCTTTGAGCTGCCATCTCCATCTCTAGAAGAAGATGGGGAACCTATTATTGCTAGGGTTTGATAGCTAGACATCATCACCATTTTTTTTTGCATTAGATTTGGAATTAAGTAAATGTCCTTGGTATTATGATGATATGAAAAATACAAGACTATGTGGTGTAGAGAAGAGATAGCTTCATGACCTTGACAAGCCTAACATAGTGAATGACATTTCCTCTCATTAATCCATGCAAAGTATTTTTTATAGTATTTAGAATGACACTTAAGAAATATATTGGGTGACATTTTGGTTATTTATAAACCACAATATGCATGCACATGGTAAATAATTTCTTTAACTTTGAGTCCCCTAGGGTAAAAGGTGTTGAATTCACAAGAAAATTGAGAGGAGGGGTGAATTATTTGTACCTTAAACCTTCAAAACCATCATACACATTCAGATCCACATTAACTTAATTAACCCTTAATCTATTATGATGATTTAGCATGAAAGGAAAATAACAGAAATTGAAACAATCACCACCAAACACAAGAGAACACCATATTTACATGGAAAACCCAAGATGGGAAAACCATAGTGAGAATTAGCTCATAATATAAAGTAATATCCACATCGAATACAATATGGCTCATTGCCCAAAGAAGAAAGGATCACTACTAAAAGGATCATTGCCAAAATAGAAAGAAGATAGAGAAGAATGTTACACAGAGAAATCCACCACAATATCACCGACACCTTCATAGTATTACTAAAGAATTGTAAATACCTTCTGCTCACTACATCCAACAATCTAACACATGAAAGCTCGCACTGCACTTCTCAAATTCACACCCTAAAACTTTACAATTCACATCATTCACATCTTA
The DNA here is from genome assembly GCA_007258455.2 of Sequoia sempervirens. NCBI lineage: Eukaryota > Viridiplantae > Streptophyta > Pinopsida > Cupressales > Cupressaceae > Sequoia > Sequoia sempervirens. The sequence goes on from VDFB02168118.1 coordinate 211,557,144, forward strand.
CTTGTCTAATTTTGCATCCCTCAACAACTCAACTCATTTTATATCATCCTCAACCTTGTTCACCATTCTCCAAGGTCAATTATGCACATAAGCTATGCAAATTCAAATTAGGTCAGCACAAAAATACTTCCATGGTGGATAGAAGTGAAGGAAGACCACAACACTCCTTATCTGGGACCCAAATCTATAACACCACGCTATAACATGCTTCTACAAAAAATAAGAATCCACCACAATTAGTGTAAACAAAAAGGTTGGTTGAAACACCATTAAACTTTTAAATACACACTTCCTTTGATCCAACAACTCATGGACAACAAATGTCACTTGAACACAACCTGGAATATTCCAAAAACATTCTAAAATCCAACAAAATCCTTCACAACAGCTTCCATCTAAAGAATGTACACACCCAATACACTTAGACAACTCTACCATACACTGTAACTTAAGAAACCAGCTTCCAAAGCACCAAACCTCAAAACTCTTCAACTATAGAAAGATACCAACAACATAAATACACCTTTAGATCTGAAAGACCTAAAACCAAACTGTAGAGAAATATGAGGCAAAAACATTTCTCCCAGACACCTCTGTAATACACTGTTCACAAACTGGTGAACACAAGTTCTTCTATACAGTGATCCGACACACCAAATTTTGAATACAATGCCTCTGAACACCTCTTATCATTATATTTGAATCACATAGGTAGATATTCAACCTAGAAGAAATGTGGACCAACACCAAAACACTACTTTTCTACCCAGAACAACACTACAACACACTGCTTCCTCTTTTTATCAAAATTTCTCAAAAGTACTTGGAAATCAAGCATCAAAGACACATCCTCATCTCCTTCAGTACTTAACAATAGAAAAAAGCTTATTAAAGCAATAGTAGAGGTTGACACCAGTAGCTTACTAATGACAACATAATGCAACTAATCAAAACATCATAAATGTAACAACATATACTCCTGCATCAATCTAATTCTCATACAGTTGACATCAATGATAACACAGGCTTGTTGACATCAATGACAACACCAATTTCTCATACTTGCAACAAAAGTATGGAACAAAACTTCATATCAATATTATTCACATCATATAGAAATTTATAGATTATGTCAACGTTCACATCACATATGCTACACATATCAACTTATATATGACTTTTTGCATCTTTTCTTGGCATGAATTCCCATCTTATTTATCACCAACATGGATTGACTACTACTAGGGAAATTTGAAGGAGTTCCATTTGTAAATAGAATTCCTGAATTTTATGGGAATTCCTTGCACCATTGAGCTTTATATACATGTAAAATTGTAGTTGCACAAGTTCTAGAAGTTAATAGAAAAAATGTAAGAAATACACCACCAAGACCAAACAATAGAGTAGAACATACATGACCATGTATAAGACTAAAAAAGACTCTAGGAAATTTTGTGATAAAAAGATAAATTCTATTGAGTAGTAGACCTTTAATTTTGATTGATAGTCCTTTTAGGTGAAATAATCAATAAATTTTTTCTAGAATATCTAAATTTAAATCTAATGGAATATGAAAACCTCATATAAATTAATGATAATATTTCATTTATTTCCTAAGTTTAATAAAACTGAGTTAAGTCACTCTAACCATCTCATTTCAAATTTTATTTATAGTCTTAGCTCCCTATTTAGGTATGATTTCTATTTAATTTGTTATATTAGTTTATTAGGCCCAATTTAGTTTAGGATTGATTTATATCCCCACATTTTACTAAAGCCAACATTTCAAACACACATATTTCTTTTCCCTAAGACATTACCTTCCTCTATTTTATATTTCTAAATTTATTCATTTATAATTTTCTATGGAGCCCTCTATGTCTTCACCCATGACAATTGTGGATATTTAGTTTAATGATGATTATTTTTCTTTGTGGAGACTCCAACATGATAGTTTCATTTTCATGATACCTATAATAAGTTGTTTGGAAATATTGTATGTCTATGATTCTCTACTTTTTGAAATATCATTTTCCTCACCTCATTAAGATTATGTCTTTATGATGCACATATTTAATAAAATCCTATCTAGGATTTGTTGATGGCTGTTTTTACACCTTCTCAACATAGGCAACACATAAGTGCACTACCTCTCTTGAAAGGTAGAAATATGCAAACAAGTTCCATATTACTACCCCAAGGTCTCTTAGGTGTCAGGTCATGAAAATGCTTGGAATAGTTTAGTTCGTTGATGTGATTTGCTGGTAATCATAGGGTGGTCTTTATGGTTTACAAAGCATGGGAAGTTGGTTCTACAAATGGAGTTTCAAGATTGTTGGAAATGAATGAACAGTGGCTGCTCACTCAAAACAACAAGTTGAAACTCACAATCTTCATCAGATTTAGCATTGTTGTGATGCTTTGAATCCTACTCTAACAAAGGACTAAAAGAAATGGGAAAAGAGGAAGGGTAAGAGAAGCTATTCTAAATCTAGGCTATGAATGAACAGTAATCATGGAGGCTGTTATAGTAGACAAAATTCCTAAAATGGGTTTTGCTTGACCGAGAGAAGCCTACAGCTAGACAAAACTAGTGCAATCTTCTAAGGACTACAGATTTTTAGATTGTACATGCACTTCATGAACATACAATTGATCTAAGTTGCAACAATGAGGTAAGGAAGCCCAGGCTAACTTTACGCAACAACTTGTCATCAACAAGTACTAAAAGTATGGGCTAGAAATTCATCACATACCATAATAGCAAACACTATTATCACAACCATTCAAGAAACTACAAGCTAAAACTAATTTGGAAGTTCAACCATGCATGCATAATGAACAAACTGAAAAGAAACATTCATAAAATCATGCAATGCTTCTCTCTATTGTTGAAAAATGCCCTTTACATCAGTTCTCCAACACTTGCAAATGAGGAGCAAGCCCCTATTTATAGTTTTCCAAAGCCTAAACAAATGACCAGGATTTAATTACAATGTGTGGCTTAGATTCGGGTATGTGCAGGATCATGATGGGCCAAAAAGTGGCGCTATGATGGGTATTTGGAGGGTATGTGGCCGACGACTTTATTTTTACCCAAAATTGATGAAATGAAAAGGTTTTTTAAAGGATATTCTCAGCTTTCCACCAATATAAATTATTCTTTACTTTGAATTTAATAAATAATTATTATTCATTTTCTATTTGAATTACGACTAAAGTCCTAATTGACAGGCTGATTGAAAAACATCTATAGCTTTCAAATGGTATCACATTTTTTTAATCCAAAACATGCATCACATTCTATGCTTCACATACTATAGGATTAAAAAAGTAAAAAATGAATTTCATGAAGTTTTGACCAAGTTAAGGTGGTCAGACATATGAGTTTTTATATTTTTTAAAAGTTGTAATAAAAAATCATAATTAATTATTTACTTGGAAAAAAATTACAAAAAAATATGCATCACATCTGGACATGAGTCTTATACTTATGTCTAAAATCTTATAAAACAATATTATTATTTTATTGTGGTTAGGGTGGTCGAGACACATACTTCTTATTTTTCCCCGAAATTTAAGTACTCTGCATTGAAATTTCAAATTTTCACCAAATAGATTTTAAAAATAAACAAAATAAACCTAGTAGTTTAGAAACTACATTCAATTTGCTACAAATTATATTCTTACATATTTTTGAAATAATATAGATAGCTTATTCAAATTTTTACGTCAAGTTGCTTAACTTTGATTTTTTTGAATTTTTTGCCACTTAAGGGCCTATTTTTTCCATGATGATCCTACACATACCCATTCAATACAAGCTAGGGCTTCACCTACCCCCAATATTTTTCAATTTAAAAATAGGTTATTTTGTCCTCTTGCCTATTTTTTCTTTTAGTGGTCTTGACCTTGTAGCACTTCTGTCTTGTAGCTGTTTTCTGGGTTGTGACTGAAAGCTACCTAGGCTGCCTTCTTGTTGACATGTTCACAACATTTACCTAGTTAATCAAGTGCATCTCATTTGCAAATTTGCATCATTTTCAAATAGATTAGCTACCCCCCTAATTTGATGGGACAACTCCTAATGGATCACGATCATTTGGGGAATGACCAAATGACTCCTTTCCGTCTCTGACCTTGGTAGACAACCTTTCATTTTCTAGTGGTGAGATGGTAGATGGCAACTGCCACCGAGAGTCCCACAAGATGATGATGGCACTGGTAGGTTTCGGACCTGCGTAGCGGGGAGGTAGCTAAGTTTTTCCATCATGAAACAATGTCATGTTGATGGACTCCCACAAGCAGAGACCCACGAGGTCGGACCCGCCAGCGAGCTTTGACTTAAGAGTTCGCCCACAACCTTAAGGTTTAGAATATTTTGAAGTGTGTCAGGCCCAGTTTGGTAATGACAATGATGGGGATGGAAACATCAACTGTGGAGCGTACCATGCAGGTGCGAGTCGAGGGCTAGCTACCTCTTAGTGGCGAAATGGAGGTAGAAACTACATGACACGACCTACATCCATGGGTCCACAAAGACTGAAGGATGCAGCTGTGAAAGTGAATGCAGGGCCCACCCTACAGGTGGACATCGAGGCTTGGTTGTAGGTGAAAAGTGGAGTGTGATGATGAATAGCAAGAGGAGACCCGTGAACGCAAGTCCGTGAGGCATGACAGATGGTGAGGCAATAAGCTAAGGGAAAGATGTAAGACCCACCTCGTAAAGGAAAGTGACTTGGAAAATTTAGGTAGGTAAACTGGTTCAATAGGAAATTGATCATTTTAAGGCATGTGACCAACTTTATGCTCAAAGCAAGGGCATGCAAACTGAGGTGAGAGTGAAGCAGCCCATTGGGAGTGAAAACAACCCATCAAGAGATAAAAAGAGGGGGGTCCTTACCTACAGTGGGTCGTGTGTGCAAAATATGCACAACAAATGGCAACTCATTGGGGAAAAGTTCCAGAGCATTTTGATGAAAAAATGGAATCACGAACCCAAAATCTTTGGTTTTGATCTTCACGATAGATGAAAAAGCTAGACACTCAACCAAAGAATCAAAACCATTAGCTAACCCAACCTTCAGTATGCTAAAAATCCAAGTGTGTATATGCATTAATTCCCATCCTTCAGTTGCTACAGGAACCCAAGCTCTGTCAAGTTAAGTTACATAGTTTATTCTGACTCCAAAAGTATCTGAGACATTGCCTCATTTCTAGTTAGGCATCCATAGCCCCAATGAGGTTGTCACTATGATTCTCCCGAACATTTCTCTACTACTAGCTAGGCATCCATAGCCCCAATAGAGTTATTTAGATCCCCTTGAAAGTTGAATTTCTTCCTTTTTTTTATTTTCAATGTTTTCTTTCTTTTATTTTGTTCATTTCTTTTTATTTTTCTCTTTTCAATTCTTTTGTTTCAACTTGCAAGTAGTGAAGCTTGCACTCAAGGTTGAGAATCACAGTGGCGCCAAAGTATAATTTTATATTTTTCACTTAACTTGACTTCACAAAGGACCTAAAGCGACCTCCAGATTCTTAAGATGCACAAGAGATATAATATTTTAGAATACATCAGAGTTAAACCAACCAATGACTTATCCACTTTGAATCAAACATCTAGATCACTTGACACTAACAAAAGACCTTCACCGTCCACTCTAAAAAAATTGATTGAATTTTTCCAAAGAAATACATAGAACAACCCCCAGGAAATAAAATGATGGTTGTTGTGCATATGAAGATGCCCAACTAAAAGGAGAAGAACCCCAAGCAAAGTGGCAACAAAGCAGAAGCAAACATAAATCAAGCAAAAAGTGAATGGAAAGTAGACACCTAAACTAACCAAAGTGGGAAAGTGAAAGCAACAACAAGGAAACTATTATAAAGAAAGATAACCTATGGAAAACCAACTAACCTAATGAAAGAAGGAAAGTGAGACTATATACACGAAACCTATATTACCCAAAAATGAGCTATGTACAAAGACATTTACAAAGAACCGTGTTCAAGTAGGGAAAACCAACATTTACGCCCATTGGAATTTGCAATGCATGCACAAGCATATAGGAAATCGTTACCATTCTAAGCCATGCAAATTCATCCTTATATTTAGAAAAATGAAGTTCAATGTTGCAACATTCAAATTTAATAACACGCTCAAAAAGAATTAGCAATTGAGGTGGTTTATTAAACCCATGGTTAATCCATAAACAATTCCACCTCCCCTCATTCCCATAATCAAAATGATAAACAAAGTTGTAAGTATTCACAAGAGTACTGGGAAAGATAGAACCTGGATGTCGCCATGCAGAGGTGGCAATGTTTGACAGTTGAGAGTGAGCATTGCATCATTGATCATCGTGTTGGCAACCTCGGGTGGAGGCACTAATCTTAGGCTTACATACGGTTGGGATGATGAAGCAACAAACAACCCATAATGGCAATCAATAGGGCCCGCAGCCTCCATCGGCTTCTTCAATGAGATACACTTCATCTTGTTGATCTTTCATAATCCAAGGTTCCGCTTGATTTTTGTCCCATCTCATTTTTTTCATGTTAATCTCAATTTTATAATATTTCATGTCATAAAAACATGACATGGACGAATTTTTCCTACTGTAGCTCTCTAAATGTGTAGGAGGATCAGCAATAATCTAGGCAGAAGGACTCTCAGTTGAAGCTCATAGTTGGCAAGGTACATCATCTATGTGATTGACTACCAAAACACCCTTGCCTTGGTCTTCTTCTCTTTGCAGTTCATGTGGCTCACCATGATTTTCATTCTTTTCCTCTTGTTCATTATCGTTGTAGATAGAAAAGGAATTCCTTTCCCAATATGGGACCTCTAATGCTTCGCCATCTAGAGGTTCAGGTAAGATATCTTCATCACAACCATCCTCTAAAATGTACTCCTCCTCAGTGTGGACATACCTCCAGAGTATAGCTCCCAATGAAAAAAGTCATCAATGGAGGGCACCTCATCAAGGGGGCCAAGATTTACTATGTGATTTCCCTCCAAGGATTCCCCATAAAGCCTACCATCCATGGCATATAGATGCTCCACAAGAGGGGCAGGATCTTGACTACTGATAAAAAACCTTCCCATTTTGTCTACTTCATTGTTTGGAGGTTCTGAATGTTGTTGTCCTTCTTCCATTGCTGCCCCAATACCTTCTTGAGGGCTGCCTTTAGCTGAGTTATGACTTGGTTCAGGTTCTTGAACCTCTACTTCAATCCTGGCAACTAGAGGAGGTTGGGCACTTGGTTGCTCCACTTGTTCCTTAACTTGCTTGATGGCCTCTTGACATAGCTTACATGTGAACTCTGAATGTGGAAAATCATGGATTCTACACCAACCCGGGAGCAGTAACACCTCAAAATCCACTTGGTGTCTCAGCTTTGACTAGTCTCTTATGAGTCTTGACACAAGCTCATTATATCTTCCCACCATTGGATCTTCATCGTCAGTTGGGAAGGAAGTTTGATAGTAGAAAATTGTGGCCTGTGGTTGTTCCCACTCCTCCAAATCCTCATTTTTAGATGCTTGGTCACTATCATTCATGAAGGAAAGGTCCTCTAATCTCATTTCACTTATGCTTTGATCATCATTTCCTGTTGTCCCAGAACTTTCAACCTCTTCTTTCTAATTTTCAACATCTATATTGGCTGACCCAACATATGTTGTTGCAAACCCTGTTAGTTGATCTTCAAATACCAATAGTTCCTCTTCTTGAGTGGAGGACTACCCTTTATCGATGAAGGAGAGGCTTTATAATTCCCTTCTAAGTGAACTTTCACTAAAGCTTCTTGTTGTCCCAAGCAAATCAGCTCCTTCCTCTTGATTTTTAGCATCTATATTTGTTGTCCCAACATTTACTTCGGTGGAGCTTGTTGGCTCAACTTCAATATGTTGTCTCCCAAAAATTGACATCCCTTCTACCTCATGGGATGACTCCTCTTCATTGAGAGTTGGCTACTCTGACTTGCCTAAATAGTCCTTGACTTGAGTGATGATGTTTGCACATGATGGACAAGTAAATTCTGAGTGAGGTGCATTATGAAATCTGAACCAACTAGACATATATACCTCCTCTAGCCTTGGTCCATCCTTCTTATTCAAGTGTTCTTGGACCAGCTTCTTGAAGGCCCTGGCTACCATGTTAATCATTTCCTCTTTTGGGTTAGGCGGAGCTAAGGGTTGGTATATCTCCCAAAAGGGGATTTCTCCTTGTAAGATTTCAATTATGTCAAAAAATGTTAGACATCCCATTTTGTTGTACCTATGAGTGCCATGGATTCTACAATTTTTTTTCCAATTCAAATTGTTGCAATGGTCTCCTCAATCTCCTATTTAAATCATCTTGCAACTGAGTGATGTTGATTTGAAGTTGATGCTCCATTTCAGCTCAGCTCTTGTTTGCCTTCAAATTTCTGATTTTAAAATTCCAGTAAATGATGAAATCTCCCTATCTTAGATTTTCACTTGAAAGTGCTTCCAACTTCCAAATTTCATCTTTGTAGCCTCAAGCTCAGCCATTCCCTCCTTCTAGCACTAGTTCTATTGATGGGTGTTTTTGCAACTTCTCAACACAGGTAACACACAAGTGCATTGCCTCTTTTGAAAGGTAGAAATCTACAAACAAGTTCCATATTACTACCCCAAGGTCTCTCGGGTGTCAGGTCATGACAATGCTTGGAATAGTTGAGTTGGTTGATGTGATTTTTTGGTAATCATAGGGTGGCCTTTATGGTTTACAAAGTATGGGAAGTTGGGTTTGCAAATGGAGTTTCGAGGCTGCTAGAAATGAATGAACAATGGCTGCTCACTCAAAACAACAATCTAAAACTCACCATGTTCATTAGATTTAGCATTGTTGTGATGTTTTGAATCCTAATCTAACAAAGGACTAAAATAAATAGCAAAATAGGAAGGGTAAGAGAAGCTATTCTAAATCTAAGCTATGAATGAACAGTAATCATGGAGGCTATTATAGTAGACAAACTTCCTAAACTAGGTTTTGTTTGACTAAGAGAAGCTTATAGCTACACAAAACTAGTGCAATCTTCTAAGGACTATAGATTTTCAGATTTTACATGCACTTCATGAACATACAATTGAACTAAGTTGCAGCAATGAGGTAAGTAAGCCCAAGCTAACTTTACACAGTAGTTTGTCTTCAACAAGTGCTAAAAGTATGGGCTGAAAATTCATCAAATACCATAACAAAAAACACCATTATCACAACCATTCAAGAAACTAAAAGCTAAAACTAAGTTGGAAGTTGAACCATGCATGAAGAATGAACAAAATCAAAAGAAACATCCATAAAATCATGCAATGCTTCTCTCTTTTGTTGCAAAATTCAATGGCCAAGCCCCTATTTATAGTTTTCCAAAGCCTAAATGAATGGCCAGGATTTAATTACAATGTGTGGCTCAGATTCAATACAAGCTAGAGTTTCACCTACCCTAAATATTTCTCAATTTAAAAATAGGCTATTTTGTCCTCTTGCCTATTTTGTCTTTTAGTGGGCTTGACCTTGTAGCACTTTTGTCTTGTCGTTGTTTTCTGGGCTATGACTAAAAGTTGCCGAGGCTTCCTTCTTGTTGACGTGTTCACAACATTTCCCCAGTTAATCGAGTGCATCTCGTTTGCAGATTTGCATCATTGTGAAATAGATTAGCTACCCCCCTAATTTGATGGGACAACTCCTAACGGATCACAATCATTTGGGGAAAGACAAAACAACTCCTTTCCTTCTCTAACCTTGGTAGATAACCTTTCATTTTCTCAGCATTGACTTCCTTTACATGTAGTTTTGATGAGTTGATCATCACTTATGCAAATATCATTCCATCCACCTTTTATGTGCATCACTTGTGAATTAAGATCTTCTCAGCTAGGTTCCACAGGTGATCCTTGGTTATCACTTCCTTCACAGACTTAGTAGGCAACAAAAAAATTCTTTGTTTGGATTGCACTTCTTCATGATTTCACCTTCCCTCTCCTTATTTAGATCAAGTCTTGAGTGGAGAATCCCTCTATCATGGTTCCATGAACAAACCCTTTTAATGGCACAATGTTATAGGTTAGTGCATCGTGAGCAATCTCCTTCTACAACAAGCTCTTTTGATAATCTCCATTTTATAATTAGAGCCCTACACAAAATGATAGGTCGAATTAGGCCCATAAAATATAACTAAATAAGTAAATTCCCATAATGGCCATTTAATTTCCTTAATTATTCGCTTCACCAACCTCCAAACATAAGGGGAAAAGTAACATTCATACAATGACATAATCCTCAACTCCTTAGAAATTGCTCAATCATGGCTCAAAAACTCCTAGATCATGACCATGTACATTTGCTTAAAATGTCCTTTTCTTCATTATAACTTGGGACACATATAAAATGGCCAAAATTTAGCATATATATCATTAATTCACCCACACTTACCCTCGTGGTCCTATACAATTAATTCCCACATCATAGGAGCTTGAGCATTCTATTATCATGAGAACTACCATCAAACTTAATTCACTGATATATTTCCCCCGCAAAAAACAATGGGAATTTCTAATTTGTTTGAATCATTAATCATCTAGTCCCTCGAAATTTATCTTCATCCATTGAATTCTGACACTTAGTTTTCTACCCAATGCTTTATGCTCCTATATTCAATTTTCAATACAACTACCGCTACTTATTCATATGCGGTTAACCCTATCGAGAGATAATTAGTCAATTTTCTAGTTATAAGCTTGTCATCATTCGGAGATGATGTGGAGTCACACCACCAGGAGTAATGACAATGAGAGCTATAGACCCCACACAACCAAGCTTTGAGAATTATGCCCACAAGAGAGGAGTACACAAATGGTTTGGTGCTGAGAGTTGTAAATGGGTGCCACTAAAGGTGGCAGCGGGATGGACAACCTCCATCATTGAGGAACCCACAAAAGTTATATGTTGAAGGACCTATGTGAAAAGATGAGTAAGGGTTGCCATTGTGATATTGGAAGAGTGGATGGAGGCCCCCACAAGGTGATGAACCATGTTCATGGATGATCTGCAAGAGGCACATGATAAAACCTCGAGGGAGACGGGCGTTCAAGATTTCCATCATTTACAAACATCATGCGCTCCTACATACCTCCTTGCTTAGAGTTTCATTTAGATCAATCAGACCCCTCATAGAGTCGTGATGCTTTATTTGGCTCGGAAAATTTCCTCAGTCATAAGGAGTCACACATTCACTTTCAAGGCACTAGGATTTTCACATTTAGTTATGTGGTAGGAGTGTTGCGAATCTAGAGCGGAGGAGCACCAGATGAGGACGTTCACTTAGTTGATGGCATAAGGTGAGCGGACACCCACACTACCACCTCCATTTTAGCAAGCTTTGCCGACATTATTGGCTTCATTATGTAGGCCCTCATTACATGATATTATGCTTGTCTATCGATTCCTTACCACCCCCTTTTTAGCCAACTAGTGGCTACTTGTATTCTTCAAATAGGAACTCATTTTATGTTCTTGGGAAGGCACACGTGTGGTTTGTCAAACTTTACAAGATCTCTTTGGCTGAGCAAGGTAAGTTCACACCAAATTGGAGAGTGACAAACTCTCTTAGGATTTTGACCAACACCATGGGCCTTAGGCACAGCTGTGCCATTCCCTACAGGAGCACAACCCATCGTCTCTCTTCAAGCAATAACAGTATTCTATTGGAAAGCCTACATCCAATAGTTTTATATTTTTGGAATTCATTATAGATTTTACCTCATCAAGATAGTCATGGTGCCAAATTTTTCTTCCCCTTCTTTATGCAATGTTGATTGTCAACCAACATGTTACTTCTTTGCTCCTTTGCACTTCTCCTCGTGAGACTGATGTTGTTCTCGTTATAGGAAATCCATGTTTCCTCCTCTCTAATTATATATTCAGAGGTGTATTATCTATCACTATTTCATTCTCACGTGATTGAATAAAATATTTTAATCATCAATGATCTCCCCCCCTTAGGCCACCAGTAGTCGTTCTTTCCTCTCCACCTATAACTTGAGGATCTAGTAGACCTGCCTAGGTTATTTTCCTAGTGAGCTCACTCCAGTAGAGGCTTGGATAGGAGTGGAAACATCAATGTTTGAACATGTTACATTGGTTGATACATGAACTCTTGTCATGGATGCCATAAATAGATGATCTTTGAAGCATTGGGCACCATATCACTTGCAGATGGGGTGTGTTTTATTTAACATTTTTCCCACTATAAGGGTCACCATCAGCGATCAAAATATAGGAGTGAATGGACCCTATTCCACCTTATGGGGAAAAGCACATTAGGGCCATTTGAATAATGATAACACGAGTGACACCCTAGAGAGAAGTCATTTAAGTGGCATTGTAGACTTCAGACCCCGCGTGGAAAACTGCCATCGAGTGGAGAAATGTAAGATGTTGTGATAGGCTCGCCATAGTGAAATGGTGGAGATGGTTGTGGTCTTTGTAGTCAGAATGTTTGTTGTGGAACAAAAGGTGCGGAGAGCAGTGGGGAAAATACCATTAAAGAACAATCTTGGTGGGAAAAAAACCCACACAAGAAGTTCCACTATCTCATAAGAAGAGGGCGACATCCATAGTACAATCTCCCCATGCCCTATCAATCAATATCGATCTTGCCAACCTGCCACATATGAAGGGACCTTTGAGCTCGAGTTGGTGGACTTTTACAAATGGTCATGCTTTAGGAGTTGTTGAGATGTGACTTCTAAACCTTTAATACAAAGAGGAAGGACCCGCAACTCTTATGTCCCTATCACCAGGGTGCTTTCCAACCTTCACATATACATCCCTTTCATTTTTCACTGCTTCCACTACTGTAGGTTGAGAGTTAGTTCCTACATCATGATCCCTTGCTAATTCATTTCATTAAATTGCATGGCTTAGAAGTCTATTGAGTGGTATAAATATTTTAGGTTTGTGTGATGCTTCCTTTCTTCACAGTTTGATCCACCATATAGGTTAATAAGGATCCTAATCAGTCATGCACATCATTTCATGATTTATGTAGGGGGAATCAGGATGTATAGCTTCGCAGTGGGGATGAATCCAAATTCTCTATTCCTACATGGTGATGTGGATAGGCAAACTGTGGAAGACACATGGGTAATGGCTATGGTAACACCATTGGAGGAGGCCTCAACAATGATGGCAAAGGGTGGATGAAATCCTGCATAGTAGGTCCAACACATATGACTTTCGTTAGGGACTATGGATAGAGGAACATGGGGCGCTAGGTTTGGAATGATGTAAGACAATGGAAAAGTATTAATGGCTACCCACATAATGAACCCCATAGAACAAAAATCTTCCTACTCTCATCGACTAAGCCCATTCCTCTCTTTTCTCATGGTCTAGTGTTTTCTACTTACCGTCCTCGAGCTATCTTGGTGAATCTAATATATTTCATTCAATCCCAAAAATAATCATCCACCGACCTCACCATGATGGATGAACACCTTCAAAGTATGCATGCCCCATGAAGAAAAATCTTGATCATTAAGATCACTCCTCCCTTTTGCCTTGGGCTGTCAATATATATCTCCTTGTGTAGATCACCATTTATAAATTGTTTTCTTAAAGGTACCATCCTAATCGATCCCTGCATATTGAGTTTACATTTTGGGCTTGCAAACATTACAATGGTGCCCTTGTGTGTCGTTGAAGAGACGAGGAGACCACAGTTGTCGTGGTGCTGAGGTATGTTGGGAAATAGAGTGTGATCGCTCGTCACCCCTCGACACATTCTTTTACTCCCTTTTGTCGCTAAGTTATACTATCTCATTCCCATGAATTGATTGTAGCCTACATTTTTGTTTTATATTTTGGAGCGCATGTTTGTCTATTGCAGGCATTTGATCATGACTTCTAGTTTCACAATGTCCAGTTTGTTTTCAAAGTAGTAATAAACATGATGTTTGTGGGAAGATGAGGGATAGCAAGAGTCATTCATTAACAAAATGCAAGGGTATCTACTTTAGTCTTATTGAAGACTCAATGAGAGGGTTGCAAGAAAATGAATGCGGGTCTCTCATGCTCTTATGTTGCTACGGAAAAGAAGAGCGAGACCACCATTTAGGAAAGCCATCATGGAACAGTTGAGAGGTGGAAGACCATCACACCATGATGGCCTGCCATCAAATATTCCATTGATTTTTTGGTTCCATTATTCTAAAAAGCATTCAATGGTTTTAACACTAGCCTTGTGTTATGCTAGGGTAACTAACTTTAATGTTTGCACAAAGGAATTATGTGGGGGATGATATGTGGAAAGACATCAATGGATGGCCATTGTGAAAGTGGCAAAGAGACTAGCAGTCCTTGCAAGTAAAGAGCCTGCAACAAAAAGAGTGATGTGGAGGTCCACAGTGGGGAGGACGTTCAAGAAAGTCGCTTCAGAAAATGATGTAAGATAAGTGGAAGCTTGTATAGTAGACCTTGCATGGAAGACTACCATTGGCGCCACTATTGAATGTCATCATTTGTAAAGTGAAAAGCTCTAGTGCATGGCGTCGCCCTTCCCCAATAACTATCATTGGCTTAGAATTCCATGTTTTTAATTGCTTCAGGGTCACCTCGATATTACACTTGAATGTGGTGGCACAAAAGTTAGAGACAAGTATGTCGACTGTGGAGAAGTCATTTAGGGAGGACCGTTATAAACAGTGAGGTAGCACATGACCCTCGCATCAAAGAGAGTCTATGAGACCCAATGGGGAACTAATTTGAGGATGCTGCTAAGAATGCCATTTGGGAATGGCCAAGCAAGTGTGGTCATGGTGTGATGAAATTCCACAGTGAATGAGTGAATTTGGGCGAGTTGGATGGGTATGCCATGTATGAGTTCCATTTTGCAGTGACAAGATGGTAGATGGTAGTTGCCATGGGGAGGCTCATAAGATGATGATGGAACTGATGGGTTGTGGGCCCGAGAAGTGGGTAGGCAACTAATATTTTCCATCATGAAACAATGTCATGGTGATGGCCTCCCTGTAAGCAGAGATTGGCAAGGGCGGACCCGCTGACGAGCTCTGACTTAAGAGTTCACCCACAACCTTAAGGTTTAGATGATTTTGAAGTGTGTCGGACCCGGTTTGGTAACAGTGATGACGAGGATGGAAACATCAACTGTGGAGCTTGCCATGCAGGTAGGAGTTGAGGGTTGGCTACCACTTAGGGGAAAAACTGAGGTAAAAACCTTCATGAGGTAACTCACATCTATGGGTCTGCAAAGAATGAAGGAGTAGCTGCGAAAGTGAATGCGGGGCCTACCTTGGGGGTGGATGTCGAGGCTTGGCTGTAGGTGAATGGTGGAGTGTGAAGGTGAACAACAAGAGGAGACCCATGAACATGAGTCCATGAGGTGTGATGGATGATGGGGCAATAAGCTAAGGGAAGCCCACAAGACCCAACCCACGAAGGAAAATGACTTGGAAAAATTAGGTAGGTAAACTAGGCCAATGGGAAATTGATCATTTTAAGGCTCATGACCAACTTTAGGCCCAGAGCAAGGGTGCACAAAGTGAGGCAAGAGTGAAGCAGCCCGTCGGGAGTGAAAATGACCCATTAGGAGCTAAAAAGAGGGGGTCCCTACCTACGACGGGGCGTGTGTGAAAAATATGCACAACAAGATTTGCTTGAAAAATTTCACATACATGCTTTCTAATAAATTTTTATTAATTACATGTATATGGTGCTAGCTCAAGGTTTAATTTCTTTCATAGACACTTTAATTATACATTTTTTATAATGGCATAGTATGTATGTTGATGTTTATCTTTTCTAATATCATTATTTGTAAGATGTTCATATGCATGAGTTAATTAGATGGCCTAGAGTGGTTTTTTTCATATTTTATATCATCCACCCTCTAAGAAACATTCCTTAGAATCAACTATTTACAATTACATGATTACTTATGATTTATATTCGAAGGATTTCCATTCTTACTCTTTGACTTCTTCATGTCACATTTATCCCAAGTAATAAGGCTAGTAGTTCATGACCCTAATAATCAATTCTACTTAAATAAAATCACTAAACAAGATGGGGTGACACATACTAATTTATCTTCCCCTCCATCTCAACTAGATTAATTTTGCAGGCCTATATTCCAAAAGCAGTGACTTCAATATCTAAATTGACATCATTTTAACCATTATTTCTTCAAGGTGAAAATTCTAATCATGGTCCAAACAAAAATTTCACTCCCTAAATAAATCTTTGGTGTTGCATGAAGTAGCTAAATCCTTTTATGGAAAACCATTTAGTACTCCAAGTAACTCAAGATTATTATCATGAGGTAGGTTACACATATAAAAGAATTGACAGTAGTCAAATGCAAGTTTGAAATTCAGAATCATTGCCACTTCCAAATGTTGATTTTCCTTCTAACGAGTTCTACTAAAGTATAGGAGTTTGATATTTTTTAACAATTGTGAAATAAGAAAGGGTGAGAACACAGTAATATGTTCCACTTTTTGGTAATTTGGTACCACTAAAAATATAAGGATTTCAATGTTCATTATCAATTATAACAAATAAATAGTCAAGACTTTAAAGATAATGTAAACTAGAGATTTGTGATATTTTAAATGTAAATTGTATTTGTGATATTATTTTTGACTTAAAAATAATTATTTATATCGTGTTTATTTAATTTTAATAAAGCATTTATTATACATATATAATTTGTATTGAGTAATCTATTGACTATAAAATATAATATTGAGAAAATAATAAAATATTTTAATTATTTTTTAAACATCAATCTTTAAGACTATGATCTAGTGATTTCATATTTTTTGTAATTTTTTATTAAGTATTTTAAAACTAATTCTATAATTGAAAATAATTTTAATTTAGACATCGAATTACTATAACGCATAATCTTTTGCATATACACCCATTTTTTTTTATTGAATAAAGACATTGATATATAGTGTAAGGTTACTCTTAAATAAATTTTTGACATCATTTATTATTTTTACTTTTTTGGGAGCTTATAATAAGGACTACATACTTGAAAAAAATAAATCTTAAATGAATTCATTTGATCCCCCAAAAGATAAATCAAAAGTGGTTTTTTATCAGCATTTTGATAGGTGTAAAGGAGACTCCATTATAGGTATGGTTTAAAACTAGTAGGGTTCTATCCAAGGTGGTTTGATATAAGGTGGTTTGATCATACCCTCTTCAATTGGAATCCATTAAATAGAAATTTTAAAGGCTTAAATAATTATATTTTTTAAAAATATGCGATTTCAGCAAAAATCAAGATGTCCCAAAAAGTGTAAACCACTATTGTGGGATCACCCTTTATGTATCATGATCTCACTACTAAATATTATTTGATAGCATGTTTGTGTATGTTTTGGAGCCATGTTAGTGGAAAAAGAATCCAAAAGAACCCCACACATATCGCAACACATTGGTTCCAACTCCATGACAATAGTATACAGGAGGGAATTTTCTACACTCAAGATAACGAGACCTCAAGGAGAAAATTGTATCTCAACTACCTAAATTGACATGGCTCAAGTGAATTGGAAATATAGGAATACAAGATTTTAAAAAATTCAAGAATTATCTAGACCTTTCAAGAGTCATAAACTGAAAGTATATGATACAAAGGTCTTCTAGATAGACTAATGAGCTCTCTATCTTGGACTACACTGTGACACACAAATGTATATGCAGTGCACTATCATCTTGTATAGACAAAAAATAGAATATATTGATATAAAGATGATAGTGCAACCTATGAAAGTTTCTAAGATTAAAATAATGAAATAAAATAAAATAATAGATTATAACAGTACTATAGTTAATTGCTCAAATGACAAAATGAAGAGGAAAATGATAGAAATCACCAAAGAATTCTCAATAAAGGTCCACCACATTAATCTTTCTCCTCAAAACCCACACACATAAGACCTGTAGTGTAGAAAAATGTATCCCTTTACATTTTCACACTTTTCATGGGTCCTCCTAATTAAAATGGACTTAATAATTATTTAATTTAGTGTTGAAACATGTATCCCTTTACATTTTCACACTTTTTGGGGGCCCTTTTAATTAAAATGGACATAATTATGCCTTATTAAGCCCTATTTTACATCTACAAGCCTAATAGATTACATTTTTTGAAGGGGAAACCTAACAACAATTAATTCCAACACATAATTAAACACCTTAACTAATGTGTGTTCTAGGAATAGGGGCCTGAGACCCATTCACCCATGGGAAAATGGGTCCTCCCTAGGCCTTGGAACCCATTTTAAAAACATGTTTTGGTGTTATTTTTATCATCCCAATTTCAAATTTCAAATTTTGGCTTGTAATGTTTAATTTTTGAGAAAATAAGGATAAATGTCTATAAATACAAGGCTATTTTATCAAATCAAATAGATATTTTCAAGAGATCATTACAAGATCCAAGATTATTGTCGAGAGAATTTAAGAGCAGATTTCTTCATCATTTTTTATAACAATCAAGATCTCAAGCATCATATCAAAGTTATCAAGCATCATGCATCTTTTTTGAGCTAACATTGTGATGTAGGTTTCAAAGATTCAAAGAAATATTCAAGCATCAAGATCCACATCCATTGAAACCATCTCATATAGACTTTCTAAGGTTTATTCAAGGGTTTGATTGAATTGCAATATTGTATTGTTTATTATTTATTCCTTTCATACTTTCAAACTTTCTTTTCAAGGTTTAATTACCAAAATGTGATTTGACCAAGGAAAACCCCCATTCACTAAAAACAAACAAATTCTCCCTCTTATGTTTGTGTTGTAGATTTTAGGTTGAAGGAAAATTGAAGATTGGAGATCTCTAAAGTACAAAATTGCAAAAGTTGAAAGAAAAGTTGTCAAGATCATGAAAACTCATATCCCGAACTCATTTTTCATCATTTTCACATGAAATTAGTGGAAAATTGCATCTTAGATCTATCTTCAAAGACTCCCAAAAATTTAATTCAAAAAGCTATCTTAGGACCCATTAGCCATTTTTGGACAGTGGGGTCCTAGACACTTTGCAACCAAATAGGACACTCTGCAATTAATTTTGAGGTAAGTTTTAAGTGCCTTCCACTAATCCAATTTGCATATTTTTTGTGTTTCTATTAGATCTATGCTTCATAAACATGAATCAAGTGTTAGGTTATAGATTTGAGGTCATTTGATATTTTAGTTTCATCTCCCAAAAGTGTTGTTTGAACTTTACCCCCTATCCACACACACATAAAGGAAATTGCCAAATCTTACATAGAATTGACTCACCTAAGGGATCAAAGTTAATTCTATCTTGGAGGATATCATTTCCTAAATAAAATAGAAAATAGGTAGGTTCATTACATCCCATTTTTCCCTTTCTATTTATAGTAAGTTTGGTGAAACATTCCAAATTTAGTATAAAACAATATGTTTTGAACCCCTTGGCATATTGGCATATTATTGTTATTGATGCTAAAAGGTGAGAACTGCTATGAAAAAAAAGTTAGATGTGTGATGGGCTCCTCGAGACCTTTCTAGAAATGTATCTTGTAGATTCAAGTGTTGAAATATACACTAAGTCTGAATTATTTTGGCTCTCGGGTGATGCTAGGGTTTATCACTTAAACCCTAAGGTTGCTACAGTCATAGTGCTTAAACAAAATTCTATTTAGTTGGTGACTTGTGTTTGGAAGTTGTGGTTGCTCAATTGATAACCTAAGATGATTACATTCAGTTGGTGATTGGCCCTGTGTGTCTAGCCTTCCAGTTAGTGGTGTCTATCCATCTATTTTGGGGTAATGGTCAAATGTCTACAAGAGTCAAGGAGGAGTTCCTTCGATGTAGCGATGAGTGGATGTCGATGTTCGAGGATCACATCGAGGTGACAATGTGTGTTTGACATGACTATTTTATTAGTCCCTTTGATGTGGTGACCTTTCATTTTACATCCTTTTTGTAAAGTGGTTGGGGTGACAGTTTGTTTTTGGTGAGAGTAGGTTCTATGTCTCTTCGACATGGTGATGATGGCTTGAACAATGGTGGAGATTTGGTCTTGAAAATTTTACAATTGCAAGAAAGAAGATCGGATGGTGCATGAAGTCTATGGGGCCTGGTGATGACATCAACCATGTACATGTGAAAAAATATGAAGAACAGTGGAAATTTTGATGAGGCAATGCTAGTTCAGAGAGAGGAATTTTGTTGTCTCCTTGATATACCGATGGCTCTTCATCGTAGTGACTAGTGGAGTTCAATGAGACTCTTTGCTTGGTCCCTTCAACATCTCGTTGGGTACCTTGTTAGTGCGGAAGGTGAATCTCAGTGGTAGATTCATAGATATCCCTTCAACACAACAATGCATAGAAATCACTTGATGGGACCCAACAGGGAATAACAAAGATTATTGGCAATGTCTAATGACAATTGGCAAAAATTGATTGCTCATTTTGGTAATTCACATCCTTGTTGTAAATTGCATGGAGATGATGCAGATACTCAGGTGGAAGGAAACTTATCAAAGAGAATGAAATCTATCAACATGAATCCAATGTGATTCAGCTTGATATGGTAATGTGCTACAAACAAAGATTGATGACACTCGTTTAAAGGAAACTCATCTGATGATAGTGTTTCAAAGTGTGATGATGAATGGAGAACCTTTGATCATGGCATGAAGTGACAAGATCTATAGTTAGAATTCAAAGTTGGTGGTTTCAAATGGTTAAGTCTCTAGAAGTAGTTTCTGACTGGTAGTCGATTGAAATAACAAAATCAATTGGTCTACCTGCTCCAACAATAGACTTAATTGGTGATTTGAGATGCAAAATGATGACACAGAGTGCTAAGTGTACAAAGATTGAGTTCAAATCTTATGCACAGAAGAATACATTAAATGTGTATTTGATTTTTGGGATTACAGATAGCCAATCTTAGAAGAGTTTTAGAGAAAATTTAATGTGGGTATGGCTCGATGAAATGAATGCTTCATGAAGAAGAAAGAACAAAAAAACTAAAAGTTGCATCAAGTCATAGTCTGTCAGGGGTGCATAACTCAAGGAAATGTCGACTGGTTAGCAAAGAAAATAGAGATAACTGTGTTGCAGTTGAGTGACTGGAAGTGGTCAAAATTGTGAGAGAGAAGAGTGGGGAAGTGGAAAAGTGTAGAGAACGTGATCACAAAAGAGAAATGCACTATGCCTGAACAAGCTGAACCAAGAAAAATTAGAAATTCTAATCTAGTTTGTGCTTTTTGTTTGGGTTCTGCTCATTCAAACTGGTGTATTATAAAAAATGGAATGTTGTGCTGAGAAAGAAGTAGATGCAGAGAACAAGGTGTATGCAGGACAAATAAAAAGGGTTCAAAGCAAGAGTGTTGTGGAGTGGGAAACATACATGTAAATGCAGTTGCAAATAAGTTTCAAAATAGAACTATTATTAAAACTATAATATTCAACATTGTAAATATGATTGGTGGGTGTCATCATATAATTGGGTAGAAGCTCAGTATAGGGAGTGGGTGCTTCCTTGGAGTGGTGACTCCTAAAACCAAGGGATTGGTGTCTTCATAGGGTTGGTGCCCTTAAAGTATTGTAACTGAACCTTAAATCTTGTGAGGTTGGATTAGGATAGTAGATCCTAGCAACATTTCTCACCATGGTTTTTCCCAACCTTGGGTTTTCCATGTATATTTGGTGTTATGTGATGAATGTGTGTGTATCTGGTTATGTAGTTGCATAAGTCTCTATCTAGGGTGTGTGCATTAGACTCTAAACACCTGATTGTTCATTTACCCACCCCCACCCTTGAGTGGTGTGTAGTTGATGATGTTGCATGAACAACATCATCTAATGCATATAGTACATCACCATGTTGTGCATGGTTAATGTAACTTTAGTGAATTTGTAAACATGTTTAAAAAATAGTTATGTTATTGCCTTCAATTAAAATTAGGGAATTATAAACAATGTGTATCCAAGCCTAGTATACATCAAAAGAAGTAATAAATATATTCAAGTGCCTAAAAAGAATAAAAATAGTGTAAAAAAATATAATTTATCATTAAAATTACAATAATATAAAGTAGGAAAAAAGAGGACTAAATAACATCTACAAGTAGCAAAATAAATAGCTTCAACATAAACAAATGTAATATTGTCCAAAAGCTAAAATAGCTTGTATAAAACAAGATCTAGAACAAATTGTATTTGACACTAAAAGTTAGATTAATATAACAAGAAAATAAATCATGCAAATGCACTCTAACAAACAAACATAGAGAGGAAAGGATCTAATTAACAAATTGAAAATACAAGAACTAGGCCAAGGCAAAAAATGAGACCAAATTAAAAATTAAATTACAATGCAAATGAAGGTATAGTTGATTTCCATATAAACAAACTAAGAAAATAACAAGAAAGGAAATAGATGACTTTAACATTAAAAGAATACAAACAGACAACTGAAATAAAATATACATAACTTTTAAAATTTGTCATGTCCTAAATTTTAACATAGGGTAAAAACACAAGAAGAAAAGTTTTTGAACATAGCAATAAAATACTAACAATTGTCAACCATGCATACACATGGCAATATACTATATGCATCAAAGCGAGACATATGAATGTCACCACCACTAACATGTTTCCTGAGAGTGGATGAGGGGATCACGAGGTCGAGTGTGTGGAGTCCATCATGCAGACCCTTAAAAAAGCGTTAGGTCGGCTCTAAGAGTTAGGTTACATGGGGTTTTAAAGATGTTATGGTTAATTATATATTTCAATACAATATTTACACCAATTAAAAAATTAACATTTAGATTCATCATAAGTCTAATGTTACCAATGATGCCATTCATCCTTAATTCAAATACTAACATTGTTGGAGATATATGTCAAATGGATAAATAATGTTGATTGGAACAAAGACCAATATAGAGATATTATAAATAATTGACTTCATCTCTTTATTTACCATTAACCACACTAGAATCCAATAACTACTTGAGGGAATTAATTGATATTGCCAAAGAGTGAGGTTTACCTTGATAGTTTATACTTACATTACTAATATTATAATTGTATTAATATGATAATACAATGATGATTAGTAGGACCATGAAATGTTTGCAATAAAGTTGTCTTGAACACTAACCATGTCCTTGATGATATTATTAATTACTATTATGATTAGTAATGTTAATATTAACATTATTCTCATCAGTATTAATGTAAATAATATTGATAATGATATTTCTTTCAATATTAATATTATTATTCTAATTACACTTTATTTTTTAATATCATTAATATTAATATTAATAGTTTCATTATGATTACTTTCATATACATGAACTACTAACTTTTGAATGCAACATTACAAAGATATTATTATTTTCCTATTCACTAACATAATTAGTAATGTATTAATTTAGTTATACAACCCATCAATGTCGATATGCTCAATGTGATACTCTATGTTATAATGTTGACACCGTTAATATTAATAGCCTTTTGTTTTTATTTTAAATTAATATTGTATTAGAGTTTATTTTAATATAAATATATTTATAATAATATCATTATGAATACATTATGATGTATCCATTTTCTGAATAGACTAACCATAACAATATAACGTTAACATATCATATAACTTTTGAGTATATTCATAGTATCACAATTTAAATTTTTTTAGATTAGATAGGGGAGAGGGGTCTATAAGTGGGTAGGGTCCAAAACACATTATAGGACTTGCATGGATAGAGACCCATAGTGGTATGTTAAGTAACCAGTAAAGATAAAATTTAAATTGAATAGAAAAACATATTGTTGTGCAGTTTTGCACACACGCCCCACTCGAAGTAGGGACCCTCTATTTTCTAATTTCGGATGTCTCTTGGACCTTTAGTTTTTATTGGATTTGTCCTTTTGAGGTCTTGGGATGTTGGTATTGCTTTCCTTGGTCTTACCTTGAAGGTTGAATTGATCAAACTTGGTTTTTAATGGAAGTCCGAGATTTACCCTGGGTCCGGGATTTTCTGGCTCACCTGGATTTTTTCAGGTCCTGGTCCATCTTCTGTCAATGTTGGATTTTCTGAAATCTAGGTTTCTGGTTAAATTCAGGATTTTCGGGGTCACGCGGATTTTCCTGGACTTCGTCGGAGTCCTGGAGGGGTGCGTCGTCCACGAAATTTATGCTCACTAGGATAGTTCGGCTGGCTCAGATTTTTCTGAAATTCTGTTTTGACTTCGGGTTTCTGAATTTTCTCAATATGTCTATCAGCCATTAATGCTTGAGGTACGTCCTCTTTGGCGCGAGTGTGAGCAAATTTAAGGGCTTTTAGTGCTTTTCCTCATTTCATTATTCATTTGCTATTTTCTCTAGCGCTTGAGTTTGTTCATTTTGAGCTTCGGTCAGTGGATTTGGTCTGCTTGCGCATGGATTCCTTGGACGTTTGTGTTGATATTTTCATCACTAAGGCTCCCTAATTCGTAGTGACTTCCTCGGGTTCAAGGTTCATTTAGAAGTTGATCCATGGTAAGTCATTATTGACTTCTCCTATTGTTTGCGCTTTGATTGAATCTTTCAGGTTATTGAATGGTGGTTATTTGGGTCGACCCTTGTTTGTTTTCATGATCACATATTTATCGAATTAGGGTTTGAACTCACCTTTCCACAGGTTTTAGTACCTGCATTGTGCATCCCTTTGTTTATCAATTGAATGTTAGGTACTCCCCTGTGACTAGGTGTTCCTGTTAGGGCCTTGACTTGTTGGTGCGTAATATGGTATAATATGCGAAGGTAGGGTTTCAGTATGTCTGCCCAAGGTTGTTAAGTTTGGTGGAGTCATTATGACCCTCATGTCTTGTGTCTAGCTCGACCTTGTTCGCAACACTTGAGACCCTGGTGTGCCCTAGTTTCATCATTTTGAGGGATAGTGTCTCAATTTCTAACTTGATTTAGCTCTCATGGCGGAGGTTTGGCTGTTAAGTTTAGGGCATCATTATTTCACCGTAGGGATCCACCATGTGAGAGTTTTGGGGGTTTAAATTTGAGTGCAATCAAAATTTGGTTTATTGGGATTGAGTTTATGTTTGGTGGATTTAAATTGGGGGGTTTGTATGGTCATTCGATTAATGGTCTGCGCGTCAAACGATTGTCGGGTTTCTGAGGTGTCCGCAGAATTTTTGTGCACCCAAATTTTCTCGGATTTTTCCATTTCCTCAGAATATGATGAGTTCCTAGAATTTCTAGCTATTCGCAAAAATCTGAATTGTCTGGATTTTTCTGGTTTTCTGCCTGGTTCTGATTGATTTTGATTTTCGAAGTTGAAGTAATGAATTAAATGTTGGATGGTGATTTCTTCTTGCTAAATGAATGAATCTCATGATAATCATGCATCTCTTTTGTCCGTATTGATGATTTATTTGATGAATGATGTCTTGGCAGTAGGAGTCCGTCTGGGTCAGATTTCTCCAAATTCTGCCCCGACTGGATTTCCCCAGATTATTTCATTTTCCCAATTTTTTAAGATTGACGATTAATGATTCATCTTAATGATTTCATGTGGTTTCAAGGCTAACCTTTGATTGAAATATTGATGATAATTGGATTTTCATGAGGCTCCTTTATGAATGCAGGCTGAAATGAGTAAGGCAGCGACAGGAAAGGCCAAGGGAGATACCAAGGGATCCTCAGTTTTAGATGTGGAAAGGGTCAAGCTGGATGTGAAGAGTCAATTGCCAGATAGTAAGGTGGCTTCAGTTTGGTTAGAGGTCTCGGATACCAATGTAGGAGCCTTGAGATATGAAGAATTCAAAGAAAGGTTAGCTCAGAGGGATTTATCAGTCTTGACCAAAGGAATGGTAAAATTTGGACTGGCTCATGTGGCAGGATTTCCTCCTACAGTTCAATGCTATGAATTGATATTAGAGTGTGCCCGACACAATGAATTTTATACGCATAGGATTGTTAGCACTGATGGGAGAGTGTTGGCAAACTTAAACCCAGTTTCCATTGGCCAAGGATTTGATATGCCAGACTTTCCATGTGTGTGTGCCTTGGACATGGACTTGGCCAAGACTTATTACAAGGATGAACCTACTAAAGCCAAACAGATGATCAATTCCTGGCTCGAAAAGCTGAAATCTCATTGCTCCAAGCTGCCTAAGCAGTTACACAGGGTCAAATTCAGACAAGATATATATGATGCAATCACACTGTTGAGTAGGTAGTTGGCTTGAGGAGTGCTGGGGCACTGGAGAATTGGATGGTGCAAATCATTAACAAGATTGAGCAAGGCATCAACTACCATTGGGCAGGGATTCTCAGTGCAATGATTGATAGGCAGCTGAGAGATGTGTTGGAGACAAAGAAGTTTACCATGTCATCTTATGTGGTATATGTGCTTGCCAGATTTTATCCATATAGGGGATTGAGTCCAAAAGGAACATTTGGACAGGATGTCATCTATGAGGTATACCCTGAGTTGCACCTAGGGAATCAGAATTATAGAAGAACAAATGATGCATTTACTATGCATATTACTAGGTTGCTTCAGAATGTAGAACATGTGAGAATTTCTGATGGAGCCAAGGAATTGATTAAAAGATATGGAGCCCGGTTCATACAATTCCCTACCTTCTCCTATATCATAATTGATGCATGCCCAACCACTCCATACAAATTTCCTAGATATCCTACCGACCATATCATACTTCTGGAGGTTACCCAGCAGATATGTGATTTCGATGTTGTTGTTAAAAGAGAGAAGCACAAGACAGGGTTCGGTGGGGATTTTCCCTTGAAAATTAGTATAAGTGAGGTTTTCCCTTCAATCCAATCAGCTCATGCATCAGGGGAGGAGTTGAGTACTTATGGTTTCTCTTTCCATTCTAAGAGGGCAGGCTTTGACATCACTAGCGAAGCACAAAAGAAGGCCACTAAAGAATATCATCACAAATATGATCTAGAGGACTACTGGGTGAATAGAAAGGATGACTTTGAGGTGAGAAAGAAAAGATATTCTAGGTTTCCAGTTGATGTGATCAGAATGTACAATGTCAAGTTGATTCCTGATAAGTTGGGAGATGATGCAAATTTAGTCCAGGATCATGCATTTGAATCAGTTAAAGACAGGCCCATTGGAGATATAAACTAGTCAGAAAAGGAAATAACTGAGTTGGAGGAATTCATGGCTCCCATTCTGAAATCTACTAAGTCATGGCTGAAACATAAAGTATGGGAATTGGAGAGCGAGAAGGTACCTTGTACTTTCAATCTAATGGGAAATCTGAATGCTCATTCTACCTTGGAGGAGTCAGAAGAGGATGGTTCTATAGGAAAAACTAAGGTAAACTCACCTTTTAAGATTAAAATCAGAGGCCCTAAGGAGAATGAGCCTGAAAAGAAAAGAAAGCCTAGGGGGAAGAAGAGAAGTCATGCTGTAAAAATAGGTAAGTTCTCTGAAGAGGAGGAACTTGAGAAAGCAGAAAAGGAAGACACTCCTCAAGAGCCAAAGAGGACAAGGACAACCAGGGATTCTAAGAAGAAAGATTAGGAAACTTCTAAAGATAAGGTGGATCCTCATGTGGTTGATGTGGAGAGTTTAGGAGAGAAAACCTAGGTTTATTCAAGAAGGTCAAGAACTCCATCTCCCAAAGAGACTATGCAAAAGGTAGATCATCTTCCAAAGGCATCTACTGTGGAACAACAGAAAGATACCTCTCCTTCATTGGGTATACTTGAGCAAACAACTCATGAAGAGCATGAGACCATTGAGGAGGCAGAACCGTTTAAGGATGGATAACTTTATGGTGCAACTGCTGAGTTTGAGATAGGACATGTGGAGGTGCATCATTCCCCATTAGTATAGTATGAGGATTCTCCTACAAATAGCAAAGATAATAGATCCTGTAAGAAGGAGGATGTCCTTGTTAAGACTCCATCACCCGTGCAAGAGGAGGAGCCAGAGTTGGAAAACAAAGATGGTCAGTCTCCTAAAAAAGAAAAGGATGAGACGTTAGATCAGCATGAAGAGGTTAAGAAGGATGAAATCTGGGTGGATCCTGCTGTTCCGGACTGGCTAGAAAAAGAAGTTAGGAGGAAACAGGTCATTGTTGAGGACACGCCTCTCAACTAGGATGAAATGTTGGCCAATATTGGAAAGAGAAAGAAGAAGAAGGCATCCAAGGTGGTTTCAAAGATTGAAAGGGATGAAGCTAGTAATAGGGTTATTCATATTGCTACTCCTGCTGCTGGTAAAAGTAAAGATGAGGTCACCGGGGAGGATTATGATGTACAAACCATTAATCTTGGGCCTACTTCTATGGAGCAAGATATTGAAGAATATAAGGGGTCCAGTGCAGTGATAATTGGGAGATTAAGGAAGGAAACATAGTCTAAAAATGAGCTCAAGAAGGAGAACGAAAGGTTTAGAAAATGTTTAGAAGATATAATGAAGCCTTTGCAGTCTTTTCACCCATCCTCCTCTGCTGCTGGTGGTTTCTTGCCGAAGGAGACCATTTCTGAAATGGAAAAGATGAAAGCTTCTACTCTGGCTATAGTAAATTAGTTAAAGGAGGTATAGGTTAAGGGAGATGATGCAATAAAGGAGATCCTTTCAACTGGAAAGGATGCAATAAGGGCTAAGGATTTACTAGATTATGTTTTATCTTAGGATAAGGAGGACACTAATCTCTTATTGCAGAAAACCAAAGAAATCATGGAGTATAGTAAGGATCAGCTAGTTGTTGATGGAATCCTTCCTTCATCTAGGGTTAATGAGCCTTGGGAATGATTTGAAGCCCTGCAAATCCAACAGAAAACCATTAAGAAGATCCACAAACAAAGGAAGCAAATGGATGGTGATTTAACCAATGTTTATGATGGATGCATCACCTTTTTTGAGATAATGACTGGCAAGAGGAAGATCACCCCTAAATACTTGAGCTTAGAGAAATTGAGGGAATGGTGGCATGATGTCTATGCCCCTGATATTGAAATTTTTTTGACAGGGCACCAATTGGATGATGCGGCTACCTATCTGGCTATGGTGGATAATTACTTAGTATATAAGGGTGATTGGGATACAACAGTTAAGTGGTCAAGGGAATAAATTGGATCAATTGAATGTCGGCTCAAAATCCTACCCTTGCCACCTGTTGTTGAGTTGGATAGGGTGCTTTTGAAGGTTCATGAATTGTTGGATTCGAACAATGATAAGGGAGGTGGTAATTAATGCCAACTTCATGATTTGTGCTTCCCTATTATTGTAGGGCATGTCTTGATCCGGGCTGCATTGAGGAATGTGTCTTGGCTAACCTTGATGATGTATCGGCACTTAATGTGTGCCTTATTTTGAAATTTCTGGGGCCGACTTGTTTTGGCTATTTTATTTTGTAAATGTTTGGCTAGGCTGACATGTTTTGGGGATCTCTATAAATGGCATTTGTGCCTCATTTGTAAGGGGTTAGATAGATAATAGAGACAAGCTAGATTAAGAAAGAGCTAGAGCATTCTGTAGTAGAGATAGTAGTTAGTTCTTTGAAGCAAATGATGTAACACATAACAGAGGAATTGTTGCTACATTTTGGTGATTTAATACAATCTAAGGCATTGTGGTTTCTAGTGAATTCTTTTGTGTTAGTTTATCTTGCATGGTTCTTGTTGTTCCATCCTTTGAAATTGCTTGAAGATAATAGATTTAATGTTATATTTAGAACTAGATAAGTTTGGTGAATAATGTTCATGGTTTCATGCTTGGAATGTTTTTAGCAATCTCTGTTCTATACTCCCAGTAACTATATGATTGTAGTAGGCTGGTGAAGTCAACCTAGACCATACATTTATTTGTGCTTAGTTCGATTGTGGATGAATGTCTATGATTTGAAAATTTGTATGTCTTAGAAGATTGCACCTTTTCTTGTGATATTGCATTGTGGGGTAAGCAGGAATTTGTTATTTGAGATTGGTCTATTTGAAGTATTTATCATTTGCATTTTCCATCTTAGAAATAGTTTAGATTTCATTACATCTCTTACACCCTCATCTATTGTTGTTTCTTTATTATTTGGTTAGATTTAGGATTTAAGATCATAATATTGCAAAATCTGATAAATTGGAGAGATACATTTTTCTTGTAGTAAGGTCCGATTGTGATTACCAACATTTTCACATATTATCTGAGTTGTTTATGCATTGTCATGACCTGACACCCGAGAGACCTTGGGGTGATTTTTAGCACTTGTTGAAAATTACCTTTCAAGAGAGATAGAATATTTCATTTTGTCTGAATTGTTGCTGTGCAAAAAATACCATCAACAGAATTGGTGCTAGAAGGAGGACCTAAATGAGCTCGCTGGATCGTTTCTTAAATGCCATCTCTCCTTAGAGATATAGAAGAAGTACCAGATCTACTCCAGGAGAGAAGGATCTACGGGAATTGTAGTTTCCCACTAGGTCAAGGAGGGCTCAAGAAAGGGGAGAATCATCATCACCCATGACTTCACCAATATCATCTGCATCTTCACTTCTAGAAGTTGAAGCCATACCCATCCCAGAGGTAGTTCCCATTCAACAACCCTAACCTATCATTAATCAACCACAACCACCACCACCACTCTTACCAATGGATTTCCTCACTAATAATCCATCTCCCTTGTCTTTCAATGCTTACAATGTTATGCCCAAAAACTCTGAGCATTTATGTTTGAAATTTCATGTTAATGACCCAAACAGGACCGCAGAAGAGCATATATGAATCTTTCAAACCTGTCTCAAAGATAGAGGAATTGCTGATGAGGATGTCGCCTGTAGATTATTTCCTTATTCATTGGGAGATGAGGCTTTTTACTGGTACAATCACCTCCCATCTGGTTCAATTCTTAACTAGAGTGATCTTGAAACTACCTTTTTACAGAAGTTCAGAATACCTATTAGTGCCAATGAATTGTATCTGCAATTCACTAGAGTCAAGAGAGAGGTTACTAAACCCATATCTAGTTTCAATAATAGGTTCCACCATGTATATACCAGACTCCAAGACCCTTATGTCTTCGACGATGCTACGGCCCTGGGAGTCTATTATGAAGCATTGGACAGCCTTAACCTTTCTGAAATGGAGACCCGATCCTCCAGCTCACCTAGTTGATGCTTATACAAAAGCAGTCAAACTTAGCACAGAATTAAGGCAACATATGGCTAGACCATTGCCTTCTTTAGGGCCAGTTGCACATCCAAACCAGGTTTAGGTAGTAAATTAGGCACTCGCCAACCATACGCCAATCATGAAGCCAATACCTCACTTGCCTTTGGTGCCACATCCTGGTCCCCCCATGAGCCAGGTCTCTCCTATGATGAACTTCCCACAGCAGCAAGTTAACTGGCCCTTGTATCAGCAGCAACCAACTGGTTTCCCTACCTACTTGCAAAATTCTAAAGTGTTGCATTAGTCTATGGGATCTGCTACAATATTTGCTCCTCCTTAGAGTAATTCAAGCTAGATCTCTTATAGAGATCTAACTAAATATAGGGTTGATGAAATGGCTGAGCAGATAAAAAAGTTAAACCTAGAGGTGACTTACCTAAGGAATCAAAACAACCAATTACAAGTTGCTAAGAGAAATCTGTAATTCAATCAGAACCGAGAACATACACAGGGGCAAAATTTTGATAGAGGACAGTGTAATGAAAGGGGATACAACAATGATAGAAGACAAAATTTTGATAGAGGACAAGGTAGTGGGATAGGATTTGATAGGAGGTAGTTACAAGGACAGAACAAGACATGGAATACAAGACCTAATAATGAAGGAGTCCCCACTTCATTGGATCAACCTGTCAACCAATCTGCTAATTATCCAGTCAGTCAAGACAAGCCTCCCAGTGGTGTATATCTGGCTGAGGCTGCCCTATCAGGGTGGTGTAGGCTCCATAAGACAAGCCAACATTCTAAGTTGGAATGTCCAAAATTCCAAACTGCAACCTCTATTTTTCAGTATGAAGTGGATAATAATGAAAATGGTTAGGAGATTGTTCCCTCTATCCCCTATGACTCTCCTGTGCTAGTGCTAAACCATGCCCCTTTTCTAGCAAGTGAAGAAAATGTTCCAAAAGAGGAATCTAATTCCCAGGAGGATAAAAGAGATCAAATCTACAATGGAGATGAGGTGACTCAGTTATTCAATGAAGAGGTAACAAATGATAATGGCCCCCTGGATCAAGAAGAGGCTTATGTTGAAGAAGTGTAGACGTTCCAAAGGCAGGGAAAATGATATGATTTAAGAGACATGCCCCATAGATGCCCGCAAGCTGGAGGTCCTTTCACCACTTCCATTCCTCCTAATAATTTTAATATCCCTCCAGACCCAAGTGCTAGTAATAATCTGCCTTTTCCACATGTGTCCAGGCAGTACTTTTCAAAGGAAGGACAAGCTCAAATCTACCCGTAGAAGGGGAAAACTATTCAAGCAGGTAAAGATAAGGTAAAGGAATCTCCCAAGGACGTCCCCACTAATCTAAGTGAGGAGAAAATGGCTTTGTATGTTGCTGAGGAGTTCAAGAAATTAAAGGTAAACCTTTCAGTATTCGAGTTGCTAAGGTCCCCAGCAATTAGGAATGCAATTCTAGGTGCCTATGATGCACATCCAGTGTCCTTGGATAAACCTTCCAATGAGAGTGTCAACAAGGTTACTGGTTCTCAGGCTGTGAAGACACAAAGCCAGGCCTATCAGACTAACTTTCCCCCTAGAGATAAAGGAAAGGAGAAAGACAAGACTCAAGTGGCCTAGGTAGATACTTAGCCAACTTTGTTTCAAGGGAAGACGGATACCCCACCATTCTTGATCTCTGTGCCCATATTTGGTAAGAATTTACATAACTGTTTATTGGATTCAGGTGCTTCTACTAATGTGATGCCATTTTGAGTATGTAGAGCCTTAGGGATTACACCTGCTGACTCCTAGAAGAAGGTAACTCAATTGGATAGAACTGAAGTAAATGTAGTGGGAGAATTAAACATGATTCACATGCAAGTAGCTTCTGACCCAAGAATCCAACAGGTTATCAATATTCAAGTAGCTGATATCTTTGATGTGTATGGCCTAATTCTAGGAAGAGATTTTACAAAGGCCCTAAATGGATATGTATCTACTAATCACTCCCACATGTGGCTTCCTTGGAAAGGGGTGCCAAATCATATTAGAATTGAGAGAGAACCAAGAATGAAGTATATAATTACGGAGTATCAAAATACTTCAAATGAAGTTCTGATATCAGAAGTAGGCATGGAAAATTATATGCTATCGACTCCTTATGAGGAGTCAAATTTAGAGGAGGTATCAATGCTACATTCGATGTCTATTGATATAGAAACATAATCCAGCAATGCTACTGTTCTAATAGGATCAATTAAGGAAGAGGATAAATTTGAGGATAATCGGATTAGCTTGTTGGACAACTTCTAGGAATTCATTAGGCAGTGTATTGAAAACCAAGTTCACCTCATCAGGAGGACGAACTTTGAGGAGTTTCTCTTGCCTAACTGGTGTAGAGTTCATAATGCTTCCCATTCAGAGCTGGAATGCTATTTATGCCAAGTAGCAGTAGAACAAGTACAAAAATGCATACATCCAACCCTAGCAGTCAAGACTGACATGCAAAGCCCTCTAGAAGATTATAAAGGAAAGAAAGTGATGTCACCCAAAGAATCCTCCAGCAGTAATAACCTGAAGGATATGGTGAAGAGGAATGCAACCGCTGAATGCTGGACCCTCAAATTTGATGGATCTAAATCCAAGCATGGAGCTAGAGCAGGATTCAAATTGATTAACCCAAAAGGTAAAACCTTCTTTGCAGCTCATAGACTTCAATTTCACTGTACTAATATTGTAGTAGAATATGAGGCATTGATTCATGGACTTCTTATGGCACTCAAGAAAAAGGTTAAGGTTCTACAAGTTTTCAGTGATTCTAAGCTGGTAATTAAGCAAATAAGGAAACAATATTCATGCCATGATAGGAGAACGACTAATTATAGGCATAGAGAATGGGACCTTATTAAAGGATTTGATGCCTTCAATATTCAACTAATACCATGATAGAAGAATCAAACTACAGATTCTTTGGCCTAGGCAGCAAGCACTTTACAGCCCCTATCTTTGTCAGGTTTAAAAAAATTTATTGTAGAATTGACTCTTGTGCCATCAATTCCAGACAATGTTACTAACTTTCAGGTATTTGAGGATGACAAGCACATCCTAGACTTCATTACAAACACAGATGTTTTCGCTTCCCAAATCATTGATGAAACAGAACTCCAGGAAGCAGAATTGGATTTGGAGGGAGTGATAAATTTGAAGTCTAATACTATTCCAAGGGGAATGGTACAGTTGGAGTGGATTTTTGATTTGGACAAGATCAGAGATCATGAGCAAGAGTCTAAAAAGAAATCTATCAGTCGATAGTGTGATGCTTACAATATGGGAACCAAAGATGAAGCTAAGAACATTTTTATTGGCCAGGTATGCACTCCAGAAGAAAGACAAGGAATAATCAAAGCATTGCATAGCTTTCCGGATATAGTAGCCTGGAGTTATGAAGATCTAAAAACTTATGATACATCAATCATAACTCATACTATACCTCTGAAGCCAGGTGCTAAGCCTTTATGGCAGAGACAGAGACCAATTAATGCATTACTGGAACCGGTTATACAGAAAGAAGTTCAAAAATTACTGTCTGCCAAAATTATATTTTCTGTTAGGCATTCAACATGGGTGGTGAACCTAGTTCCAGTAAGAAAAAAGAATGGGGAAATCAGACTTTGCATTGAATTCAGAAATCTAAATAGATCATCAGAAAAGGACAATTACCCAGTCCCTTCATTGGATGAAGTACTTCAAGTAGTAAATGGTTCTCAGATGATGTATTTTCTGGACGGCTATTAAGGGTACAACCAAGTAATGGTTCAGTATGAGGACAGGCACAAGACTGCTTTCACAACTAAATGGGGTACCTTTGCTTACAGGAGGATGCCTTTTGGTCTCATTAATGTTGGGGCTACATTTCAAAGGGCCATGGATATTGCCTTTAAAGATATCATAGGCAAGTGCATTATTATTTATATAGGTGATTTAACTGTCTTTTCCAAAAATAGAGGGGACCACATCTCTGACTTGTGTAAAGTGTTTCAAAGGTGCAGGGAATTCGACATATCCCTAAATCCTAAAAAGTGCATTTTTGGAGTGACAGAAGGGAAATTGCTGGGACATGTCATACCTGAAAAGGGAATTGCTATTGATCCAGAAAGAGTGGAGGCCATACTCAAGATTCAACCACCTTCTAGCAAAAAAGAGATGAAGTCTTTCTTTGGCAAGATCAACTTCATTAGGAAATTCATTACTGAATTTGCTAAAATTGTTAAACCGCTGAATGCGATGTTGAAGCAAGATGCTAAAGTTGAATGGACTGTAGAAGCAAAGGAGGCATTTGCAGAAATCAAAAGAGCCATTGTTGATGCTCCAGTATTGGTAAGTCCCGATCACAGTAAGCCCTTTTACATCTATTCATTTGCCTTAGACCATTCATGTGTGGGAATGTTGACTCAAAAGTCTAATGAGGGAAACGAGCATCCTATTGCTTTTATGAGTGCACCATTAAAAGATGCCGAGTTGAAATATCCAAGTGTAGAAAAGCAGGCATATGCCTTGGTTAGAGCAGTGAAGAAATTCAAACATTATATCCTCAGGAATAAGGTTTATGCAATTTTCCCAGATCCTGTAGTTAAATTACTGTTGATGCAGAATGAGTTAGGTGAGCATAGAGCTAAGTGGGTGACAATGCTATAAGAATATAACATTGAGATTCAACCCATGAAGTTGGTAAGAGGGTAGGGACTTACTCAGACTATGGCTAAATAGGATCTAAACTGATTGTTTAGAATTATAATCTTGAAGTGGTTTCCCCAGGTAGTTGGTATGATGACATAGTTTATTATTTGTTGAACCAGCGATCCCCAAGCCATCTTAATGTCATTCAAAGGAGAGCTCTATGACTAAAGAGCGATAGTTTCATGCTAAAAGGAGTTTTTCTATACAAGAGAAATCATGAAGGCATTTACTTGAGGTGTCTTGGGAAACAAGAAGTTGAAAGGGTGATGAACGAATTTCATGAAAAGTATGGAACTGGCCATGGTTCTGCTATTGCCACAACAAATTAGATATTAAGGGCTGGGTATTATTGGCCTACATTGTTCAAGGATGTTCACCATCATGTCAGGACCTGTCACACTTGCTAGATTGCAGCAATGAAGGAAAGGTATGCAGCACTCCCATTTCAACCAGTTACTAAGGTAAGGCCATTTGCTCAGTGAGGTATGGACTTTGTAGGTCCTATCAACCCACCATCTTCTACGGGACACAGGTACATTCTAACCATCACTGATTATTTCACAAGGTGGACTGAAGCTTTTGCTTGTAGGCAATGTACATTTGAGGTAGTGATTGAATTTCTAGAATCTGCTATTATTAACCAATTTGGATGTCCTATTTCTATTGTCTATGATAATGGTCCTACTTTTGCATCTTTAAAATTTTCAAACTGGGCTTTTGATCATAGCATTATTATAAAGTTTGCATCTAATTATTACCCCCAGGGTAACGGTCTGGCAGAATCTTCAAATAAGAACTTATTGACTGTTATCCGTAAGCTGTTGGAGAGGAACCCAAAAGATTGGCACACCCAGCTTCAGTTTTCCCTTTGGGTAGATCGTACAAGGATTAAGTCATCCATTAGAACATCTCCCTATCACTTAGTATATGGTCTAGAGCCGGTATTCCCTATTCAACTTGAGATCTCGACCTTGCAATTTATTAATGAGTTTTATGATGAGGGGGATAGAAGGGAGGCCAGGTTAACAAAGCTACTGCACCTTGAGGAGAAACGAGACAATGCCCTTGAAAACTTTGCCAAACATCAGGGGGTAGTTAAAAGGTGGTTTGATAGAAGAGCTAAGGTCAAAGCTTTTAGGATTTTTGACCTTATGTTGTACTGGGATAAACCTCATTATCAAAAAGGGGACCATGGGAGGTTTGATAAACTGTGGCTCGGTCCATATCAGGTTGTTGAAATACTTGGAGATAATGCCTTCCATCTGAAGACTCTCACGGGGGAAGATATTCCGCTGTCTGTTAATGGGCAGTATTTGAAACATTATTTCCAATCTTGAGCTATTTTTAGCTCCCTATTTTGTATATAGTTAGTTTAGGTTGCTTTCTATTATCTGCTTTGGTTAGAGTAGGTTTTCTTTGGCTTGTTTTGCTTTAGTTTGTGTTGCTCTTGCTCTTTGGTTCTTACTCCTCCTGGGATCTCCTGTTGCATTTGTATGACAGTGGTGACAAAGTAGGTGTGGTGCTCTCAGTATTTCCTTTTCAAACTTTAATCATCTTTCTAGAATAGCATGGTATGAATTCTCTACCCAATGTCACATATCCTTGTGTCTAGGACAAAGAGTCCTTTAGTCAGATTGAACAGGAATACATTAGGGTCTCACATTTTGAATATTAAAGATGCCTAAGGTTGCAGAAGGTCCTTATGAAGTTTGCACAGGTGAAAAATCTTTTTTCTGCTATAGTGTCACTGTGGTTCTCATCCCTGAGTGTGAACTTCATTGTTCACAAGTTGAAAAAAAGAAAAAGAGAGAAATGGTTGAAAAAGAAAGAGATAATATGAAAAATCATAAGACTGAATTCAACTCATCAGGGGAATCTGAATATCTCTACTAGGGCTATGAACGCCTGACTAGCAGTAGAGCTATGTTTAGGAGAATCACAACGATAACCTCGTCGGGGCTATGGACGCCTGATTGGCAGCGAGGCTCTATCTAGGCTGCTTTTAGAGTATGAATCTTCATGTAGCCTATTCAGACCAAGTTTGGTTTCTTTTGTAGCTAAGGGGGGTAATGAATGCATATGCACACACTTCGATCCTAGTGTAGGAAAGTTTGGGTGACTTGTGGGTTCTTTGGTTTAACCGTAGGTGGTGACTGGATGGATGGGTTGAAACCATAGGTTCTGGGTTCTTGATTCTGGTTTGTCATCAAAATTCTCTGGAGCATTTCCCCAGCAGAGTCGCCATTTGTTGTGTAGTTTTGTACACATGCCCCACTCGAAGTAGGGACCCTCTATTTTCTAATTTTGGATGTCTCTTGGACCTTTGGTTTTTATTGGATTTGTCCTTTTGAAGTCTTGGGATGTTGGTATTGCTTGCCTTGGTCTTACCCTGAAGGTTGAATTGATCAAACTTGGTTTTTAATGGAAGTTCGGGTTTTGCCCTGGGTCCGAGATTTTTTGGCTCACTCGGATTTTTTCGGGTCTTGGTCCATCTTCTGTCAATGTTGGATTTTCTAAAATATGGGTTTCTGGTTAAATCTAGGATTTTCGGGGTCACACGGATTTTCTGGGACTTCATCGGAGTCCCAGAGGGGTGCGTCGTCCACGAAATTTATGCTCACCAGGATAGTCTGGCTGGCTCGGATTTTTTCAGAATTCTGTTTCGACTTCGGGTTTCTAGATTTTCTCAATATGTCTTATCAGCCATTAATGCTTGAGGTACATCCTCTCTAGTGTGAGTGTGAGCAAATTTAAGGGCTTTTAGTGATTTTCCTCATTTCATTATTCATTTGCTATTTGCTATAGAGCTTGAGTTTGTTCATTTTGAGCTTCGGTCGGTGGATTTGGTTTGCTTGTGTGTGGATTCCTTGGATGTCTATGTTGATATTTTTGTTGCTAAGGCTCCCTGATTTGCAGTGACTTCCTCGAGTTCAAGGTTCATTCGAAAGTTGATCCATGGTAAGTCGTTATTGACTTCTCCTATTGTTTGCGCTTTGATTGAATCTTTTAGGTTATTGAATGGTGGTTATTTGGGTCGGCCCTTGTTTGTTTTCATGATCACATATTTATCGA
The DNA here is from genome assembly GCA_007258455.2 of Sequoia sempervirens. Taxonomy (NCBI): domain Eukaryota; kingdom Viridiplantae; phylum Streptophyta; class Pinopsida; order Cupressales; family Cupressaceae; genus Sequoia; species Sequoia sempervirens. Next base: position 211,596,178 of record VDFB02168118.1, read on the forward strand.
ATTAGGGTTTGAATTCACCTTTCCATGGATTTTAGTACCTATGTTGTGCATCCCTTTATTTATCAATTGAATGTCGGGTACTCCCCTATGACTAGGTGTTCCTGTTAGGGCCTTGACTTGTTGGCGCATAATATGGTATAATATTCGAAGGTAGGGTTTCAGTATGTCTGCCCAAGGTTGTTAAGTTTGGTGGAGTTGTTATGACCCTCGTGTCTTGTGTCTAGCTTGACCTTGTTCGCAACACTTGAGACCCTGGTGTGCCCTAGTTTCGTTATTTTGAGGGATAGTGTCTGAATTTCTAACTCGATTTAGCTCTCATGGTAGAGGTTTGGCTGTTAAGTTTAGGGCATCATTATTTCACCATAGGGATCCACCATGTGAGAGTTTTGGGGGTTTAAATTCGAGTGCAATCAAAATTTGGTTTATTGGGATTGAGTTTATGTTCGGTGGATTCGGATAGGGGGTTTGTATGGTCATTTGATTAATGGTCTGCGCGTCAAATGATCATCGGGTTTCTGAGGTGTACGCAGAATTTATGTGCACCTAGATTTTCCTGGATTTTTCCATTTCCCTGGAATATGATGAGTTCCTAGAATTTCTAGTTGTTCGCAGAAATCTGAATTGTCCAGATTTTTTCAATTTTCTACCTGGTTCTGATTGATTTTGATTTTTGAAGTTGAAGTAATGAATTAAATGTTGCATGGTGATTTCTTGTTGCTAAATGAATGAATCTCATGATGATCATGCATTTCTTTTGTCTGTATTGATGATTTATTTGATGAATGATGTCTTAGTAGCAGGAGTCCGTCTGGGTCAGATTTCTCTGAATTCTGCCTTGACTGGATTTCCCCAGATTATTTCATTTTCCCATATTTTTAAGATTGACGATTAATGATTCATCTTAATGATTTTATTTGGTTTCAAGGCTAACCTTTGATTGAAATATTGATGATAATTGGATTTTCATGAGGCTCCTTTATGAATGCAGGCTGAATCGAGTAAGGTAGCCGTAGGAAAGGCCAAGGGAGATACCGAGGGATCCTCAGTTTCATATGCAGAAAGGGTCAGGCTGGATGTGAAGAGTCAATTACCAGATAGTAAGGTGGCTTCAGTTTGGTCAAAGGTCTCAGATACCAATGTAGGAGCCTGGAGATACAACGAATTCAAAGAAAGGTTAGCTCAGAGGGATTTGTTGGTCTTGACCAAAGGAATGGTAAAATCCTGACTGGCTCATGTGGCAAGATTTCCTCATGTAGTTCAATGCTATGAATTGATATTAGAGTGTTCTTGGCACTATGACTTTGATACGCAGAGGATTGTTAGCACTGGTGGGAGAGTGTTGGAAAACTTTAAACCAGTTTCCATTGCCCAGGCATTTGATATGCCAGACTTGCCATGTGTGTGTGCCTTAGACATGGACTTAGCCAAGACTTATTATGAGGATGAACCTACTAAAGCCCACCAGATGATCAATTCCTGGCTGGAAAAGATGAAATCTCATTTCTCCAAGCTACCTAAGCAATTACACGGGGTCAAATTCAGACAAGATATATATGATGCAATCACACTATTGAGCAGGGTAGCTGGCTAGAGGAGTGTTGGGGCACTGGAGAATTGGATGGTGCACATCATTAATAAGATTGAGCAAGGAATTAATTACCATTGGGTAGGGATTATAAGTGCAACGATTGATAGGCAGCTGAGAGATGTGTTGGAGACAAAGAAGTTTACCATTTCATCTTATGTGGTATATGTGCTTGCCAGATTTTATCCATACAGGGGATTGAGTCCAAAAGGAACATTTGGACAGGATGTCATCTATGAGGTATACCCTGAGTTGCACCTAGGGAATCAGAATTATAGAAGAAGAAATGATACATTTACTGTGCATATTACTAGGTTGCTTCAGAACGCAGAACATGTGAGAATTTCTGATGGAGCCAAGGAATTGATTAAAAGATATGGAGCCTAGTTCATACAATTCCCTACCTTCTCCTATATCAGAATTAATGGATGCCCAACCGCTCCATACAGATTGCCTAGATATCCTACCGACCATATCATACTTCTGGAGGTTACCTGACAGATATGTGATTTTGATGCTATTGTTAAAAGAGAGAAGCACAAGATAGGGTTCGGTGGGGATTTTCCCTTGAAAATTGGTATAAGTCAGGTTTTCCCTTCAATCCAATTAGCTCATGCATCAGGGGAGGAATTGAGTACTTATGGTTTCTCTTTCCATTCTAAGAGAGCAGGCTTTGACATCACTGGCAAAGCACAGAAGAAGGCCACTAAAGAATATCATTACAAATATGATCTAGAGGACTACTGGGCGAATAGCAAGTATGACTTTGAGGTGAGAAAGAAAAGATATTCTAGGCTTCCAACTGATGTGATTAGAATGTACAATGTCAAGTTGATTTCTGATCAGTTGGAAGATGATGGAAGTTTCGTCCAGGATCATTCATTTGAATCAGTTAAAGACAGGCCCATTGGAGATATAAACTGGTCAGAAAAGGAAATAATTGATTTGGTGGAATTGATGGCTCCCATTCTAAAATCTACTAAGTCATGGCTGAAACATAAAGTATGGGGATTGGAGAGTGAGAAGGTACCTTGTACTTTTAATTTGATGGGAAATCTGAATGCTCATTCTACCTAGGAGGAGTCAGGAGAGGATGATTCTACAGGAAAAACTAAGGTAAGCTCACCTTTTAAGATTAAAATCAGAGGCCCTAAGGAGAGTGATCCTGAAAAGAAAAGAAAGCCTAGGGGGAAGAAGAGAAGTCATGCTGTAAAAATAGGTAAGTTTTCTGAGGAGGAACTTGAGAAAGCAGAAAAGGAAGACACTCCTCAAGAGCCAAAGAGGACAAGGACAACTAGGGCTTCTAAGAAGAAAGATTAGGAAACTTCTAAAGATAAGGTGGATCCTCATGTGGTTGATGTGGAGAGTTCAGGAGAGAAAACCCAAGTTTATTCAAGAAGGTTAAGAACTCCATCTCCCAAAGAGACTATGCAAAAGGCAGATCATCTTCCAAAGGCATCTACTATGGAACAACAGAAAGATACCTCTCCTTCATTGGGTATACCTGAGTAAACAACTCATGAAGAGCATGAGACCAGTGAGGAGGCAATACCATTTAAAGATGGAGAACTTTATGGCGCAGCTGCTAAGTTTGAGGTAGGACATGTGGAGGTGCATCATTCCCCATTGGTACAGTATGAGGATTCTCCTACAAATAGCAAAGATAATAGATCCCCTGAGAAGGAGGATGTCCTTGTTAAGACTCCATCACCCCTACAAGAGGAGGAGCCAGAGTTGGAAAAAAAAGGTGGTCAGTCTCCTAAAAAAGAAAAGGATGAGACATTAGATCAGCATGAAGAGGTTAAGAAGGATGAAATTCGGGTGGATCCTGTTGTTTTGGATTGGCTAGACAAAGAAATCAGGAGGAAACAGGTCATTGCTGAGGAAACGCCTCTCAACTAGGATGAAATGTTGGCCAAGATTGGAAAGGGAAAGAAGAAGAAGGTAGCCAAGGTGGTTTCAAAGATTGAAAGGGATGAAGCTAGTAATAGGGTTATTCATATTGCTACTCCTGCTGCTGGTAAAAGTAAAGATGAGGTCACCGGGGAGGATTATGATGTACAAACCATTAATCTTGGGCCTACTTCTATGGAGAAAGATATTGAACAATATGAGGGGTCTAGTGCAGTGATAATTGGGAGATTAAGGAAGGAAACATAGTCTAAACATGAGCTAAAGAAGGAGAACAAAAGGCTTAGAAAATGTTTAGAAGATTTAATTAAGCCTTTGCAGTCTTTTCACCCATCCTCCTCTATTGCTGCTAGTTTCTTGCTGAAGGAGACCATTTCTGAAATAGAAAAGATGAAAACTTCTACTCTGGCTATAGTAAATTGGTTAAAGGAGGTACAGGTTAAGGGAGATGATGCAATAAAGGAGAGCCTTTCAACTGGAAAGGATGCAATAAGGGCTAAGGATTTACTAGATTATGTTTAATCTCAGGATAAGGAGGACACTGATCTCTTATTGCAGAAAACCAAAGCAATCATGGAGTATAGTAAGGATCAGCTGGTTGTTGATGGAATCCTTCCTTAATCTAGGGTTAATGAGCCTTGGGAATGGTTTGAAGCCCTGCAAATCAGATAGAAAACCATTAAGAAGATCCACAAACAAAGGAAGCAGATGGATGGTGATTTAACCAATGTTTATGATGGATGCATCACCTTTTTTGAGATAATGACTGGCAAGAGGAAGATCACCCCTAAATACTTGAGCTTAGAGCAATTGAGGGAATGGTGGCATGATGTCTATGCCCATGATATTGAAAATTCTATGACAGGGCACCAATTGGATGATGTGGCTACCTATCTAGCTGTGGTGGATAAGTACTTAGTAGATAAGGGTGATTGGGATACAACAGTTAAGTGGTCAAGGGAAGAAATTGGATCAATTGAATGTCGGCTCAAAATACTACCCTTGCCACCTATTGCTGAGTTGGAGAGGGTGTTTTTGAAGGTTCATGAATTGTTGGATCAGAACAAGGATAAGGGAGGCAGTAATTAATGTCAACTTCATGATTTGTGCTTCCCTATTATTATAGGGCATGTGTTGATCCAGGCTGCATTGAGGAATGTGTCTTGGCCGACCTTGATGATGTATCGACACTTAATGTGTGCCTTATTTTGAAATTCCTAGGGCCGACTTGTTTTGGCTATTTTAATTTGTAAATGTTTGGTTGGGCTGACATGTTTTGGGGATCTCTATAAATGTCATTTGTGCCTCATTTGTAATGGGTTAGACAGATAATAGAGACAAGCTAGATTAAGAAAGAGCTAGAGCATTCTATAGTAGAGATAGTAGTTAGTTCTTTGAAGCAAATGTTGTAACACAGAACAAAGGAATTGTTGCTACATTTTGGTGATTTAATACAATTGAAAGCATTGTGGTTTCTGGTGAATTCTTTTGTGTTATTTTATCTTGCATGGTTCCTATTGTTCCATCCTTTGAAATTGCTTGAAGATAATAGATTTGATGTTAGATTTAGAACTAGATAAGTTTGGTGAATAATGTTCATGGTTTCATGCTTGGAATGTTTGTAGAAATCTCTGGTCTATACTCCCAGTAACTATCTGATTGTAGTAGGCTAGTGAAGTCAACCTGGACCATACATTTATTTGTGCTTAGTTCGATTGTGGATGAATGTCTATGATTTGAAAATCTGTATGCCTTAGAAGATTGCACCTTTTCTTGTGATATTGAATTGTGGGGTAAGCAGGAATTGGTTATTTGAGATTGGTTCATTCCAAGTATTTATCATTTGCATTGTCCATCTTAGAAATAGTTTAGATTTCATTACATCTCTTACACCCTCATCTTTTGTTGTTTCTTTATTATTTGGTTAGATTTATGATTTAAGATCATAATATTGCAAAATATGATAAATTGGATAGATATAGTTTGCTTGTAGTAAGGTCTGATTGTGCTTACCAACATTTTCACATATTATCTATGTTGTTTATGCATTGTCATGACCTGACACCCAAGAGACCTTGGGGTGATTTTTAGCACTTGTTGAAAATTACCTTTCAAGAGAGATAGAATATTGCATTATGTCTGAGTTGTTGCTATGCAGAAAACACCATCAACACATATTATGCCCAAATAATGATTTGCTATTTATGCACAATATTAAATATATATTTTTTTGAAAAATAAATACATAATGATAGTCAAAACTATACTTGTACTCAATTATCACCCATACAAGACTCTGAGTATCCACTCATATTAAACCATGTCCTCAAAACCAAAGACAACATGTGTGCCTATCACCATCAAAGTACAACTCTGAAAAACACATGTAAACTTTTACCATGAAGCACCAAACTGATAATCAATTGTACCATCATAAATATGATATAAAAAATGTACTCCCTCAAGGTTTTTCCTCTTGACTACTCTGGATGCTCATGCAATCGCACCTCAAATCTTAGGCTCCTACAAGTGATCAAACAAGTACCATACTCATCTTGCACCACAAACTAAAAATCTGCCTAATCCACTATGTAGTATGTTGTACATGCTCTCCAACATCTATTTGAAATCAAAAAATTGATTTTGTATGCAAAATTTATGCTCAATATCGTGTACAAGAGAACATCTAGCTTTTAGGCCCCCAAAAATTATTAAAATTGAAAAATCATGGAACCAAACCTTTTCCACTACATAGTTCTTAGAACCACCTTTCCAACGAGTTTAAGAAATCTAAAATATGATATCTTAGGTGAAATGTTCCACTGAATTCATCCCTATCCACCAGTTTCCTCCTCCAACCGCTGGTCACTGTCCAACTACCCACATTCGCCATTGAACCCCTACCAGAGCCCTCTCATTGGTTTCCCTTTCATCGTCGACCCTTGGTTTATCGGCGTTGGGTGCTCCCATCCTTTAGTGGTGCCATTTGCCACCCCAACACCTCTCTACCGCCACTCACTGGGTGGTGAGATTTTTTTAATTTTCTAGCTACCCCCTGGTCATATCAACAATTGGGGGTTGACTTTTTTTTCTCCAGGTGCTAATTTTTTTCACCTATTTATCCTATAGGCCAGGGCTCATAGGGAGATTTTATTCTAAGGACCATAAATTTTCACCACTGTCTTAAAAATTGGGAAACACGATACTGTCGAAAAGGTGATTCAGTGCATTATCCAGTGGTGCCATCTATTTTGCATAATTTTGCTGCCAGTGAAAATGACAATCAAATAAAGTCAGCCCTCCATTTTGGACTCAAAATACAATATCTTCAAATCAGTTTGTCAAAAATTGGTGATTCCAGCAGCATTAGGAAGGTATTATAGTGCTTTTTTTATCAGTCACTTCCTTTCATTCAGTTTCATCTCCAAGTGATTTGCATTATTTTTTTTTCCATTTTTGAGCATTTTCATCATTACTTGGATATCCTGAAGATTGAAGAAGGGTTTCTTGCATTGAGGGACATTTTTTCAGTTGCATATCATTATTTGGAAGTTTCTATTTTCTATTGAAGGTTAGTATCTTTGTAATATTGGAGATTTGTCATAGTTGGTTATGGGGTTTTCAAGTCATCCTTCATTGCTAATGTTGGGAAAGGGAAACTATAGACAATGGAGATATTGCATCATACATCATCTTCAATCACTTCAATTGTTGCCACATTTGTATGGTTTAGTTTCCCCTCCTAATAATTGTATCCAAAAATTTGCTTGAAGTTGTCGAAGGTATGATGTTCTAGGGGTCATTATAATGCATGTTGTTGACGATGTTTTGAAAGCTATTGATCATTGTGATTCTTCTCATACTCTTTGGAATAAGATTTGGGAACTATATGGAGATCTTGATACTCCACCATTCCTCGATTATCATGATTTAGAATATCATATGCCTCTTCATTCTTCAAATTCGGTACCCCATGATGATATTGCTATGCAGGAGTTTGATTGTTTGTAATGCCTTGAATCTTTCGAAGAGGTTGACAAGGTTTCTTTAGGAGATTCTTCTTCTCTATCAAAGATAGTTGATGTACCTTCAAATTCAGTGATTCCTTGTCCAGAGTCATTGATTGAAGCTTCCATCATTTCTATTCATCAGGACATATTCAGTTTACTATACTTGGAATCACATGATGGCTTTGTTTCAGGTATAGAAGACTTGGCTATTTCTATGTAGGTTTGGAAGACATTCTTGAGGGGATATCTCCTCTATGCAGATTCTACTTTGGAGAGTTTTCTTGAGTCTCCATATTCCTTTGTCTCAACCTTGATTGAGGATCCAGAGACTACCTTGGAGGCACTTGTTTTTTCTTCAGAGATTTCATATATGAAAATTCTTCCCTCTCATTTTATTATGGTGTCAGAGTTTCTTTAGACTTCTCTCAGTGGTTTTGAGGACACTTCATTCTAGGGGGGAAATCTAGTCTCCATCTATTCCTTCAATGGAAGGATCATTATATTATATTCTATAGGTTTTATTCAGCATTAGTTTATGCATAGTCCTAGTTTGTCACCCTCTCCATTGATTGTGGCATCTTCATCTTCCTTAGGAAAGGAGACACATGAGCATATTTTAGAGAATTCATCATCAACCATATTCATTCTTCCTTCCTTCAATTCCTATTTGTAGTGGGAAACATCCTTGCATTTTTACTTGGTTTTGTTTCTTCCGAAAGGGATACAATTTGTTTGTTGACATTGGATCATGTTTTTTCTTTAGACACTTACCATTCTTTTAGGTGATCACACATTGTGGGGGGGATTCTTAGTCTCTCTCTTTCCCTCTTTTGGGGGGCTATTGATTGTATTGTATCCATGAGATGAATGGTGTACTTGGGGGTATTATGGAGCCCTCCATCCTTCCTCACTCATATTCTTTTCATCCCCTTTTTGGAGAGATGTTTTCTTCCCATTGGGTTTTCCCCTTTGCTCCATTTTTTGGGGATTAGTTGCATATCATCATCATTTGTAAATGGGTACCTAAAAGTGCCATCATGTTGTGGGGACCCATCATTCCATCATTGCATTATCTTTTCCTCCCTAAGTTGCACTTATGGGGGGGGTGTTGGTGTAATTAATATTTAATTCCACTAGCATAAGTTTACTTAGGCGTAATATTTAATTAATTCTTAGGTTGCATTTACTAGGAAATTAGTTAATAATGGGGCCATACCCCTTCACATGTATTTAGGATAAAATATTCCTTCTAGAAGATGAGTTGTCTTTTCTAGAAGCCTTATCCCATCTTAATGTCATTCTAGGTAGTTAGTTAGGGTTCACATGTTATTATATCATGACATATGTCAGCATCATATAGCTTACTACATGTCTCTCTTGCCTATATATATGGGGAATTTGTACATTGTAACATATCAATTTCTCATAATAAAATCTCATTGCATGCCTAAGTTGCAACACTTTCTTATTCATATGGATGGAGCTATTTGTTAAGATCTTTTGAAGTTTTTTCCAAATTCATTAGAATTCCTATGCATTCATATTCTCAACACTAAGCTAGATGTAGGAACATATTCAAGCCTCTGGAAGAGAGGGGGAGTATCACTCAGGAAAAGAACTTGGTCTGGTAACCCTTAATGAGCCTAACTAAACATACACACACTCACGTCATAGATTGGTTTAGTTGAATCAAGATAGTTTGGAAAATGGTAAGTAACCTTCAATCTTGGTTGTGAATGTTTTGTATTGGTTTATGATCTTGTTCTATGAATATTTTTAGTAGGGATATGTGGTTGAGTTTTTATATTGAGTGAAATTTATTCTTTGAGTGTTCATGTTTATATGTTAATTGATAAGTTATATACTTAGAATGTATATATGTATATATGTACATGTCTATGATAACTCATACATGTGAGTATATGCATGCATGAGTATACGTAGGGAGACATACTTACGCATGCTCATGAACTGATAACTAATATGCATGAGTATCAATTGGACAAATGCAACATATATACATTTATATATGTATATACACTTTTTATATATATGTGATCGATGGATATACAAATATGTGTTTAAGTATGGATATTAAAATAATGTTATATATATTAATGTATATGTATATAATTACATTAATGTAAATGTATATACATACATATATATATATATAATTATTTTAATATATGTTTTATATGTTTATTTAATGGAAATTGATGTATCATATAATCATGTGAATATAATTATATATATACATTATGAGATATATATGTATATATATATTAATATATACATACTATATATATTGTTTGATCAAATTTCAATAATGAGGAGGTCAAATTTCAATTATCAACAAGTAATATTTCACTCTTTATCCAAATCTCTCTCCCTTGAGCTCAAGAACCACATCTTTACCTATCCATCCTTATCTCTCTCTCTCTCCCCCCCTCTAATTCTCCCTATCTCACTTCTCTCTCCCTCACTCCCTCCTCTCTCTACTTATCTCTATCTCTCTCCCTCTCTAAATCTCTCTACATATTCTCTCCCTATCCTTCTACATCTCTCTTTCTCACTCTCTCCTTCCCCCCCCTCTCTCTCTTTCCCCCTCTCCCTCCCTCCTTCCCTCTATACTTCTCTTTGTTGCAAGTATGAAGGTGTTGTCATTGATGTCAATAAGCTTGTGTTGTCATTAGTGATAGTTTGACAGTTGTGTAGTGGTTGAGAGATATTGTTGCTTTGATTAGTTGAATTATGTTTCCATTAGTTGAGTTGCTGATGTTAACCTTTGGTGTTACTTTGATAAGCTTTTGTTTATGGTTTAGATGTCAAAGGTATTGAGAAAATTGATAAAATAAGGAAAACAGGATGTTGCAGAAGTGTTCTGGTTTGCAAAGTTGTTCTAGTTTTTCTTCATATTTCTTCTAGGTTGAAGATTTTCTTGTGTGGTTTGGATATGGTGGTTAGAGGTATTCAAAGTTTCTATATCCAGAATTTGGACTTTTGGATCAATGTGTAGAGGAAGTTATGTTCACCAGTGTGTGAACTGGTTTTGCAATGTTAGTTATAGAGGTTTTTGAGAGAATTTTTTTGCTTCAAATTTCTTTGTAGTTGCTCTTTAGGTATTGTGATTCTAAAGATATGTTGATGGTGTTGATTTATTTCCCATTTCGAGAGGATTCATAGTTTGGTACTCTGGATGTTGGATTTTAGTATTGCATTGTTTGACAGTGTAGTCTGAGTGTACAAGCTATGTACATTTTGAAGGTACAAATTGTGGCAAAGGATTTTGATGAATTTTAGGGTGATAGAGGAATATTTTTTATCATGATGAAATGTGGTGTGTGATTTTCAAGTCATCTTTGGGTTGAGGATGTGTGTAATTCAAATTTTAATGGTGTTTGCACACGTAACGATTGACCTAGTGTTTACACTACATTCAAAGATATTTGAGCATTAATGAAGGCATAGCATGGCATGTGAGAGTCATTTTGGGTCCTAATGAAGTATTGTACTAGTCCACTTTCATTCCTATCAACCATGAGAATGTTTAGTGCCAACCTATTTTGAATTTGTAAAGTGTAAGGTGGGTGTAGTTGACTTGAAGATGTTTTTCAAGTTGAGGGTGGTATGAATGCAAGGTGAATTGATGTGAGATGAAGCAAGTGGAATAGAGTTGAGTGTTGAGTGGTGAAATTAAGTGTAGAGTTGTAAAATGTAGTGTGAGCTATAATGCAAGATTTTTCAATGCAGTGTGCTGAGGTATCTTGATCTTCTAAAGACTGCAAGTGTTGTTGAAGCTATGGTGATGGAATCTCTGTTACATTGAGATCATGTTCTCTGTATAACATTCTATCTTATCCTCTTCTTTCTATTCTAGTAGTGAGCCTTTTTGGACAATGCATCCTATTCTGGTAGTGAGCCTCTTTGTAGCGGTTTTTGTAATTACTTATATTGTGCTATAATCCTCCCTATGGTTTTTACCTTTTATGATTTTCCACATAAATCTAGTGTTCCCTTGTGAATGCTGCTAGTTGTTTCAGTTTATGTTATCTGCTTTTCATGTTTAAACATTATAAAAAATTAAGGGTTTAGTGAATGCATGTGGATCTGATTATTGTTCTGGGTTTTAATATTTTAAAATTGATACAACTGATTCACCCCCCTCTTAGTTGTCTTGTTCATTCAACACTCTCTATCTCCCCTTTCTCTCTCTCTACCTACCTCTCCATCCATCACACCCTACCACTCTCTCTACACCTCTCTATCTCACCTTTCTCTCCCTCCCTACCTCTCCCTCCCTACCTCTCCCTCCCTCCCTCCCTCACTCCCTCTCTACTTATATCTATCTCTCCTCTCTACCTCTCCTTTCCTCTCTACTTATCTTTATCTCCTCCATCCCTCTCTCTACATACCTCTCCCTTCATAACTCTCTCTATTTATCTCTATCCCACATCTCTCTCCCTCCCTACCTCTCCCTCCCTCTCTACTTATCTATATCTCCCCCTCTCTACCTACCTCTCCATCCATCTCTACCTACCACTCTCTCTCTATTTCTCTCTATCTCACCTCTCTCTCACCTCCCACTCTCTCCATGCATACGTCTCCCTCTCCTTCCCTCTCTACTCTCTATCTCCCTAATCCATCTCTACCTACCTCTCCATCCATCACTCCCTACCAATCTCTCTACACCTCTATCTCACTTCTATCCCTCCCTCCCCATTCCCCCTCTACTTCTCTATATCTCTCTCTACCTCGCCTTCACTCTCTAATTATCTTTATCTCTCCTTTCCCTCTATCTACCTCTCCCTCCATCAATCTCTCCCTCTATTTGTCTATTTGTATCTCTTTCTTTCTCTCTCTCTCTCTATCTCACCTATCCTTACCTCTTACCCTAGCTACTATCTCTCTCCCCTCCCTCCCTCTACCTCTTTCTCTTACTCTTTATCCCTCCTCCCTCCCCCACTTTCTCCATCAATATCTCCTCTTTATCTCACCATTCTCTCTTTCCTTATCTCTATCTCTTCTCTATCTCACCATTCTCTCTCTACTTATCTTTATCTCACCTATCCCTCTTTACCTCTCCCTTCTTCCCCTCTCTTTCCTACCCTCCCTCCTTCCCTCTATCTCTATATCTCTCTACTTCTCTCTATCTCACCTATCAATCTCTACCTACCTCTCCCTCTATAACTCCCTACCACACTCTCTATTTCTCTCTATCTCACCTATCTTTCACCTCCCTCTCTCTCCATCCATACCTCTCCCTCCCTCTCTTTCCTTATCTACTCTTTATCTCTCCTCTCTATACCTCTCCTTCCCTCTCTACTTGGGTGAGTGCAAGAAGTTGAGTCCACTTTTTGGCCAAAAAGTGGAAGTGTTTTCCCTGATTTTCAGAATTTGACACATTTGACCTTAAAATTTGAAGCACTTAGAGATGGAATCTTTGATAAAGTCACTAATCATAAAATGTAGTACTCGGAGTCTAGTTTCCAAATATGTAATTTATTTCAATACCTAGATTGTAAAAATTGAGTTTCAATAGGCGTTTCTAAAAACCACTGTTTAAAAGTCACTTTTTATACCATACCATGCACGTGTACGACATCCATATTTTGACCTAAATTATCATATTTTTCTAAATCCTTTTGGGAAAATATTTTTGACTCACTAAATCTTGTTTTCAATATTTTTTTATAATTTTTTATTGAATATTTTTTTTTTATTAAATATTTATTAGGCATATTTGTCGTTTTGAAAAATCGTCGTGTACGACACACATAAGATGACCTAAAATTATTATTTTTTGAATTTTTTTTAAACTGAAAAGAATTGTCTGAAGTTTGTTCTTGTGCAATCCGTTCGTCAAAATGTTATGTTGATCAAAAGTTATTAAAATACTAAAAAACCTGATAATTCAAGTTTATGGACTAGTTTCATTAGAAATTAATTGAAAAATAGAAAAAATAATCAAATTATTAAAAAAATTACATATTTGGAATCAGCACTGTCTCATCTATAATGGGTTTTAATTTCGTAAAAAAATTCTACAAAATAGATCTTCAAACATATTTCCAAAGTCATTATTTTCCTATGACATTAACAAGACCTTCAAGTTGCAGGTCAAACCAAGTCCAAAGCTTAGGTTCGGGTCCCCAAGCCATTTCCCGAACCAAAAAACAAGCCAAAAAACCTGCTAAAAAATTCATAATTTAAAAAAGGGGATCACGTTTCATTAAAAAAGGGGATCCCGTTTCATTTCATAAAAAACCATTTTTTATGGTTCTATGAAACGGGATCCCATTTTGTAATTCTTCCAAAAATGAAAATTTCCAAAAGTGGAAAGTTTTCAAAACGAGATCCTGTTTTGAAAACTTTCTGAAAATGGAAATTTTTCAAAAATTGGAAGTTTCCATTTTCAAAAATTTTCAACATGGGATCCCGTTTTAAAACATTTTTGAAAATTTTCAAACAGATCGTTTGAAAATTTCCAAAATGGAAATTTCCCGGGATCCTATTTTTAAATTTAGGCTCGAGATCTCGAAGCTAAATGGGATCCCGTTTTTTAGAAATGGGATCCCACTTTTTTGAAATGGGATCCCGTTTTTTAAAAACGGAATCCCACTTTTTAGAAATAGGATCCCATTTATTTAAAAGCGAGATCCCATTTTTTGCAAGCCGAATTCATTTTTTTTCCTAAGGAAAAAACTTCCATGTTTCGTGGACTCAACTTTGTGCACTTACCCACTTATCTTTATCTCTCCTCTCTCTCTCTCCCTCTTCCTCCCTCTCCCCCCCTCTCTCTCTCTCCCTTTGTCCTACCCTTGCCCCCCTCTCTCTATTTCCCTCTCTCTCCTCCATCCCTCCCCCCCTTTCTCTCTCCCCCTATGAGGGGTAAGGGTGTAAGGTTTAGTCTTTAAGGTATAGGGTTGAGGTTATAGGGTTAATTATATAGGATATAGGTATTAGGGTTTAGAATTTTAAGTATAAAGTTTAGGATATAGGGTATAGGGATGAGGGTGAAGGGTTTAAGGTATTAGGTTGAGGGTATAAGGTTAAGTGTATAGGATATAGGGATTAGGGTTGATGATATTGGGTATAAGGTTGATGGTATTAGGTTTAGGGTTTAGGGTTTAAGGTTTAGCGCACACAAGGTTGAATGTAGCTTAAGTATAAGGTTTAGGGTTGAGGTTTGAGGTATAATGTTCATGTTGGAATCAAGGAATACTGAGAGGGGGGGTGAATTAGTGTTCTACAATTTTTAGCTTTATTAATCTACTCTTTAAGGTACTGATAAGATTCAACCAAAATAAAAATGCATGAACATAATACAAATAACCACAACACCATAACACAAGGATTTTTACATGGAAACCCTATTAGGGGAAAAACCTCGATGGAGGTTAATCCACAAAATTATTTGAGTATACTCAAAAAGATGTTTACAAAAATGGGAATGCACTTTCATTCAGGCACACTGCCTAGAGCTCACTACTCAAAAATAGAAAGGCTTACTACCTTACAAAATATTTGGATTAGATTCAAACATTTGAACTAAGAAAGTAGCATCGACAAATGCCTTATTACAGTTCTGGTTAGGCTCATCAATCAATTCTTTGACCTTATGACTGATTCTGCTCTTCTACTCTATTATGCATTAACTTGCATCACAAAATCCTTAATGATCAAGTGAAACTGTGTATAATCACTCTTCAATCCTTCTAATATTCACAACACACACTTACACACACTTCGTACATGCATCAAAATGATATAATTGATCACTTATATATATCTACTACTAAGGATTTAATCACTACATGTCGGCTCCAATAAAATTTGAAATATTTACAAATTGTTGGCTCAAATAATAATTAATTATCAATGTGCACCCAAAAAATTCGGCCACAACATAGTGAGAGCCCAAATCAAAATGCTCGAACACAAAAACACTTAAAAAATTACTCCTTGAATATCCACAACATGCTTCATTCACCAAATCAGCCTTCTTGTGTTGATAAATACAAAATTAATCAACCAGATCTTCTAACTTGCACATGGTTCGATACGAGGCACTAAGATTCATAGATAACGTAGATAATATACCAAACAACCTTCCCTAAGATCCAAAACTCAAAAAGATAACAAAAAATTTGCATATGAATCCATGAACACAAATCTGTTGGATGCTTTGTTCTAGCTTGACCATCTTCAATTTGTCTGCCAATGTGATCAAATGTTGACATGTGGAGAAAATTACTAATAAGGCTTGCCATCAATGACAACACTAGAAAGAATTTGCAGCGTCTCTTGCCAACAATCTCCCCCTTTGGCATTGATGGAAACACTTAGTGAAAAATGACTAAGTGTCAGATTAGTATCAACATGAATACATTGCCAACTTCAAAAATTCAAAAATATCTTCAATCATAGCTCAAAATTACAACTCCCCCTGAGATGAATATACATTTTTCACTGTACTACTCTCCCCCTTTGACATCAATTGCAAAGGCATGAATCCACATACCAAAGATCAAACAAAAACTTCAAACTACATATGTACAAACTTGTCTCTACAACTTACACAAACTTGAAAATATCTACATAATTGGTCTTCAATAAGTTCAAACTTGTGTCCCAACCCTTCTTGAGACTCTCCAAGATAGTCATGTGACCACATAATAGATAAGATTGCATCTATGCAAACTCAAGGTTCACTCAATCACTGACTTCCAAATCTTCTTGTGCTTCCTTCAAAGCATTCAACATTGTTTCCATCTTCAAACCAATTAGGCCTCTAAGCTCACATGCTCTTTCCAAACTTCTATCATTATCATGCTTCAAACTCTTTATCTTGTAAAGTAGGGATATAACTTGTCCTTCTGGCTTTCCAATAGAAACAGTTAGAGGATCAGAGGCATTAGAAATAACATCTAACTCTTTCACATGATCCTTAACCTTTTTCTCATTGTCCTTAGTGAATTTTGACAAAGACAAAGATGACTTATAGATCTTTCCTCCTTTAGATAGAGAACTTTGAACATTCTTCATATAGGTAGCTAGTAACGATTTGTCATTGATTTGTCATTAGCAATCATGCACTTTATCCTATTGAACCTTTCATCATCAAATTCCTTCTATACCTTGACCTCAGCTAACTTCTCAAGGGACTCAAAATGAGTAATTACAGAATTAATAAGCTTATTCAGCTTATCAGATGGATCCTTGACATGAGTTGGCATGATTCTCTCTAAGATTCTGGATGCGAGACTCAATATCTCACTATCTTCAATATTTGATTTCAACAATTCTTCCCTAGCCTTCACCTGTGCAAATGATGCAACTTTCAATTTCTATATCAGAGACAAAGTAGACAAATTAATAGGACCTTTACCCAATTCAAAGTCAAAATCTTCTTGTTGCACTTCCAGAAATTTCTTCACTACCTCTGCAGTGTCTCTTGCTTCCATAGGAATCTCCTTTGCTTCAACCTTCTTTTCTTCAATCATTGTTTGCTCAACTATCGATTCTTGCTTGTCTTTAGGAATTTCAACTTCTCCAGCTATCACAACTTTTTCTTCAACCGACACAACCTTAGGAGCTTCAGTCTCCATAGGTACTTCTGTATCATGCACACCAAGAAGAATCTGATTTTCCTCAACTGTATCTTCTTTTTCCTCTTCATCCACTAGGCTAGATGCAATATCTTCAACATGCACTTCTTCAGAGATAACATTGATTATGTTCTTTAGCAAGAATTCCTTTAGAATTCTTTTAGTTTATTTTTCTACCCCTTGAGTCTGACCAATCATAAGCTTGTTTACTCTTGTTTTTCTCTTGAATCCCTTTTAGCTTCATTTAGAATTTTCTTCATTTCTTCAATAGACATCACTAGACATAAATTTGCAAGAATTTGTTCCCTCATTTTCTCTTCTTCAGCTCTTGCACTTACTCTCCTCATTTCCAAAACTTCATACAGTTCCTTAGGCAACTGATACATGATCTCAACAAGAGTCATATTGAAATTGTTCAAATACTTTATTGTATCCTCCTCAAGAATTCTTTGACCAACACTATCAAAGGTACCATACCATTCACGTAGTGGCTTAAGATTACCATCCTTAATTATGCCTCTCTCAAATTCCTTTACAAACATACTTGGTTTGATAGTTTTCACCTTCTTCTTTGCTTTCTCTTCTTCATTGGAGGGCTTGTCCTTAGTGAATTTTGTTGCCTGGGTGCCCATATGCTTTATTTCACTTACCTATTCATCAGATTCAGTCTCTTCATATTTTGAGACAACATAGAATCTTGTCCTCTTTTCCTTCTTCCTCTTACCGGATGCCTTGGCTTGAGCTTTCACAAGGGTTCACTTCTTTGTAGGACCAGATAGGGGTGCAAAGCTCCTTGTGGATCTAGTTTGGGAAGAGGATGCTACCGGACTAGCAGATTTAGTTCTAGCTAGCTCTTTTTGTGCTTCATCTTCTTCTCTCTTTCTTCTAGCTTCTCTCATAGCTTTTGCAGATATACCCATGCTCTCTGCAAAGGCTTCAACTTCTTTCCTTACTCTTTGGACTATCATTGGTTTCTTCAACTACTCATGCACTTGCATATCTTTTTCTGCATAGGTTCCAAATCTCTTTCTGGTCTGATCCAGAGGCTTACTCAACAAATGTTGTGCATATAGTTCCAAGATGTTTTCCTCAACTTCATAGCCCATTGGCATAATCTAGACCATTCTAGGATTTGCAGCTTCCATCAAGCATTGATCAATGTCAACCATAAAATAGATTGAGTTCTTATACTTCACAATAGAAGTAGGAATTCTTTCTCTTGCTTGTATCTCACTCTGAAAACTCTTGAAATATCCCCAGATAACAATTTTCCTTGTCTTACTATCACCAATGTTGTATAACATGTCTCTAATCTAAACAGCTATAGGCTTATCACCTTTCCAATGCACTTTTCCAACTCTTGGAACTTTATTCATGAAATAAAAGAACAAAAACAAAAAAAAATTACCATACTTAAAGGAATTCTTCTTGTCTTTCTTGATCTTACCAAGATTCTCCATAAGCTAACTTCAAAGTAACTCACATAGGTCATACTTTACATTCTCCTTCACCATCTAATATGTTGCATAGATAGTTGTACCAGATACATAATTATCTCAACTGGAATGATAGATCTTGTAACCAATGACCATAGATGCAAATTTTACATCTACTTCAATGATATCATCAATTGTCATAGCTCTTTTATCAAACACCAAACCAGTTGCATCAGTAACTGTCTGATTCTTCATGGACTTCAAGATCGGCAATCCATAAGAGGAATTTAAACCTATAACAACGCTTATGGCTTCTTTTGTAATCTTGAAAGGTTTACTTAACCACATAAATTCAGCATGAACTCGACTCAAAATATACTAGACCCACTCGTTTTCTTCAAACACAGGAAATTTTGCAATCTACGTGAATTTATTCTCCTCTAGGGTTTTGAATTCAGGCTTTACCTTGAAATCTTCTCCAACTATACAGTTTGTATACAAATTCAACAACTGCAATCTTCCTAACTCCTCAATATTTGCATGAATGTATGCCCTAATGTATTCAATATGCAAGACATTGTACATAACAAATGAAAATGCACCTAAGGGCTCAGTCTCAACAAAATTGAAAGGATGGCACTTGAGTTTCAAGCGGGGTCTATCCTTGACATAAACTACCAACAAAGTAGCCATTTTCACAAATTCACAAGTTCACAAGTTTTCCCGATAAATACCTTTTCACCAGATTAGGGTTTGATCACCAAATTTCCTTCACACTTGAATCTTCACCAAATTTCACCAAAGTTTGCTTCAGAGCTTTCCAAACTTCTTCTCCTCAAAATGCAAAGTGACAAATGAGGGATACAAATGGCCTTTTAACATTCACACACCTAACTTTTTGTCGCAATAAATGCTTTTTCCCTAACTTGTTTGGATACCCTGTTTCCATACTCTGTGAAGGATAACTCTTCTACGAACCTTCAATTCTACATAAAAACTCTCTCCAACTATTACAATAGCATCTGTAGATCATCAATGTATTCACTACACTCATCCACATCCTGGTGTCAATTACCAATAGGGGGATTGAAGGATTTTCTTGACAGCTCCCCCTAGGCTAGAGGCCTAAAACTAATTCCTAGAGGAATTACCAGAAGTAGGATTTATTGTTGTCTCATTTCTTGCAAGAGAGGGACTCTTCTTCACCCATGTCTTCTTCATTTGTTTCCTGATCTCATCTATAGTGACTTTTCATTTTCCCTTTTCATCCTTCTACATGTTTCTCCTTTGATTTATCAGACCCTTTATGTTTCTACAAAATCTAGCAATGTGATCGGATTTGTTACAATTGTAGCACACCAGATTTCTTTGTCTAGACCAGTTGTTCCATTGATTTTATCTTGATCTAAACAAGTTAGCAATATGGCCAAATCTATTGCATGTTTAACATCTAACATCTCTATAAAAGTTGTTCATCAATTTCTGCATTCATTTGACTTATGAACATACTTATTGCAATTAAAACACTGACCAAAAAATGATGGACCACTTGAATTCATTCTACTTCTACATTGAGTAGCCATATGACCAAATTTATAGAAAATAAAATAGTAACCATTGAATCTTTGAGCATTAGGTTGTCTTACCGGATACCTTCCAGCTTTGTTCATCTAATTTTCTTACCTGAATCTCCTTTGTCCAAATCTAGAACTTTCTCCTTCCTCATATCCAAGACCTTGCTTGTCACCTTCAGTCCTCTGACTTTTAATTAGTTCATCAAGCTTGGCTGAGCTAATCTTGAACTTCTCCTTGAATTCATTTGTAGTATCAAGTTCGTCTCTAAGATCAACAATATGCTTTTCAAGTTCTTCTTCATTATTTTTGGATTGTTCCAATTCAAGCTCCAACTGATTGAATACATCAATGATTCAACTACATTATTCATATTTCTCCTTCAAGGACTGAGCAACCTTCTCTTCATTCTTCTTTTTGTCTTCAATCTCCTTTGTCATCCTCATCATAATAGATTACATCTCATGCTTCATGACAACATTATCTCTGGTAAGCTTTTCACATTCTTCTATCTTTTCCTTCAAGGCTTGACTCAATTGTTCATCTTCAATGCTTTTACTCTCTTTTAGCTTGACCTGATCACAAAGTTCTCTTCTCTTCTCCCTGGACTTATTGATTTTATATTTCAAAGAATCAATGAATTTCTCAACATTCATGAGGTTTTCCTGCAATTCCCAGACTTCAAATTTTGACTAATCAAGATCATCTAGGGCCACCAAAATTTGTTGTTGAAGACTGCTTGAATCCATTGACACACTTTCCCGAACCTTCCCCAATATGTTAAACTTCTTCTGAGGAACTAAGCTTTGATACTAATTTTTGGAATCAAGGAACACTAAGAGGGGCGGAGGTGAATCAATGTTATGCAATTTTTAGCTTTATTAATCTAATATTTAAGGTACTAATAGCATTCAACCAAAATAAAAGTGCATGAACATAAGAAAAATAACCACAACACCATAACACAAGGATTTTTATGTGGAAACCCTGTTAGGGGAAAAACCACGGTGGAGGTTAATCCACAATATTATTTGAGTGTACTCAAAAAGATGTTTACAAAAATGGGAATGCACTTGCATTTAGGCACACTGCCTAGAGCTCACTGTTCAAAAATAGAAAGGATCACTTCCTTACAAAAGATTTGGATTAGATCCAAAGGTTTGAACTAAGAAAGTAGCATTTACAAATGCCTGATTATAGTTCCAATTAGGCTCATCAATCGATTCTTTGACCTTTTGACTGATTTTTCTCTTCTGCTCTGTTCCGCTTTAACTCACATAAAAAAATCCTTAATGCACAAGTGAAACTATGCATAATCGCTCTTTAATCCTTTTGATATTCACAACACACACTTACACACACTTCGTACATGCATCAAAATGATATAATTGATCACTTATATATATCCACTACTAAGGATTTAATCGCTACATGTCGGCTCCAATAAAACATGAAATATTTACAAATTGTCGGCTCAAATCATACTTAATTATCAATGCACACCCACCAATGTTGGCCACAACATAGTGTGGACCCAAATCAAAATTCTCAAACAAAAAAACACTTAAACAATTACTCCTTGAATATCTGCAACACAGTTCATTCACCAAGTTGGCCTTCTTGTGCTAATAAACAAAAAATTAATCAACTAGATCTTCTAACTTGCACACAGATCGATACAGGTCACTTAGATTCATAGATAGCATAGATCATATACCAAAAAATCTTCCCTAAGATCCACAACTCAAAAAGATAACAAAAATTTGCATATGAATTTATGAACACAAATTTGTCGGATGCTTTATTCTAGCTTGACCGTCTTCAATTTGTTTGTCAGTGTAATCAAATGCTGACATGTGGATCGAATTACTAGCAAAGGTTGCCATCAATGACAACACCAAAAAGAATTTTTAGTGTCTCTTTCCAACAGTTCATAGTTGAGGGTATAAGGTTAAGTGCATTGGGTATAGGGATTAGGGTTTAGGATATTGTAATGTCACTTTTCCTCTTATGGTTATTAAGTATTAGAAACAATTTTAATATAACAAATATTAGAGTCAACATAATTTATAATAGGCAATATTATCAAAATAAACGTGAATAATTAATGTAAGCTACAAACATGTGTCAATTAAATAATCAACATAGTAAATGGAGTAACACCTCCATATAGATTAATCATATTAACACCAAATCATATAAGACAATATTCCCAATATTATTAAATCAATGGTTCTCAATACTTATCTTAAAGTCATGGAAAGGATGCTATCCAATACTTAGAGGAATTGTTATAGATCTAGGTTGTTTCCTGACACAAACACCCCCAGAGGAATTGGTTCTTGCACAAAACCAACCTGCCTTCATGACATAAACTCAGCCCTGGCTAGGACACTCTCGGGTGTACGTTGTACCCCAAGTTGGACACACCCTTGTGTGCCCCTTTCCAAATATTTAAATTCCCACCTAGACCCTAACCTTCACTCCTTTGTTCCCTTTTAGTTCCTCTTTCCTTTTTCTCTTCTCTCGAATGTTTTTTCCATGTCTCACATGAATGATTTATATATCCTTTCAAGGGGTGGTTTCCAAACCATCACACCCTTTCAAAAAAGCTTTCCTTTTAATAATTATTTAAATAAATAATTATTCTTCCTTTTTAAAGAGTGTTTATAAACATTCTTTATTAATCTCTCTTTTATCCAAAAGATCATAATATCCTTTATTTTATATCTCCCTTTTAATTTTAAAGGGTTATTCATAGGTTTTTCTTCTCTTGGGGAAAAAGTCACATAACAATTCTCCCCATGTAAATTAACTACTGTCCTCAGTAGCATAAGATGCATTTGCATCACAAATCAAAGAAGCACATGATCAATAATTGAAGATACTAACATTGAATACTTGTATTTTTCATAATACTTACTTTATCTACATTATTTTCTTATGTAAATTCACAAGTAATTTTAATAAAATCACTTTGCCAATCCAAATTATGATGAGAACTATATAGATGTCTTATGAAATATACAATGAATTTATAATTGAAAATATAATTATAGTTTATGTACTTATCTTCCTATCCTTCAACTTTATCATTTTACTCACTCATGTAACTCCTTTAAATTATTAAAGTATCAAAATGTAATCACATGATAATTACTATGCATGTCCAATTCTATGTGGTCACTCATAGTTTATAAAATTATAATCTATAAATTCAACATACATTCCAAGATGGTATTCATGCATTCCAAACTACATGAATATCCTCTTTTCATATATCAAAATCAATTTACAAATAGAATCTTAGTATAATAAGGAAATTGTACAAGGTTATTGGGTTGATCAAGTCCAATAGCAAAGTACAATAGAAAATAGAAAAAATTCACATTAAGAACCTTAAGAAAAGAAAACAACAATATGTTATGACTACTCACAAGGTACTTGATAAAAATATTAGGTCCAAATTATTGATATGAATCTTCAATAACCCTATAAGTTTGACAACATAGGAAAACTCACTAAAATGATTTATAAAAGAAACATGTGAAATATTTAAACATCACATAACCTACTTGAATATCCTAGAAAAGGTCAGAACAGATAGCCTCTCCCCCTGTAAGATTTGACATGTCCCCATGTCTAATCCTAAGAGCCTATTTGGTTTCATATCTTATAACAACATGGTGTTATTCTCACAAACTCATTCCAAACAAAATATCAATTTTCCAAGTTTAAGATGTGAATCCAAGGACCTGTGGGTTATGGGCCCATAAATGTAACTTACATAACAAACATATAAAAATCACTCAATATAGATAAAATTATCATGGATATACACAAATCACTTGAAAAAAAGAATACTAATACACTAACTCTTATTCCAAATATGAGTCATTATATAAGAGTGCACTACCTAAATAAAAATATGAACTTAATACTACTATGTTGATCATATCTTAATTTAAATCTTGTGATAATTCAATCTTCCAAGATCTCTATGAATCATCCAAACCTTTACTAAAATTTTATATTTAGGGTTCTATAATGCAAAATTAAGCTTCCATTTTTGTCTAGTGAAACTTAAATAAAAAATAAACCTTGTTATTCATTGTTTGATAGTATGATTTCAATTCAACATGATTCCTAACTATTGAATAGAGGTACCATTTTTGTTTCATGGGTTGGATTTAGTTGCAAATATAATGCTCACATGTAACTCTTTATTTATGAGGAACATTTTTGCATCTATTTGATTTATTCTTTAAGAGATAATTATGCTTCATGATCTCTATCATCCACTTATCTACCTTGCTTCTTGATCAAATATATTAAGATTTGGGTGGCCAACTAAAGCTCTAGATAATAATAATTTAAATAAGAATGTGTCTTCTATTTGACTTGTGTGTGATCCATTAAATTTGTACTCAATGTCTTTTAATAGAGTTTTCTTTATTCATATTATTGAATAATAATTTTTATGAAACCTATGATGTGTCTTCTATTTGACTTGTGTATGATCCATTAAATGTGTGCTCAATGCCTTTTAATAGAGTTGTCTTTATTCATATTATTGAATAATAATTTTTATGAAACCTATGTTTGATTAAATTTGAGAACTTGATCTTAATAGACTTGTGTCTTTCCTAATGGCCAAGTTTGTGATAGAGAGAAAAAATGTTAAACCTTTTCAAAGAGGATGGAACCAAATAATATGTTAAATTAGGTAAGCCACACAACTTCAAGACTCTTGAGATCTAAAGGCTTGTAATACCAATGAATTTATAAAATATGTAGACTAGAATAATGATTTCTACACCTTTCAGTTAACTTGAACAATAATTATGGATCCTCAATTAATGGGATTCAACCTATGTTTGGTCAAGAGGAATTCTATGTAAATGAGAGTAATTTATTTTTTTAAAGATGTATTGCAAGTTATATAAATTTCCAATAAATTTTTTTTTTATGAATTTATTTCAAATCCATCTTAATACTAGAGGTACTTTAAGAAAACAAAAAATAAATGGTAGAAAAATATTACTTGAAATATAAAAAGAATAAGATCAAAGGAAACCAATAATACTTAAGCAATTTCCAACATTTTCAACGAGTCCTTCTTATCCTAGGGATAGCTACAATCGACTTCTAGAGCTAGTAAATAACTATATTGATGAAGCCAATAATCTTGATGGGGCAATATCTAGATCAAAATATATCTTCTTCTTTTGTAAAATTTTATTCTTCATTCAGTCATAGTTCAGTGTGGAATGTTTTCATTTATTTGTCCTCAATACATATCTAGGTTTGTAACAATTTAGGTTCATTTTCATAAGATGCTACTAGAATCTAGATCACTGGTATTGATCCAAGTTCCAACAATTCTCTTTATTAGGATTAGTGTTTCGAGAATAAAGTTATACATTGTCAAAAAATTATAGGCGACATGAGAATAACATGCATGAAGGAGAAGCATGAAGTATATTGCAAGATTCGGGGCATATTTTAGAACCCTAAGATGAGAATAAATCAATCTTCAAAAAAAACATAAGGAATGAAAAGAAAAGAATCTAGAATAGAAATGATGGAACCCATTGTCCCATTATTGTGAAAATGGAAGAGAGTTACAATGGATGTGTCATCAAATTGTGAGTTAGGTGTCCAATCCTTGAAGGATTAGATTAGTTGGAAAAGACACAACGAACTAAGAATGAGTTTGAAGAAGAATGCTAGAGAGGAGGCATTTTTGGAAGAAATTCAATAGTTTTTGGTAATATCCGACAATAATACAAAAATATGTTGATGAAGTGTGAACATCTTTAGTCATCACAAGAAATAGGAAAATAAAATATGCTAATCTGTTTCAATTTTTAATAAACGAATGATCATCAATTTATTTAGGGTTTTAAGCAACACAATTTAAGCAATTAGCTCCAAGATTTTCTGGAGAAGGTCTACTACAAGCCTACAAGAACTAGGGAAAATATAGCAAAGGCTCCAATTACCACGTAGAAACAAGATACATGAATATGTTGGCTTGGGGAAATATTTATGCAACTATAGAATGCAGAGAACTTAAACATACACAACCTTTCCTCAAAACCTTAACATCAACCCATGCAACCTTATAACGAGGAGTGTGTTTGTTCTATCATTTCTAGCTATTATGGTTAAAGAGGTGATAAACTTAGAAAATGTTGTAATATTCATCATTGAAAATGTTCCCAGGTATGCAAAAACAAGCTTTGACGTAGTCATAGCTCGACTGGATTAATATGTTAACGATGTTCCTCTTTATGTTGGAACTACATAAAGCCAATTAGTGTGGCTTGGTTGAGCTCCGAAAGAAGGTTACAAAGGCCATTCAAGGAGTTATTATGATTAAGACATAACTGTTAGATATTGAACCATGATTGGAAAATTTAAATACAGTTTTCAATCGTTGCCAAATGTGGTCAAAATACAACTATCACACATTTGAAGTTATGGTTTGGGTAAGAGAGGTTTCGTTGCCATTTTGGTCCCCATATATGTCTATGCTTTCTATTACAAAGGATTTCCTTCTCCCTATCATAATATAGTGTGTAATATGACTAAACTAGAAGATGTCGATAAGATCAAAGAGTCGTGCTTCCACACAAGGGTTTATACCAAGAATGTGATTCTTGGCATAAATTTTTTTAATATACATCTATATGGATATTTTGGTGAGAGTTTTAAGCCAAGAATGTGACTCTTGTGAATCTATACAACTTTTGGAAAAAGAGAAAAAAGAGACTAGATATAGTGGTCAATTGTGCAAGGAAATCAACGTTCATATACTCAATAAAAAATAAGTGTACTCTATTTAATCTATTTATATTATTATCATTATAATATATTAATAGCATCATCTTAGGCATATGACAAAAATTATGTGAGGAAAATTTATATGTTGGAGTTAGGGTTCATCATAAGTATTTCTTTCTATCTTTTTGTTAGAATAAATTTTGAGAACTAGAGATGGATGCTATTCGATTGAGAAGTTACAGTTAGCCTTGCCCAAATGAAATGTATGAAGTGGACATAGTGATAGTAAAATGATTAAAATTATGAATTATTGAATGGTGATTTAGAAAGGAATGGCACATTCCTACAACGATTCATATTTTATAATTATTATTTTACATTATCAATTTAAGCAATACTTCACGATAAGACTCATATTTCTCTACTTTTGTGATGTTGGATTTTAGTTTGTTCGATCATGATGTTGGAGATATATTGTAGTGATAGAGTCTTTTGAGGGAAGTATATGGAATTTGTTTATTTATTTATTTTTAACTTTTATTAGCTATTATGTGTAATGTAGATTGAATTTCAATTTTATCTTTTCATTTTTTTTCCACTAGTTACACTCTTCATAAAAAATAAAGGCTTTCATCCCTAAATATAATGTTAATACTCCATTTATTTATTTTTGGATAGTTAATAATAATGAAAATTTCAAAGATAGGAGAGCCTGATCATTAGGCTCTGCTACCAAATGTAATATCACTTTTCATCTTATGGTCATTAAGTATTAGCAGTAGTTTTAATATAACAAATATTAGAGTTAACATAATTTATAATAGGAAATATTATCAAAATAAATGTGGATAATTAATGTAAGCTACAAACATGTGACAATTAAATAATCAACATAGTAAATGGAATAACTACTCCACATAGATTAATCATATTAACACCAAATCATTAGAAAATATTCCTAATATTATTGAATCAATGGTTCTCAATACTAATATTAAAGTCATGGAAAGCTGCTATCCGACATTTAGAGAAATGGTTATAGATCTAGGTTATTTCTCGACACAAACAGCCCCGAAAGAACTAGTTCTTGCACAAAACCAACCTTCCTTCACAATATAAACTCAGCCCTGGCCAGGACACTCCCTAGTGTACATTGCACCCCGAGTTGCACACACCCTTGTGTGCCCCTTCTCCAAATGTTTAAATTCCCACCTATACCCTAACCTTCACTCATTTTTTCCCTTTTAGTTCCTCTTTCCCTTTTCTCTTCTCTCCTTGAATGTTCTCTATCCTTGAATTTTTTTTCCATGTCTCACATGAATGATTTATATATCCTTTTAAGGGGCAGTTTCCAAACCATCACACCCTTTCACAAAAGGTTTCCTTTTAATAATTATTTAAATAAATAATTATTCTTGATTTTTAAATAGTTCTTAAACACATTATTTATTAATCTCTCTTTAATCCAAAAGATCATAATATCCTTTATTTTATATCTTATTTTTAATTTTAAAGGTTTATTCATAGGTTTATCTTCTCTTGGGAAAAAATTCACATAACATTTATTGTTTATAGGGTTTAGGGTGTAGGGATTATGGTATAAGGTATAAGGTTAAGGGTTGAGAGTGTAGGGTTTATCGCATTTAAGTGTAGGGTTGAGGGACAATGTTTAGGGTTTAGGATATAAGGTTGAGGGGATAGGGTATAGGGATGAGGGTTGAGGGTGTAGGGTTTAGGGTTTAAGGTATAGGGTTAAGGGTTGAGGGATAGTGTTCAAGGTTGAGGGTATAGGGTTAAGTGTATAGGGTATAGGGGTTAGGGTTTAGAATATTGGGTATAGGGTTGAGGGTATTGGTTTTAGGATTGAGGGTTTAGGGTACAAGGTTGAATGTAGGGTTTAGTGTTTAAGCATATGGTTGAGGGATAATGTTCAATTTTTAGGTTATAAGGTTGAGGGTATAGGGTATAGGGATGAGGGTTGAAGGTGTAGGGTTTAGGGTTGAAGGTATAAGGTTGAGGGTTGAGGGTTGAGGATTATGTTTATAAAGTATAGGGATTAAGGTTTAGGATATTGGGTATAGGGTTTAGGTTTGATGGTTGAGGGTTTAGGGTTTAGTGTACAAGGTTGAATGTAGGGCTTAGTGTTTAATTATAGGGTTAAGGGTTGAGGTTTGAGGGATAATGTTCACGGTTTAGGTATAAGCTTGAGGTATAGGGTATAGGGATGAAGGTTGAGGGTTTAGGGTTTTGGGTTTAAGGTACAAGGATGAGGGATAGTGTTAAGGGTTTCAAGGGTATAAGGTTAAGTGCATAGGGTATAGGGATTAGGGTTTAGGATATTGGTTATAGGGTTGAGGGTATTGAGTTTAGGTATTAGGATGTAGGGTTTAAGTTTTCAGTATAGGGTTGAGGGATAATGTTTAGTGTTTAGGGTATAAGGTTGAGGGTATAGGTTATATGGATGAGGGATGATGGTTTAGGGTTTAGGTTTAAGGTATAGGGTTGAGGGATAGTGTTGAGGGTTGAGGGTATAGGGTTAAGTTTATAGTGTATAGGGATTAAGGTTTATGATATTTGGAATAGGGTTTGGGAGATTGAGAGAAGGAGAGATAGAGAGAATTATATAAGGAGAGATAGGGATGGAGGAGGGAGGGAGGGAGAGGTAAGGAGGGAGAGAGAGAGAGAGGTGATATAGAGAGAGAAGAGAGAGAGATGTGAGAGAGAGGGAGGAAGATGTGGAGATTGAGAGAGCAAGAGAGAGAGGGAAGGAGGGAGGGAGAAGTAGATATGGAGAGAGGGAAATAGAGAGAATTATATAGGGAAGGAGAGATAAAGAGGGAGAAGTAGAAAGAGAGAGAATGGTGAGATAGATTGTAGAAAGGGAAGGAGAGAGAGAAAGATGGGGGAGAGAGGGAGAGAGAGAGGGAAGGATGGAGAGATAGGTAGAGATAGAGAAGGAGATAGAGAGAAGTAAATAGGGAAGGAGAGATGGAGAGAGGTGATATATATAGAGAGAGGAGGGATGGAAGGAGAGAAGTGGGATATAAAGAATGAGAGAGAGGGAGAGAGAGAGAGGGGGGAAGGAGGGTGGAGATATTGAGAGAGAGGAAGGAGGGAGAGAGAGTGAGGTAGATGAGGATATGCTAGATGAATATAAATAGAGAGAGAAAGTGGGTGGGAGGAAGGAAGAGAGAGTGAGAGGTAGGGAGGGAGAGAGGGGGAGATCTAGGGAGGGAGAGAGGTGAGATAGAGAGAAGTAGAGAGGGAATGGGAGAGAGAGGAAGGTGGAGATATTGAGAGGAGGGAGGTAGAGAGAGGTAGATAGGGATAGGTTGTTGGAAAATGTGCCTCAAGCTTACTGACATGAAACTCCTGAAAGGGAAATTTCAGTGAGACCATTTGAATGTCTTACCAACTAGCAGTTGTGTTGTAAACTTCTAAAGTGCTTAGATCGCTGAGACTTTGATTTTGTCTTGCCGATAGGAGTCATCGGCAAGACATGCCTATCACTGTGAGTTTTCCATCTCATTCCACCTGGATAGACCTCTTGCCGATGGGATGGTTCCTAGTGGTTATCGGGGAGACTCGTGGCAATGAGTGACATCAGGGAGAGGCATGAACCTTCAGAGTAACTCATTCTAACAGAATATGTCTCACCAATGGTCTTACACAAGAATGTCTTCGGGGTTACATGAAGACTTGATAAGAGTCTAACCGATGGATGTTTCTCTCACCGATAGTTGTGTATTCGGTATGAACTCTTGGAGATAGCATTTCTCTCGCCAATAGTCTATGTTCGATATGAGCTCTTGCCGATACTATTAGTCTCGTTGGACAGATGTATTCGTATGATGTTTCACCATAGCAATGGTCTTGTTGATGGATCTCCACTGATGAACTTTGGTGTAACCCCTCTTGTTGATGGTGTTACCTTTGCCGACATAGACTGGTCGGGTGACATGAACTCACAATGAAATTGGTGTAACTT
>VDFB02168118.1:211627793-211676587 GCA_007258455.2 Sequoia sempervirens
GAAGGAGAGAGGTGATATAGAGAGAGAGGAGGGAGGGAAGTGAGATAGAGAGGATGAGAGAGGGAGAAAGAGGGGGAGGAGGAAGGTGGAGAGATTTAGAGAGAGGAGGGAGAAAGGAAGTAGAGAGAAAGTGAAGGTGGTGGAAGGAGGGAGAGGGAGAGATGGAGAGAGAGATATAGAATTATATATGGAATGAGAGATAGAGAAGGAGAAATAGAGAGAGGGAGAGAGAGAGATGGAGAGAGAGAGATGGATAAAGAGAATGGTGAGATAGAGAGTAGAGAGGGAAGGAGAGAGAGAGAGAGAGATAAAGATGGGGAGGGAGAGAGAAACACAGTGGAGGAAGAGATGGAGAGAGAGGAGAGAGGGGGAGGGGAGGGATAGATGGAGAGAGAAGTATGGTAGAGATAATGAGAGAGAGGGGGAAGGAGGAAGGTGGAGAGATTGAGAGAGAGAGGAGGGAAGGTGAGAGATAGGTAGAGAGGGATAGTTTAGTTAGAGAGAAGTAGAGAGGAAAGGTGATTGGGATGAAGGAAGAGATAGAGGGAGGGAGGAAGGTGGAGAGCTTGAGAGGAGGGAGGGAGAGAGAGATAGGTAAGATAGAGTGAAGTAGAGAGAGAAGGTGGGTGGGAGGAAGGAAGAGAGAGGGGGTAGATAAAGAGAGGGGGAGATAGAGAAAATTAGAGAGGGAAGGAGGGAAGGAGGAAAGGAGTGAGGGTTGGAGGGAGAGAGAGAGAGGTGAGATAGATATAAGTATAGAGGGAAGGAGAGAGTGTGAGAGAGAGGTCTAGAGCATAAGGGATAAACAATGAGTGAGATAAAGTGAGAAAGATGATACAACTTGCTAATTACTAAAATTTGACCTCCTAATTACTAAAATTTGACATGTTGATTACTGAAATTTTGCTAAGTATAAAAAATTGTAAGATCTTCCAAAAACTAGAATTTAAATTATAACTTCTAGAGATCTGAAACACTCAAACATCCTAAAAATACATACATGAAATATAACTTAAAGTATAACAAGGTAAATATCCATATGTAAATGCAAACTTATACTTTGAAATGTTTATTTCATGTATATAATTTCTATGAAAGATAAGAAGAAGAAAGAGAAAAAAAAGACAAGAAAAAATTTCAATGTAGACCAAAACATGAGCACATTATAATGTGCCCACGTTTTGGAAATTTGCTCTTTTAAATTCAAACAACACATGTTTTGTGAAATTCAAGCCATAATGCGCTCACATTTTAGCTTGGTAACGACTGAACCTAGGCTCGGTCACTACCAACCTATAACGCAAGCATGTTTTACTATAACATGTTTACGTTTTCACTATTTCAAGATGAAAAAGTGAAGTGGCCACTTTTTGGCCCCCATACTTTTGCACCTACCCAATTAAAATAACCTTTATTGGGTTAGTCTCACTACCAGTGAATGATATGAATAATATTTCCCAATATATTATGAATTTAGTGTATGAGCGGTTGATTTGGAGATATGGTGACAAATAATGTGAAAAAGAAGAGGGGAATGGAGGTTATTATGTTATGTTTTAATTTTTTTTTTTAGTGATGTCCCCTAGTCTCTCCATATGCTCAGACTTTGTCAAGGTCCATGTGTTTGCTAAATCTTGAGTTGGGTGTTTTATATGTGTGAAAATTATTTCTTTGTTTCATGTTTTAAGGATTTTCTGTTTGTACCCAATTTCATTGGATACCTCCTAGCTCAAAGGTGGCTTGCATCAAGCTTAGGATGGGTGGTGAGCATACCCTTGATCTTGGAAATTTTTATGTCCTTTTGTGCATATTGGGAAACCATGAGAAAACATGTCAATTTTAAATAAATTATACTAGTATCCTTTAAGTATTATTGCATGAGAGATGTGTGAAACTAACTTAGTGAAAGAGAATGCAATCTTGGATAATCACGACAATCAATTTTTTTCCTCTCCCAATATCTCTCATATTTGTGAAGAAGATATTTTGGTGTTAGAGGAACCCATTATTGAGAGCCATGAGAATCCTATTTGTTTCTCTTCTCCTTGGAAAAACATTATTTATAAATAAGACAATCCATCCATTGGTAACTCCCCTACTTGTGATGAAGTTATTTTAGAAGATCCAACCATTGAATGTCATGAACATCTAGTTTGTAGCTCTGCTAAAAACTCTCCAACTAGGGAAGATATCATGGTGCAATAAAATGACAAAATTGAAATATATCTTTCAAACAATAGTAATGTGGCTTCATTAGATAAGGATCATAAGATAACATTAGACTATACTTCATTAAAAGATCATCAAAATAAGGATAAGTCTTTTGAGGTTTTGAACATTAGATATCCATTGAGTTCTCCTGCATGTCCTCTAATTATTGGACCTCCTAAGTCATCTCCTAAGCCACTTCTTACCCTCTATCCACCATGAAAAAAACACCAATTTCAAAACAAACCCATGCACATCCTTGAACCACCTAAAAAGCAACCATTACGTCTAGGAGCTATCTTGAATTTTACAAGGAAAATTTCTAGTAATGGTGTTTCACAACAACTGCATTATAATACCATTGCTCACACATATAATACAAGGAATAATAGACAACCATAAATCATTCCCATTTCATTACCATTACTTGAACCATATCTCCCACTTGCACCTAATATCTTGCAACATAGTGGAAAGGAGTATGATCTTCTAGAACAACTTAAAAACACTCCTACTAAGATATCCTTATGGGATCTTATTCAAGCCTCACCTAATTACCATAATATGCTTCAAAATGCATTGCAACAAGTTGTGGTCCCCCCTGGTGCAAACACAAATGATGTGGCAACCCTAATTCAAGGAATGAGTTCAAACATTGTTTTCCACCAAAGTGAGCTACCTCCTTTGGAAGTGCAAAAGAAAAATGAAGCTCTCATGATAATAGCTATTATTGATAGGACTAAGATAAAGAGAACCCTTGTTGACAATGGCTCAAACCTTAATGTGTGTAGCATAAAACTTTTGGATGACATTGAAATGGATAAGAGCATGATTGAACCTGAATTTTTATCTATTTTTGGATTTGATAATGTAGGAAAAAAACCGCTGGGTGTGATCACATTACATATTAGAGTTGGAAAGGCCACATTGCAAACTCCTGTCCATGTTATGCCTCAAGATATTTCATATAATATTCTCTTGGTTAGACCATGGATTCATGAAGTGCATACAGTACCTTAAACTCTTCACCGTATAATGAAATATGTTTACAACAACATGGGTTATATGATGAAAGTTGACCCTGAACTAGAAAGTTGTTTGCACACTGAGAAAGACACAAAAAGTCCTTTGAAAACATTGACACCAACTACACAAGTGGAACCCATGCAAGAGGAACAAAAATAAAAGAATATTGAAGAAGTCACGCAATTATTGGATGATGATTGGGGTTCCTTGGATTTTACACCTACATTCATGCCCAAGAAAACAAGATCATAACAAAAGAGTCTGAAAAGGAAAAAGAATCAATGATAATGCTAACAAAAAATTTGAAAGAACCTTCAAAAGAATTCACTTCAACCACTTTAGAAGAAGAAATAAATTACAAAAAAAACTTTGATGAAGTTGATTATGAACAACCACTTAATCTGAAAGAAATGGAAAATATTTATGGAAGAGGTTACGAAATTTTGAAATAACTTAGTTATAGTGGAAAGGGATGTGGTGCTAGAGAACAAGGTATTTGTGTCCCTATAGAGCCTAAAATACAATAAACCACTAATTTTATTGGTTATTGTCCTTTGAAAGAAAAAAAATTCCATTCAATATCAACACTATTACAAAAGATTATTCTAAGCCAACTTTAACCTTGGTGCATCCTTAACTGATAGAAACAACTAGTGGTCTTGGTTATTGTACCTCATAAGAAATGAAAGAATCAAATAAATATTTGCTTAATATCAATCTCATCATGTAAATAAATCCTAGGACACCTTCCAATGCATTTCTTAGTAATGATTTAAGTTCACTAGATTTTATAGCTTCCTTTAAGGGAGAGAACAAAATCTCACAATCTAGAGAGTCTTGTGTATGTATGATACCTTGTACTAAGAAAGATATATCCTTTTCATAAAATATTTGATCAAGAGAGTATCTTTTCAAGGCTTCTCTAAGTCCGCTTGATATATCTCCCTCCAAGAACATGAAATTTTTTACAACAAAAGTTCATTTTGTGCATATCATAGAATTCATGGTCATTCTACTAATGAATGTAAGGATTTGAGTGATAGAATTCAACATCTTAAGGATCTGGTGCTCTTCCTTGTGTTGATGTACTTGTTTCCTCTAATTGATACTATTTTTCATCCTATCATGTTGCTCATCACTATGTGGAATTAGTAGATTTATGTGTCTTGCTCATTTTCATTGATGGTGGTACAATGTTAGGTGCAACCATATCTATCTTACCAGCAACATGATAATTCTTTTTGGTTTTCTTTGTCTCTATGATTGGGGGGAAAGGATAATTAGTTTTTCAAGGTGTGCATTCTTCTCAAGGATCACCTATTCCTCTATTTCTACTTAAAATATGAACATAGTACGTATGTTGACATTTTAAGTAGGGGGCATATTGTCCCCCATTCATTGTTTGCATATTCCCTTCTTAGTGATGATAGTATACACCTCCTAGAAGATGTGAACTTTTTATTCAAAGTGTGGTCTTCTCAATTCATGTGATGTGTATTCTTCTTGGTGACACTGGATTTGATTTCCTCCAACATTGCAACCTTTATGAGCATATGCCATTCCTCTTAGTGGTAATGTTATGGATTACATTCCCTAGGTTGTGAATCTTTTATCCTCGACTAGTCCTCTCTTGGAGACATTAAGCACAATGTTCCCTAAGGTAAGACCCTTAATGAATTAATTAAAACCCCTTCGAACATGTCTTATCCTATTTTCATTTTTTTCATTAGTGTTTAGCATAACACAACTTGCTAACCTTGTGAAGCTCGAAGTCACAACCCCTTTTTCAAGGCCACCAAGCATAACACACCTTGCTTGCTAGTGGAGCCATGTTTGTTCATAAGTGTTTAATATAATGCAGCTTGCTAAGGCTTATGAAGCTCAAAGTTCATATTGTGTGGTGCCTTACTAAAGTTATCAGAGGTATAAATTTGGTATGGTTATGGGAGCCTAATAATATTCTCTCATTTTCCACTTTTAGAGGCTCACCTAGTGGATAGTATATTTCACTAGTCCATGTGAGTGTGTATTGTTGTTTTCATAGTGGACAACGAGTTCCACTTGTAAACATTTTTGGAAAAATAACTAAGGCTTGATCCACATCGATTTGGAAAAATAGTCGAGGCTTGATCCACTCCTTTTATTTTTTATTTTTCTTTCTTTCTTTGAGTCTTTGATATTGTATGATTGAGTATCTTGTAATTGTTGCATATATATATTTAACATGGGCATGTGTCTCCTTGTGCCTTTGTTGTTTTTTCCATGAGATCTTAGACCTTGGCGGCTTGATCATCCTCCTTGACCTTTTTCATCTTATCTTTCCAAAAATTGTACAATTAGACCTCTCTTGATTGTCTACTTTAGTGTGAGTTTGATGCAAGATCATCCTCTCACAAAAGTAGGGGCTAAATGTAGTGTAGAAAAATGTATCCCTTTACATTTTCACACTTTTTTTGGGCCTTACTAATTAAAATGGGCTTAATAATGCCTTAATTTAGTGTTGAAACTATATCCCTTTACATTTTCACACCTGTTTGGGCCCTTTTAATTAAAATGGACTTAGTTAGGAAGGTGTATGAGCTCTGCTAGGGTTTTCTTATGTTTGTGGTCATTCTTGGCCCCTCTTATGCCATATTACGCTCTTTGTGCAATAATTTTCTCTTTTCTTATGTGTACAACTGCATTTACTGTGGTTTTTTTGTTTTAATATACCTTCAACCAACTCTAACCCAGAAGTTCATGCTAGTGTTGGAGGTTCAACAGCTCTGCTCAATGGATCCTTCTCTGAACAAATGACCCTAAAAATTTGTTCCAAAAGTGTTTCACGAGATAAGTCTTTTGACTCCCTAGCTGATGTGGTTTTACCTTTGCCTGATTTTGATTCGATTTGTCAATGGCTTGAGCAACATACTCTTGTTGGGTATTTTTTTGGGAGGAATCCCCTTGAATGTGTGCTTAAAGAATGGGTCAACAAGGCTCGGGTCCCTCATGGGGTATGCCTTGTTATGGTCCAAAATTTAACCAAGGTTTTTTCTCTTTCGCTTTGCGGAGGTCAGTCATGTTCAGTCAATCCTGAACCATGGTCCCTGGTATGTCAAGTCTTCTTTGTTGGTTTTCCAGTCATGGACCCGGGACTTCATTATCTCAAATGATACAAAGTTGCAGGTCCTAGTCTAGATTGAGTTTCCAAGTTTTCCTTTGCCTTGTGTGGCTTTTTTGAGTCATATTGATGAGGGCCACACTACCCAAAACCCACAAAAATTAGAAAAATAGATACCAACACAGAAAATGCGAGACAAAAAAACAACCCAGTTCAATTATTTTTAGACAATGAAATTACATATTCAAAACTTACATGCTACAACCTAATGGGCTTGATTCATTACAACAAAATCAACTCAAAAAATAAAATCTATTATTTAGAGCCACAATCTACACTATTAGGGCCACCTTCTACAACCCCCACTTAACCCTTTTTATTTTCCCCAATAATTGCCATAGAATGTTCTAGAAAGTACAAATTTCCCCTTTTGTTTTGGCACCAAAAGTCTCGTCATTCGATTTCTAGCCTAGGACGAAATTTTTATGAAATTCACTTTTTAGAGGATCAACTTTGTGGGGCCATAACTTTTGATATGGGTGTCTGATTCACTATTATTGCATATCGTCAGAAAACTCTTGACAAGCTCTACAACATGTGAACCACCATAGGTTGGTTTGGCCACTTTTTGAGCCATTTCAGGGCCTCTAAAGTTTTATATCTGAATTTGAAGCTACATTGGAGAAATTTTCTGGGATGAAAAATTTAATTTCTTCCAAACTGATTAGGCTATTGAGGTGATTCTTTCACAACTAGAAATATTTTTCTGATCTACTTCTTGGGGTAAATTTTCATGTCCATACAAGCCCATTTTTTCCAACTTACTAAAAATAGTAAGTGCTTGTTTTTTGCTATTTTTGATGTATGACAGTCTTATATCCCCTAAGTACCATCATGGGACTCA
Source organism: Sequoia sempervirens (assembly GCA_007258455.2). NCBI lineage: Eukaryota > Viridiplantae > Streptophyta > Pinopsida > Cupressales > Cupressaceae > Sequoia > Sequoia sempervirens. The sequence goes on from VDFB02168118.1 coordinate 211,635,032, forward strand.
AAAAAACTAAAGAAAATAAATACTTTATTTTTTTATTGGTTGATGCAAGATTTCCCTATACCACTGGATGCTCCTACATCAGACACCCAGGGTAATTTGAAAAGTGACCCTGTCAATTCTTAGGAGTTATAGGGAAACCTAGATGGTTAACCTCAGCCTTAGATATCTATGATGAATCTTTAGTAGGCCTTCCTCTCCATTTCACTAAGTACTCTACATATTGTTTGTTTCTTGCGTTTCTACCCACACGGTTATCAAAGATTTCTTCTATCTCTTCCTTCTCTGAAGTAGGTGTTGGAATTTTCAACTATTCATTTATCAGACCCTCCTTTATATCACCTTCATGATACTCTATCAAATCAGAAATGTTGAACACAGGAGAAATGTTTATTCCACGAGGCAACTCTACCTCATAAGCATTTCCTAAATCATGCTTCTTCAGGATCTTGTATGGTCCAAATTTCTTCATCTTTAACTTGTTGTATGTACTAACTAGAAAAGTTTCCTTTCACAAATGAACCATGACTTCATCTCCTACCTGGAACTCCTTATACCTCCTTTTCTAATCTGCTTGAGCCTTATATTGTGAGTTCATCTTGTTGATGTGTTTCTTCAATTATTCATGCAAATTCTTCAGGTGCTTAGCAAAATATCCAGCCTCAGCATTACTCTTCTCCCTCTTATCCATCTTTCTTAGTTCAGAAGTAGTTCTTGGACTATTCCCATATATAATTTGGAATGGTGATTTACCAGTGCTCCTATTGATGGAATTTTTGTAAGAAAATTCTGCCTATGGTAAAATCAAATCCCATCCCTTTGGTTTATCTCCTACTAAGCATCTTAGCAGGTTTCCCAAACTCCTATTCACCATCTCTATTTGTCCATTAGTCTATGGATGGTGTGCAAAATTGAACTTCAAATTTGTCTTCAACTTCTTCTATAATGTCCTCTAGAAATAACCAACAAATTTGGTATCTCTGTTTGAAACTATTCTCTTTGGTAGACCATGTAGTCTCACCACCTCTCTGAAAAAAACTCTACAACATGAATAGCATCACTGGTCTTATGACATGGAATGAAATGTGCCATCTTTGAAAATCTATCCACCACCAAAAATATGGAATCATGCCCTCTCTATGTCCTTGGCAAGCCAAGAACAAAATCAATGCTAATATTCTCCCATGGCCTCTCAGGTACAGGTAATGGCTGATACAATCTAGTATTCTAACTTGTCCCTTTCACCATTTGACATACTCTACAACTTTGTACAAAATTATTCACATCTTGTTGTAATTATGGCCAATAATAATTCTCACTGACAAGAGCAATGGTCTTATCTCGACCAAAATGTCCAGCCAATCCTCCACTATGCTTCTCCTTGATTAGATTTTCTCTCATAGAACTCCTTTGAATGCACAATTGGATTCCTCTAAACAACATCCCATCTTGTATTAAGAAATCTAACCATCTCATCCTATCCAATGTAACAGGTTCCAAATAAGCCTTCCAAGCTTTTGCAAAGTTTGGATCTTTTGGATACAAACTCTTGAGTTCAATGAACCCAACAACCTCTATATTCATCTCTATCAACAAATTTTTCCTTCTACTTAAGGCATTTGCAACTTTGTTTGACCTTCCACTCCTATGCTTCAAAACAAAAGTATAACTTTGTAAAAACTCAACCCATTTTAAGTGCCTTTGATTCAACTTTCCTTGACTATTGAGATACTACAAAGGCTGATGATTAATATATAAAACAAATTCTTTTGGCAACAAATAGTGTCTCCATTTCTTCAAAGCTTGAACTATAGCATAAAACTCTTGATCATAGACAAAATATTCTTCTTAGCCTCATTTAACTTCTCACTAAAATAGGCAACAGGCTTACCTTCTTGACTCAAACAACTCCTATGGCAGTGCCACTAGCATCACAATCTACCTAAAAGACCTTATTGAAATATGGAACTACAAAAATAGGTTGCTCTATAACATTCATCTTTAACATATCAAAAAATTTGGTTGCTTCTGTAGTCCACTTAAACTCTTTTCTATTCCCTCTCATCACTTCACTTAGAGGTGCACAAATACTACTGAAATTCTTTAAAAAAATTATGTAAAAACTTGCTAGACCATGAAATGATCTTACCTCTATAACACTCCTTGGAGTAGGCCATTCGATGATAGCTCTCACCTTCTCTGGATCTATTTTGAGACCATTTGCTGAGACAACAAATCCCAAATACACCAACTCTCTCTTCACAAAACTACATTTCTTCAAATTAATCAACAACTTCTCCTCCCTCAGTTTCTCAAGAACTCTTCGGATACGCATCAAGTTCTCCTCCAATGTCTTACTGAAAATTAAAATATCATCCAAATAATCAATAACAAATTTTCCTAAAAATTATTTCAATACCTCATCCATAAGCTACATAAATGTGCTTGGTACATTGGTTAGCTCAAAAGGCATGAATAACCAGTCGTACAAGCCCTCCTTGGTTTTGAAGGTTGTCTTCCATTCATCTCGTTATCTATTCCAAATATGGTGATATCAACTCTTCAAATCTATCTTCATGAAGTACTCAGCTCCAGTCAAACAATCCATAATGTCATCCATTCTTGGAAAGAGAAATCTATACTTGATGGTGATCTTGTTGATGGCTCTAGAATCTATACACATCCTCCATTCCCCATCCTTCTTTGGTGCTAGTATTGTAGGTACTTCACATGGACTCAAACTCTCTCTAATCAATCCCTTCCACACTAACTCTTGCACTTGTCTGTTCAACTCTTCACTCTCTATTGGAGTCATACGATGAGCTACCTTATTTGACAAACTAGCTCCAAGAATTAGATTCATCTGATGACTAATCTTTCTTACAGGAGGCAAACCCTCAAGTACGTTATCAGAAATAATAGCTTGAAACTCATTCCACAAATTTGAAACCTCTACAGGTACCTCAATAGTATCTTCTTTAGCAACTCTAGGGATCAATGAAAAACACATATGCTCATGCTTCATACCTTCTAGGAACTTTCTTCCATCAACCAAAAAAATTATTGCATTACTGCATATCTTTTCCTCTGCCTCCTTCAAGGGCTTCAATTTATGATGAACTCCATCCTTTGTTAAAGAATAGGTGTTGGCATGTCCATCATGCATCACTTTTTGATCAAACTGCCACAGTCTAGCTAACAACATATGAAAAACATCCATATATCACACAATACCTCATCATGGTAATTTCCAATCTTGAACTTTACTATACATTGTTCATTTAGCAAGGCTTTATGGTCCTTCTGCAACCAAGCAATCCGGTATGGTTTCACATGCCTTCTCTCCAACCACAACTTACTAACCATTCCTTCTGAAACAAGGTTATTAGTACTACCTCCATCAATAATAACATTGCAAACTTTACCTTCACACTTACATCTGGTGTGAAACAAATTCTTCCTTTGAGTTGGCTCATTCTCCTCATTCAACAAGGCTCTTCTAATAATAAGAACCTCTCCTCTTTCTACATCCTCAGAATGTGAAGACTCAACATCTTCATATACATGTGCAACTCATGCATTGCCATTAGGTCTTCTATTTTTCCTTCCTTGATGTTGAGGACACTCATAGGATCCAGATCTTCTCAATCCTTGTCCAGATCTTTCCCTTCCTCTTTGGTCTCCATTATTCTGATCACGAGGATGGTAGGTGTTATCTCCTTTCTAGTTCTAGCTACTACTGGATCCTTCACCCTTCTTTTGATCTTCATTTCTACCTCCATATGACTATCCACCGGTCTTTCGTCCACAACCTCCACCTCATTGTTTGTTCTCAAACCTCTTGTTCAACCTTTCTTCAACATTTAGAGAAAAATGATAAGCATCTTCAATGGTGGTCATTCTTACCAGTGCTAATTCTTCCTATATGCTTGGCTTCAACCCATTAATATAACAGGAAAATTTTTCCTTATTCACCTCAAAATGTCTTGTCTGAATCAAGACCTTGTGAAATTCCTGTATGTATTCTTTCATTATCCTTGTTCCTTGCCTCAAGCTCTACATCTTCTTGAGCAGCTCCAATTCATAATCAACTGGAATAAATTGTTTCTTCAATTTTGACACCATTCTATCCCATCTAGAAATTTTATCTTTCCCTTGTCCTCCTCTTTCTAACTGGACCTCTTTCCACCATATATTAGTGTGACCTTTCAATTTTGTCTTTGCACACCTCACTCTGTGAGGATCTTCAATCTCCTCAAACTCAAAAAATTCCTCCATGCCATTGATCCAATCATTCAATTCCTCAAGATTCAGATTTCCACTAAAAGTTGAAACTACCATTTTAGGTCTCTTCCCAATGCTTGAGATCACTCGCAACAATCTTGTTTCTCCAAGATCCATTGGATCCTACTCTTCCTCTTCCATTTCCTCCTCTATTTCATCTTCACTTTCATCTCTGTCTTGTTGCACATCTCTTCTTTGAACCTCTTGTTGCAAGGTTTCTAATTGTCTTCTAAGGGATTTGATTTCATCTCTAGGTGGACCTCCTCCACCCTGGTCTCCACCTCTGCCATACTAGGCACGTCTTGGAGGCATCTTGAATTCAACCCACACTCACAAGTCCTACTGTAACTGCCTCACATTCGGTGCTCTATTACAAGCTCAGGAACTCCTAATCTGATACCACTTGATGAGGGCCACACTACCCAAAACCCATAGAAATCACAAAAATAGATACCTACACAAAAAATGCGACAAAAAAAAACCCACTTTCAATTATTTTCAGATAATGAAATTATAGATTCAAAACTTACATGCTATAGCCTCATGGGCTTGATCCATTACAACAAAATCAACTCAAAAAAGAAAATCTATTATTCAAAGCCACAATCTTCATTAACAAGGCCACCTTCTACAACCCCCACTTAACCCTTTTTATTTTCCCCAATAATCACCCTAGAATGTTTTAGAAAGTATAAATTTTCCCTTTTGTTTTGGCACCAAAAGTCTGGTTGTTCAATTTTTGGCTTAGGAAGAAATTTTTATGAAATTCACTTTTTAGAGGACCAACTTTGTGGGGCCATAACTTTTGATCCGAGTGTCCGATTTGCTATTATTGCATATCGTCGGAAAGCTCTTGACGAGCTATACAACATGTGAACCTCTGTAGGTTAGTTCAACCACTTTTTGAGGCATTTTAGTGCCTCTAAAGTTTTATATTTGAATTTGAAGTTGCATTGGAGAAATTTCTCAGGAGAGAAACTTTAATTTCTTCCAAACTGAGCAGGGTATTGAGGTGTTTCTTTTGCCACTGGAAATTTTTTTCTACTCTGCTCCTTGGGGTAAATTTTCACGTCCATATGATCCTATTTTGGCTGATTTACTAAAAATAGTAAGTGCTTGTTTTTCACTATTTTTTATGCTTGACAGTCTTATATCCCCTAATTTCCATCATGGGAATCAAAACAACTAAAGAAAATAAAGAAAACAATATTTTTTTTGGGTGATACAAGATTTCCCTATACCATTGGATGCTCTTGCATCACATATTGTATCCTCTCTAGGGAAGGTCATTTGTATTGAGCCAGATAGGTTTTTCCAGGCCTGACCCCAAAAATGGGTTTGTGTTGAAGTGTACCTTTCACAAGATTTGAAGGACTCCATTGACATTCAAATTGGAGCTCTCTGGCATACCCAAAAGGTCACTTGTTCTAATATGCCTAACACCTATTATAGATGTCAGTTTGCAAACCATAAGATCAAGGACTACCCTTTGGCAGTGCCTCGTACTCCTTTTGTGCCATGGGAGTCTAAAAAGCCTTGTCAGGCGAATAATTCTAGTGCCAAACTTGATGAAAAATGGACAATGGTCACAAACCATAAAAATAAATCCAATGGCCCTAGGATGACTTTCAAAGTCCCTGAGCTAGCTAAAAATGTTTCAAGCCCTTCAACGAAGGGGAAAGAGGCTCCATTCAATGCTAATAATATTCCAATGTGGCCTAGGCCGAAGGATACACCTCAGCCTGCTGCCATTATGATAGTGCAGCCAAATGCTTCTCCTCCTGTGTCAGGAGCTCAAAGGCGATCTCATAGTCCTTCTCCACCATTGGAAGAAGGTGAATTTGTGTAGGAGAAATGAATATTTTCTTCTCTAAATATTCAAATTGGGTCAGTTCCACTAGAGTTTTTGCAAAATCGCTTCTCTACTCTGAGTGAAGAGGAGTTAGACTCTGATGATATGGAGGAGTTTCCCTCATGAATTTCCTCTCATGGAATGTTCGAGGTTTGAAAAACCTCTCTAGAAAGTATTTTGTTAAGGATACTTTGCGGAAATATTCTAGTATTGAAGTTGTTTGTCTCCAAGAATTTAAAATTACTAGTTTTTTGCTCGTGTCGACTTGTTGCTCTATTTGGCCAGCCAGTCAAATGTTTTTCACCGATCATGAAGCTAGGCATGACAGAGCTACCACCCTTTTGTCCCCATGGTGGAACGCTTGTGTGGTTGACCATGAGTCAAACACCACACATTGGCTCGTCTGGATCCTTCTCAACATTGATAACCATTCCTTTTGGCATTATTAATGTTTATACTTCTAATAATTCTGTAGAATGCTTTGTGCTTTGGTGTTGGATTGTTGATTCATTTCTAGTTGCTAATTTGTTATCGTGTGGGAATTTCAATATGGTTGAGATGGCATATGATAAAGATGGCACTTTTCCATTCAGATGGACAGTTGGAAAATGGGAGGTGTGGTATTACATGTGTAATAAATTGGGGCTTTTTGATCCCAATATTGGTCACCACCATTCTCATTCCCTCTAGCACACTTGGTGTAATTACTAGGCTGGCTCTAACAAGATATTTAAGTTCCTTGATCATGCCATGATCTCAACTCAAACTTTCTTCTCTTTTGACAGCTCTTTGGTCCCGATTAAGCCATTAGTTGATGTGAAATTTTTAGATCATTTCCCCATTTCCTTTCACATTGAATGGGAGACAAAATAGCCTCAGGCCTATAAGACATAGTTCTTTTTTAACACGTCTCTTCTTTCACATCAGCCCATGCTAGCCCACATTTGCAGGGTTTGGAATTTGGAGTGTAGGCCACCACATAATAAAGGTTGAATTAATTGGTGGAATGATGCTATCACTCGCACGACTAGGTTTCTCCACATTTATGGGTGCCAGTTGGCCATTTTCCATTGGTGGTCTTATGAGGCTACCACTGCTAACCTACCCTTAGCTACTGAGGCTCTTATGGGCAACCCTTTCTCCCCATTATTGCAAGTTAGGGTGGCGGAGTTAAGGCTCAAAAAACAAGTTGTGGATAATTATCTTGCCAGAGGTGTGCAAATTAAAGCTAGATTGCACTAGTTAAAAAATGGTGACCATGCCTCAAAGGAGTTTTTCTGGCCTTGCATGCTAGGAATTCTTCCCTAGGTGTAAAAAAAATCAAGGATGGAATCCAGGTGCTTTTTGAGCTACCTGATATTCTCCAGGACTTTTTCAGGCATTATGAGCAAGTTTTCACAGCCCAAGATTACACACCAGATTGCCAACAAGCCCTTTAGGATTTCCTTGCTATTGTGCCAAATAGGCTTTCTTCAACCAAGAAAGCTTTTTGTGAGCAGTTGCTCAGTATTAAATACTTGAAGGAAGTTGTTCATACCATGGCGGATGACAAGGCCTCAGGTGTTGATGGCTTCCCTTGTGAATTTTTCAAGGCCCTTTGGGATTGTGTTGAGCAAGATTTACACAAAGTCTATCTTGAGGCTTTTCATTCCAAAAATCTGGGTAATATAATCAATAAAGGAAACATTAAATTCATACCTAAGCCTAGAGATCCTGAGGACATCTACAACTGGTGGCCTGTTACACTCCTCAATTTCTCATACAAAATCATTGCTAAAGCTTTGGATCTAAAGATTCGCCCATCTTTTTCCTTAGATTGTGCGCTCAAAGCAAACTGGTTTTATTAAATCTAGATTTATTCTAGACAACATTATTGCCATGTGGGAAGGTATGGAGTGGGCTAGGCATTCGAGCCATAAAGCTATTTTTCTCAAAATTGATTTTGCTAAAGCCTATGACTACATTGAGTGTCCTTTCATTCTTGCCATATTGAAAGCCTTGGGGTTTGGGCCTAAATTCATTCGGGTCATCCAAATGCTTTTCTTAGATGCCTCTACTTATATTACTATTAATTTTTACCAATCTTCTACTTTTCATCTTTTTAGCTCTATTCGGCAAGGATTTCTACTTGCTCCTCTTTATGTGCTTGTTGTTGAAGGATTTGGTTATTTCCTGGCCAGTGTGGTTTCTCAATAGTGGGTTAGAAGTATTTCCCTGACTAACTCCCAGGCTCAACTTGTTAATGGCCATTTTGTTGATGACTCTTTCCTCACCCTTCTGGAGGAAGGGAATAATATTAAGGTAGCTCTTGAATTCCTTCATATTTTTTGTCTTCCATCTGGTTCCACCATTCAATGGCATAAAATTTTGTGTTACAGGCATTCTATTCTTCCCACTCCTCACTGGCTTCAACAGTATGGTTGGAAATGGATTAGGCCAAGGGAAATATTTTGTTTTTTGGGAATTCCCTTCACCTTCCAAGCTTCTCTAGCTGAGTTGTGGCAAGTTGTGCTCTCTAATATTTAGCAAAATCTGGCCTATTGGATTGCCAAGCCTCTTTCTCTGGCAACAAAATTTCAAATTTTCTCTAAGATTTTGGCTTCTATGCATGTTTATTATTCCTCTTGTTGGGATCCTTCTAAGAACTCCTATGCTAAGCTCGAAAAGATTCTTTGAGACTTTCTTTGGGTCTTTGTAGAGTCTCATAGAGGGTTTCACTGCATTTCCTGAGAGTCTTTTTGCTTACCCAAAGACTCTGGAGGTCTTGGGATACTCTCCACTCAAAGACAAGGGACTGCCTTGTGTGTGAAATAGATTATTAGAGCCCTTACTAGAGGTGAAACCTAGAAAATTCTCCTCATACATTGCATCCAATTTGGCTTCCCTATTCACAGAATTTCCTGGAAGGGGATTGGATTTCAAACCCTTTTGGTTATGAAAGACCCAATACAAATTGTGGGAATGTTTGTAGCTAAGAGAATTCAGAGAGCCTGGAAAGTGGTTAAGCCTTGGCTCCACTGGGCTGGCTCTAGCTTCTGGGATGGGCTTTCATTCAACCAGTAGAACATTTGGTGGTTGCCCCTTTTTTCCAGCAATGGTTAGTTGTTGGCCAAATCACCTTGGCCTAAGGTTCTAAGGTTCCACAAGAAAGGCATTCAAACTCTTCAGCATGTGTTCCACAGACCCAGAATGCGCATTATGCCATGGGAATATTTTTATGCTTGTTATAGTCTCCATAACTAGGATCGTGATACTTATGATGGTCTAGTGAATGCTATTCCTACAAATATGCTGCATAAAGTGGGAATTCATGGGACCAAGCCTTGGTGGAAGGACTATAAGTGGTACCTATTGGTGCCAAAATTTGACAAGGTAATAGTGTCTTATGGGAAACTCAGTTTATGAGAGACCTTTTGCGCTAAATTGAGTGACCTCCAGATTTTTAGAGAAGTCGACTTCTTCTATAATGGGGGTTTGGAAAGGGAAAAGGAAAAATATATAATAAAATAAATACAAATCTAGGGTGATGCACCAAGACTTAGTGATAGGCATGATAAATCATAGATTCAAGGGACCGATTGGTATTTGTATTGTTCCAAAAAGGTAGAAACTGAATATTAAAGTATAGATAATCCATTCATTAACATAAAATAACATTGTATACATTCCTACTACCAAGAAGAGTCATAAGACATGATCTAGATCAGTAAACTTGCATTCAATATATATAGAAGTTCTCAAATGAAATATCCAGACAATGGTAGCACAGTTTAAAGTATAATCAAATAGCATAAAAGAACAGAAAGGCCGAACAATTCACATAATCTGAAAGTTTTTTGCAATAAAAACAAAATAGTAATAAAGGCCTTGTGTTTTTTCTTGAAATTAGTGTTCCTTCAAAATTCGGACCCTTCCCTCAAAATAGAGAGAAGTATATATAGCTAAAAAATCCCACCATCTGAAAGAGCAGTAATAGAAAAGATTTGAAAATCTTTGGCAATGATGCAGAATCGAAGATTCCATTCCGTCGTTGCAATAGAAAAGATCTGAAACCAAGCATCTGGTCAATTCAGGGTTAGGTGCATCCCCTGCAAATGATGGTGGCAGTCCCAACAAGGTCAAACAAAAAAATGTCATCATCTCATGAAGTAATTATGACATGCAACGACTAGTCACAACATTTGGTTCGCTTGATTCATCACCTGAAAATGAAACCTGCCAAAGAAACACATGGAAACATAGTGTTTCCCATGTGAATCTTTATCTTTCATTGTTGAATACTTGTGCCAAGGTGACACATGTTGCGTGGACAGAGCTCTATCCAAAAGTGGAGGAAAGCGATCATCAATTGTGTGCAAAAGAGATGCATGGTAGCATTTCGCTGCCCGCGTTCATTATTTCATCCTTTCACTAAAAGCGTACGTAGAGTAGACAGATGGAAAAAGTGCATCGTAGACGCTGATCATGGGGCTCGCAAAACTTCTTTGGGAATGAGAACTACGTGGCATTCGAGTAAAGCCCAATGAGGAAGCAAAAGGAATGATCAAAATGGCCCGCAGCTATGGAACATGGAAGCATATCGGGGATTCCTAAAATGCAAAGGAAAGGAAACCTCCGAGGTGCGCAGAGCAAACACATGGAGGGGGCAACAAACTTTGACAAAAAGGCCGAGTGGATTCTTCATGATGCGTGGGCCGATACTTAGAGAAAAAATATACTTGAAGGGATATTTTTGAATATTTATTCACAGCTTTTGGCAACTACTAGGGGCATTTCACTTGAGGAACAAAGAATCCAAAATTTCTTTAGTTTCACATACCAAAGCACCATTCACTAGGTGATAGAGTCATAGTTTGGAAAGAGTCACCTGTAGTGGTGACCAATCATCCTCAGATGGCCTTACTATGTTGTGCAAATTCTCTTGTGCTCCACCTAAGTTGATCATTTCTTTATGAGGTAGCACATTAGGCAAACCAAACCCTACTTCACAATGGAACAGTAGTTGTGCAAGAGGATGAATAACTCCCTCAATGTCAGTTGCAGTGGGATAATGACTAAAATCCCTAAAAGCATCTGGATCATTCTCCTTCTCTATTTTTTCTGCAACTTGCTCGGCCGTAGCAATAGAGCCATCTTAAAGGAACATAGACGACAGACCCATCTCATTTAGCTTGGAGAAACTCTCCTACATGTTGTCCATTGTCTTATTCAGAGTAGCTATAGCTAATTTAGTGCACTTGAAGGTATAGTTGCAATGAATAAACCTATTTGTCGTTTGGGCAGCAACGTTCTTATCTTTAATTCCTACCTTGGTGAGGTCTTCATCAAAGACCGAATATAACTTGGTGAGAAAATCCTTTGCTTCTGGAACCCTTTCCAAGATAAACCATAGGAATTGCTTAATTGTACCATGAGCTTCTTGACTCAATCTTGATGCATTAATGATGAATCAAAGCATGGGATGCAATGCTAGGCAAAAGGTTTTAATCTTTTTCCAATGAGAAACATATAGTTGTGTAACTAATGGAATAATATTCGGTTGCGCAAGGGAGGACAGGAGGGAGCTTTTAAGAGAAGCGATCTCTACATCCTTTGAGTTAATGGCCTTAGCCAATTGTATATTTTTTTCTTTTTTTAGATGCCAATTGCTTTGCAGAGCTTCTCATCTCTTTATTCTAGTTTTCCTTGGCTTGGGAGTGATTTGCTAACTGCATGTCAAGAGAGGACTTTGTCTCTTGAAGTTATTGTTCTAATTGAGCCTTTAGGCCCTCAAATTCAGCCTCTTTTTCTTCTAACTTCTACTCATATTGAGCTTGTTGGTGCTATAAAGCCTCATTCTTCTATGTTATCCCTTGATTATATTCAATACGAAGCCACTCCAGCTCCTCATTCATTAGCTACAAATTTTTCTCCGCCTCCTAATTCTTAGTATGCAACTCATTAACCATAGAAGGGTCGATAGTCTGAACCTTCGCAAGCTCTCCCTGAATTTTGTTCCTTTCATTCTCTATTTCCAGTGCCCTTTCTGTCAAATTTGCAACATCTGCTTCTAGGGATTTCTCCTTTTTCTCCAAAAAATAGCCTTTTCCTTTACTGATTTAAGCTGCACATCTCTTTTCTTCAGATGGAAACCAGTTTGAAGGAAGCTAGAGGTGACCACCTATTGTGTTTCCTCCATCAACTCAACCTTATCCTATGGTTGGCCCACCTTCATGTCAAGCCCTACCACATATATTTCATAGTCTTCTAGATGCATCTCCCCCCATGGATTGGTTACCATTGAATACATGGTTGCAAACTTTAACTCTTGTTGAGTCTCATGATAGAGTTTGCATTTTTGGCTTAGGAGGCATACTATCATCCTTTACCTTGCACTTTTGATTTCTATTTGTGTGTGCTTCCTTTCCACAGTCAATCTATGCCATGAATTAGGATGGCAACAAGACTATCCCGCATGTGAAAGGAGCACCGAAAGGTAGGGCATATGGATAGGTAATCTTGATAGGCCCAAACATTTGCGTCATCTAAAGAGTGACAGTTTGTGGGGAGAAGGGAGGCACATTCCAAAGCTTGGTTTGAGAACCAACAAAAAGGTTTGCCACTTTCCACAACTTAATTGGTGAGCCAACGGGAGGACTCATTGGCTGGAATGATGGAGTTGTCATCATGGAGTCAGCCTGTTGTGAGGGAAGAGGAGGATTTGCAGTGATAATGGAAGTAGGGGTACCTACAGAGGGCATTCCTTCAGAAAGTGAGGCAAGGAGGATTTGAGCAGTAGCAATCGGCATAAAGGTTCATGGAGGAGTAAAGGTGGGTGGAGTGATTTGTGAGAACTGGGTGAAACCTTGCACATATATTGGATCAAAGGTGGGAAACGAAGGGCCAACAGTCATGGTAGGGATTTCCATGGAGACAGTAGATGATACCAAGGATTGAGAAGCAATAGGAGTGAAATTTACCTGTTGACTGTCAATGGTAGCTCCTAACTCGTTAGCATCTCCTCCCATTTTTTGGGCTCTTGGCTAGCTGCAAGCACCTGCCTTTTGGCGGGTTCTTGTGAACTTTCTCCAATAATGGCTTCCATACACTGCCACTTTGTTGGCAGGGTTTCCCCAACCTCAATAGTTACTATCGGCTGCTACTATAGTACTATAGCTACCTTAGAGGCCCAATTGAGTGTATGTGAAGTACTCAATACATTAAACCACACATTTGTGGCTACATTGGTAGGTTATCCAAAGCTTTTCTCCTGTGGTGTGGAGGATGTAGAAGTAGCCACTTCTTCTTGTTCTTCAAACTCACCTTCTGGGTCATCACCTTTATTGGTGCTAGAGTCAGGGCTGGGATGCTCCTCATCCCACCATTTTCAAATTCTTTGTCCTCCAAGTTCTCATAAGGGGAATCCAATTGCATTGTTTCTTAGCGATATTTCTAGAAAGCTTATATCTTCTCATTAGTTCATTCCTCATCCTTCCACAACTGGTTGTACATGGTGCATTCCATCTAGACATTATCCTTATCCACTGCCATAGCAATGTAAAACTTGTGTGATGGCTCTTTGTTATCCTGTGTGGGAACATGCACTAGTCAACAAAAATTTCATCCTTGTCTATCCTCAGGTTGCATATTTTTTCCTAGTAGGGTTGAGAAACATGAGTAACCTTCATGTGCAGCTTCAACAGGTCATTGAAAGGGTTGTAATCCAATGTATCATATACCAAAACCAACCTTAAATGAGCCAGTTTATCCTACAATAGCTGATCTAATTGCTTCTTTAACATAGTCACCATTTTGAAATTCTTCAGACAAGTGAAGAATCCTTTCCTCTTGACACTTGTGTTGCTGCGAAAGGTATAATCAATGATAAAAACTTTCTGATACATTTCAAGTGCAAGCACCCTATTTGTGACATAGGTCAAGAGTAGGAAAGGTTGACCAACGAAGCCCCATATCCAAAGAATTTTGAAATCTGCTATGAAGAACAAGTCACAAGCATGAGTGAAACTCTGCACATATCCGGTCTGATCTATGTTGAGCTAGACTATGTCACCTCCTCCTTGTAAATCTTGTAAGGCCGGAGTTATAAAATAATCCAAAAATGCATAGTAATCATATGTCATGGAAAGAAAGGGTGTCCATGTGGATACTGGCTTCCTCTTTTACTCCTCATCAAAAATTGACAATTCAAAATATCTACTGAAGAAATCATGGTTTTTATGCAGAAACATGTGAACCAGGAAGGAGAGAAATCTAAACCTTCCTTCCACCGAGTAATTTTTTATTTTCCGTATCATTTCCTCCACTAGGAATTTGGCGAAATCATACCAGAAGGTATTGTGTTGTTTGCTGAATTGGAAAGCCAACCCTAGTTCAAAGGCTTCCACCATCTTGTCGGAGTCTCGACCACACACAAATGTTAGCATTGACAATACATCCTGCATGTCTTCGTGAAATGAACTGAGCGGTAATGGGATACTCGACAGCTTAGTGCTTGGGATTCCCTTCCTACTAATTTCCTCCATTAGGAAATCTAAACTCTTTTTCATCACCTTCCACATTTTTTCTCCTTTAGCAAGAGACAAGGACTCAATTTTATCCTTTATTTTACTTGGTTCCAGGATACATAGCATGTTCCAAATGGCTTGTGGGTTGATGTGAACACTTAAGTTCTGACCCTCAATGCAGTGGGTGCTTGGGTTATCACGCTAAATGGTAGCATCAACTATCTCTGGGAAATAATGTACCAATGGGACCATGTATTGTGGAAGACCATTGTACCAAACATTCTTTGCTGTCGATGTGGCTCCCTTAGGTGACTTCATCCTTGCATAGGCTGCTTTGCTTAAGGATTTAGGGTTTTCTGCGAGTCATGGGTCATGAATATTATCCCATTTCTCCTCAACCCTTTTCTAGTTTTTGTAATCTTTAGGCCTATCCAGTTGTATTGTATTTTCCCTCTTCAGCTTGCTTGGTATACTAGGTGTAGCATATGATAAATCTTCATAAATATACACATATTTTGATGAATGCATAGCATTAAGAAAATCATGTCCAATCTCCTCCTGAATTTGCTGTGATGAACTCTCTGACATTTTTCTTCAAATGAAAGCTTCTATAGGTTTTGAATTCTTTGTAATTTTACTTGGCTCTGGATATGCTAAAAAAATTTCTTCACTTGGCTTAGCATATTTTAGAAGACATTAAGCATTAAAAGCTATGTAGGTGATATTTAGCTACCTTTCCTCAAGGTGGTAGAAGAAAGTGGGTTTTTTTCATTTAATTCGGCATGTACCATGAATTCCCTGCTTCATGCAAAAAATGAATTACTTTCCATTTGGAAGTGGCAAGAATTCATTATTGCATTTGGAAACCGTGTGATACGCTGTGACTTCCTTGAAACTTGAGTTGGCAATTTTCCTTCTAACCTTGCATTAGTATGTGTTGACAATTAATATCCTGGATGGAACGATTAAGCCAAAGCAAATGACCACTGCCTGAAAAGATATGAATCCTTCCTTGGGTTCTAGGAAATGGCTGTGAGGTGACACAATAGCCTATGAACCGTGCAACTTACTGCCGATGAGTACCACCATTTTAAATTTAATTAATTAGCTCTTATTAACTTAGCACGAATTGAGCCATACTTTTATAGACGCAATCGGTTGGGAAATGCGACAAAACACATGCATGCCTTTCAAGTTGGCACTTGGCTATCATCATATTTTCTCAAAAAAAAATAGCATGCCTTTTCTCATTTTTTCTATAAATAGGCCGCTAAGTGGTGAGGAAATCACACTTAACATTTGAGAAAATTTTAGCAATAGGTCATTGGAACAATTATTTAGCTTCAATAAACAAGTTTTCTCATAGGCTAGGTGATAGGAAAGTTTTAGGAGTAGTTAGAAGGTAGTAGCATTGTGTCAGTACCATGGAAACTCCCATTAGGCTAGTTTCTTACAAGTCACAAACAACTTTCCTTGGGGAGATTTCAACTAGGTTTTTGACAAGGATGACCAAAAATAAGCACTCCCTGGTTTTGATAGCCATAAAATGGGTTCTAGGTAGGGACTGCATAGAGTATGAGGAAAAATACTGTGTAAACACTGATATTTGCTCACACTTTGTTGCATCAATGTTAGACATTGATATCCTGAGGCCTCTAATTCTAAAGTTTGTCAAATAATTTTTTTCAAAAAAGTACCTGAATGGTCTAGGTGAGGTCATCGCTCATGTTGCATATGGGGTAGGCCTACCAACAACCAGTGACCTCCAACACTATATTGAAGAAGAAGCGGTCATTGTATGGCTGCCATTTCTCAGTGGATTCCCCCTCCAGACACACGATGAGCATTAGCAGAGGGTTACCCAGGCCTTGCACTTTCTGTTCCATAGCTACAACGTAGTGCCATTCTACAACATTGATTGGTACACTGACTTCAGGAACCTAAAGTTCCCTCCTCCAATGGCGGTTGCTCCAAATGATTTTGCTTTTGCTACTGAAGTACCTGCTAATGAGGATGTAGTAGGCACTACCATTAATGCATCGATTGCTACTGCCCATGCTCTTGGATGAAATTCCTTCTTGTTTCTTTGTTTTTTTCTATTAAGAATACACCACCCATTTCCATTTTTTGTATATATGCTTGAAAAAGGCCATAGATATAGCATATATGAAAAGAATAGCACGTATAACCATATACTTGTTAATTACGGCTCTCTTAGCCATTTTTCGCCATGTAAAAATAAAATAATATATATATAATGACATATATCTTTATAAAATCCATGGCTCTCTCTTCTTTTCACATATTTGTTGTATGGGTTCTTTTTTATTAGCATATCTTCTCATTTCCTTTGCATATGGGTGTATTTTCCTGATATTTCTATAAAACAATTTTACTGCTCTACTCTCTGCAATGATGGGTTGTTTTCCACCGAAGCACGAATTAATTTCTAAAAGGACCAGCCAACACAAAGGGAAATAAAAGAAAAGCATTATTCACATATGTACAATAATAAAATTTGCCACTTAATGGAACAACTTAAGATGAATCCCGTTGATCGAGATTCCCAAGGTTTCTTGTTCCATGCTCTCTAATTCGAAAGCATTATGTTCTTTGCACTGAATTATTTTAAAGGGGCCCTTCCACAGGCTATCAAATTTTCCATGTTGACTTGGCTTAGCAGCCCTTTCATTATATTTCAGCACTAAGTCTCCACACTTTAGGCCTTGGTCAGAAGCCATCTTGTCAAACCATCGCTTGACCACTTACTGGTGGCTTGTCATGGTTATTAGGGAATTCTCCCTTTTTTCCTATACTTCTAACAATTCGGCAAGCTAAACCTCCATGGCACCATTTTGTTCTATCTCGAGGGATTTCAACAGTTGAAGCGTTGGAATCTCCATAGATATAGGCAACAGTGCTTCTTTCCTGTATACCAACTCATAAGGTGAAGTCTTAAGGACTTTCTTAGGATTTATCTGGTCTGCCCAAAACACTACTCAAAGGTTTTTGTGCCATTCTCTCTAGTGCTCTGAACCAATTCTTTTAAGGAGTCAGACTAGGTTCTTATTTGTTGACTCTGCTAGGTCATTTCTTTGCGGGTAATAATTCAATGATGTCTTCAGGAATATGCCATTTCTTAATGCAAAGTGACATACCTTTGCACCTAGGAAAGCTCTGGAATTATCAAAAATGATAGTCTTCAAAGGAATGAACCTTCTCACCAGCTCCTCAAGGAAATCCACTATCTCTACCTCTGTTGCATTTTTAAGCGGAACAATTTATGTTCATCTTGTGAAGTAATTTGTAGTGGTCAGAATCCACTTGTGCTTGACACTGGAAGTAGGATTAATAATCCTGATGAAGTCCAAGCCCCATTGTGCAAATGGTTCATCTGCCACTATAGGCTTGAGAGGCATTGCATAATTCTTCCTTCTACCTATGAAGAATTGGAATTACTTACAAGACTTCACCAAAGAGTGAGAGTCATTGAAAAGTGTGGACCAATAGTAACCTGCACATATGATTTTGATGGTGGTGTTCTTAGTGGAGTAGTGTCCACCCATAGTGTTGTTGTGGAAAGTGTCGAGGATTCTCTTCACTTTCTCTATTGTAATGCATTGCAAGAGGAGACCATTGAAATGGAAAGTGTCAAGGATTCTCTTCGCTTTCTCTATAGTAATGCATCACAAGAGGAGACCATTAAAATTCCTTTTGAAAAGGACTCCTTCGACTAGCGCATATCCTCAATTTAGTAGCTAATAGTATCTCCTCTTTTGGGAGGAAAGACCTAGTGGATACTTTCCTGTTTGCATAAACCTGACTCTATTTGTTAGCTAGCAACCCTTAGACTCTGGCTCATTCATCAGAACAAGCTCCAGTTGCTCTTCCTCGGTGGGTATCTCTTCATCATGCGCCATGTATTCGTACAGTCCTCTTCCATGGACGGTTTTAGTGGGTTTGACCTCAATGTCATATTCAAGGACCTTGGTGATCTAATTAGCTCTTTTTTCTGTGATTTCTCCCTCCACAATATATTTGCGCACACTAGAATGCGCGACATAGACGATCACTTTGTTGCAGGAAATTAGATGGCAAAATTTTTTTAGTCCCTTTACTATTGCAAAGGATTTCTTTTCAATGAAATTATAATTCATCTCATATTCCTTTAGGGTCTAGAACTATAATTCCACTGGATTTTCTCCTTTTCCTTCATTATCCTTTTGAGTTAAAATAGTAGCAATACTGGACTTGCTACTAAATGTATACATTATAAAATCCTTAGATAAGTCTAGATTAACTAGTACCAGAGCTGTGGAAATAGCATCCTTAACTTTTTCAAAGGCTTCCTCGGCTTCCTTTGTCCACTTGAATGCTTGATCTTTTTTAAGCATTAGGGTGATCAACTTAATTATTCCTGCAAAGTTGGAAATAAACTTGCTAACAAAATTTACCTTGCCCAGGAAGGACTAAACACCTTTCTTTCTTGTTAACTTGTAGGGGAAGTTCCTTGATGGCTTTCACTCACTCAGGGTCGATTGAAACTCCTTCTTTGGACACCACATGTCTTAACATATTTCCTTGCGGCACTCTGAATACACATTTTTTTGGATTCAGGGAAACCCTAAAATCCTAGAATTTCTAAAAAACCATTCCTAAATGATCAAAATGATCACCCTTAGACTTAGAAAACATAGTAAGATCATCCAAATAAATTAGGATAATCTTATTGATCAGCTCTCTAAAAGCGATGTCCATTGTCCATTGGAATGTTTCCCTTGCATTGGATAAACCAAATGACATTTTATCATATGCAAATGTTCCCCACTTTCTGGTGAATGTGGTCTTGTGTTGATCCTCCTCTTTAACTCGGATTTGATTATAACTAGAAAATCTATCAAGCAGAGAAAACATTTTTGATCCTGCTACTGTTTGCAAGATTGTTTCCATAGAAGGCAGCGGATAATGATCTTTCAGCGATGCTCTGTTCAGGTCTCAAAAGTCCACATATAAGTGGATATCTCCATACTTCTTTTGGACTAGTACCAAATTGGATACCCACATGATATGCTTGATAGAGAAGACAATCCATGACTCAATTAGCATTGTTAGCTCTTGTGCCATTAGTGCTTCAATTTTGGGTTTTACTGGCCTCTACTTTTTTCAGACTAGTTTTGCACCCTCTGTCAGCTCGATAGTGTGCTAGATGATGTCGAGATTGTATCCATTTAGGTCATCATAAGACCAGGCCACTACCCCTTCATATTTGTCATAAAAATTAATGAGCCTTTGTTTATCATGATGTGGGACATCTTTTCTGACTATAAGGTTTTTGTCGTCTGAGACCTAAAGGTCTATGTAGTCACTCTTGTCTGCCACAAAGTTCATCCTATCATTTCTTGCATCATCACAATCAATTTTTTTTTCAAGAGTAACCAATCCTTTCAAAAGCTTGCTAGTTTTGAGCTGCATGATTTCTCCTTCATAATCCTCTGCGATCTTTGATTGGATCTGATCAGTGAATTCCCCTGACTACTAAATGAATGTAAAGCAATGTATTCATCACTTTCAAACACCTGCCAGCTTTGATCATTATCAAGAACCACTAGTTGGACTATTACTCATACAGAGTGTTTGTTATGTATTAGGTCAGAGGCAGGATTGAACTAGGATCTGATTACTGCCATGCAATTCACATCTCAATTTTGGTCTCAAGAAACGGTCTTAATGTTGAAGGATTCAAAACCCTCAACCATGTCCTAGACATGATGCTGATAGGATCTCATGTAGACATTCCTTACCATGGAAATTCCCCGGACTTGGTTGACCACCAGTTTAGAATCTCTGAACACCATTAATTACTTAATGACCATTTGCTCCATAAGGCTTAAACCTTGAACTAATCCTTCATATTCGGCTTCATTTTTTGAACAAGAAAATTGGAAGCGGAAAGACCTTAGTATTTTTTTATTTTGTGGGGATATCAAACATATCCCCACTCTGGCGCCTACTTGGCATCTTGCTTTGTCAAAGTACAGCGTCCATAACTTAGCTGCTTGGGAACCTTCGAAATCTTTAGGAACCTTTGAGAACACTTGGTCTTCATCATAGATTACATAAGTGGCCAATCCTATCTCATGGTAATTTCTAAAAGGGTCATTGTCCATGTGTTCACTTAACAAAGCATCCTCTTGATCATTCTAGTCTCTAGTCACCTTTTCTTCCTTTAGTAATTCAACATAATACATTTCTTGCTTGGTGACAGAGGTATGCACGACTTCAAAATTGATCATGGCTTCATCCGCTACATGTTCAGAGTGTAACGCTTCCAATTATATCTTCATTTTTGTGCCTTGCTTGGTTTTGAGAATCAGATGTGACCAATCCAGGGACAAGTATCCACCAACCTTTGAAGTAAATTCTCAGGATAGACAGAGGCCGAACATGGGAGGAACATCTATGATCATAGTGTCTTTTGGAACAGTGATACTAAGGCAAGCAAATAGAGTTAAAGGAAGTGCTTTGATCATACCTACAGTTTCAACTTTGTTTCCATCAAGCTGCATTACTCCCATTTTCATGGGTTCATAGCTGAGTTCTAAAGCTTTAGCTATTTGTTTAGGCATAACCGTAGTGCTAGCACCAAAATCAATCATAGCATTGTGTAATAACTTCTTCCCTATAATGAGAGTTAAGAAGAAGGGTTGAGGCTTCAACTTATCTCTAACTTCGACAAGGGATTATTTTGTGTTGTTCATAAGGACTTTAACCGAAGATAGTTGATTAACAACCTTTGCATTGGCTAACTGCTCTATTGGCATTGCATTGATCTCTGCTTGAAGCACCTTGTGTAATAGCGTCTTTTGCTTCAGGATAGCTAGAATGTCCCATAGAGACACATTAGTGGATGACTTCTTCAATTGTTCCACCACATTGAAAGGTGGAAAAATTGGAGGTTTCTGCTCCTTTGCTCTCATTATGATAATTTCTTTCCATGACTAAGATTGTGGCGTCATAGTGGAAGTGCCAGGTATCTGATCGGAAGCACCTTTAGGTTGTGGATTAGCTAATTGTGGAGCAACTGATTTGTTGGTAAATCTCCTCTTTGAGCGAGTGTAATAGTTAGATTGCACTTGCGGTGTTTTGGATACAGACATATCATTAGCAAACACCGCTTCTTCTTCTTCCATCCATGAGAAGAGCGCGTGATCAAGAGTGATGTCAAATTATTATTCTAGAGACATCCCTTGCATTTGTGTGGTAAGGACCACATTCTCCATTTGTGGTGAGGCATATACATATAATATGTGGTCTAATGTCACACCTTGGCTACGCTACTCTGCCACCTTTTGTTGTAAGTTGCCATGTGGACAATTCTAGAGCATATGTGCATCACTGCAAGGGAAGCACCACATATTGATATCATGAATGAGGTTATTTTTTCCCACAGTCAATTCCATACTCGAGCTTGGTGAAGTGCTCATCAGTGGAGTAGGCACCGACACCATTTGGTTGGCTATCAGAGCTAGTGGATTAGTGCGAGAACCACCTTGGTACTCATTCTACTAATATGAGGACTGTCTACCTTGATAGTTCTAATAGGAAGGCTTTAGAGGCATTGATTGGTTCCACTTGAGGGTGGTTATATCATTTTCCATAGTCTGCAACATTTCTTTAAGATCGTTCATTTCATCCTTGGAAGAACTAGATGTAGAGGCAACATTTTGTGGCACTACCGCATATGTATACATTGGCTTGGGAGGTGTAGGTGCACTTGTTGATGTGACTTCTTGTGCGGGCATCGATATTTTAGAAAATATTGACATGATGGGATGAGGAGGAAACTTTCTGCAATCTATCAAATGATTCACAGCTTTGACGATGACACTGTAAGCATCTAGTAGAGTAGCTTGCCCCAAAGATTTGATCATCATGGAAATGTCGGGGTGGATAGACTTTAGATAAAATATGAACGCCAACTTAGGAGTCAGGTGGATAGTAACAACGATCCTCTGCCAGTTCATGTGGAATCAGGAATTGTAGTCCATCATAGCCTCTTGGGGAGCTTGTTTTATGATAGATAATTGATAATATAGCGAGTTACAATCTCCATCATTTGAAAATATCTCATAAAATAGATCACTAAGCTCATCCTAGGTGTGGATAGTGCTAGGTGTCAGTGTTCGGTACCAATCCAATGCCTTGCCTTTGAAAGATGCAATGACGAGCCTTAGAGCTACGTTCTACATAGTGATCTTGTGCATCAAATAAACGTTCGCCACATCTTGCAGATGTTCTATGGGTGTTCTTGATCCATCTTCGATAAACTTGGGTATAGCTTTCATAGCTGAGACTGGGATAGCACCCCAGATAGCGGGTGCTACTAGAGTTGCTAGGGGACTTCTGGCGTCCCATGCCACATAATTTCTATTGGTGGATAGCAACATGGTTAGAGGAATGGGTGGCGGGAGCGGAATGGTTACCAACTAATTTTTGGCCTGCTCTATTCCTAGTGGCAGTACTAGTAAACTAGGGTTGCTTGTGGTTTGGGATCTAGTTACTGGCCAATGGCTCATACACCCTACTAAAGCACAAATTTATTTAAGCTCTATCTCATCGGGCATTCCAAAAAAAAACAAACTGTTGATGCCAAAATTTGACAAGATAACAGTGTCTTATGGGAAACTCAGTTTATGGGGGACTTTTTGCGCTAAACTAAGTGACCTCTGAATTTTTAGAGAAGTTGGCTTCTTCTATAATGGGGGTTTGGAAAGGGAAAAGGAAACAGATATAACAAAATAAATTCTAATCTAGGGCAATGCTTTGAGACTTAATGATAGGCATGATAAATCATAGATTCAAGGGCCTAGTTGGTATTTGTAGTGTTCCAAAAAGGCAGAAACTGAAGATTAAAGTATAGATAATCCATTCATTGACATAAAATAACATTGTATACATTCCTACTACCAAGAAGAGGCATAAGACATGATCAAGATCAACAAAATTGCATTCAATATATGTAGAAGCTCTCAAATGAAATACCTAGGCAATGGTAGCACAGTTTAAATTTTAATCAAATAGCATAAAAGAATAGAAAGGCCAAACAATTGGCACAGTCTGAAATTTTTTTGCAATAAAAACAAAACAATAATAAAGGCTTGGTGTCTTTTCCTAAAATCAGTGTTCCTTCAAAATCCATACCCTTCCCTCAAAACAAAGAGAAGTATATAAAGCTGAAAACTCCCACCGCCTCAGAGAGCAATAACAGAAAAGATTTGAAAATATTTGGCAATGATGCAGAATCAAAGATTCCTTTTGGGCATTACAACATAAAATATTTGAAACCAAGCATCCAATTAATTCAAGCTCAAGTGCATCCCTTGCAAATGATCATGGTAGTTTTGGAAAGGTCAAACAGACAAATGTCATCATCCCATGAAGTAATTATAACATGTGGTAGCCAGTTACAATATTTGGTTCACTTGATTCATCACCCAAAAATGAAACCCACTGAAGAAACACGTGGTAGCATAGCACTACCTGTGTGAATCTTTATCTTTCCCTATTGAAGATCTGTGCCAAGGTGACACGTGTCGCATGGATGAAGCTCTATCCAAAAGTGGAGGAAAGAGATCATTGATTGTGTGCAAAAGAGATGTGTGGCAACATTTCATTGCCTGTAGTCATTATTTCATCCTTTTGTTGAAATCTTGCATAGAGTAGACACGTAGAAAAAGTGCATCGCAGACGTCGATCGTGGGGCCTGCCAAACTTTTTTGGGAATGAGAACTACGTGGCATTTGAGCAAGGTCTGATGAGGAAGCAAAATGAATGATCAAAATGGCCGACATCTATGACACATGGAAGCATATCATGGATTCCTGAAATGTGAAGGAAAGGAAACCTCTTAGGTGCATAGAGAAGACACATGGAGGGGGCAATAGACTTTGACAAAAAGGCCGAGTGGGTTCCTTGTGATGCACAGGTCGATACTTAGAGAAAAAATATACCGGAAGGGAGCTTGTTGAATATTTATTCATAGTACCCAGACCCCTTTCAAGAATTGCAAGCCTAGGCTTGGCTATATGAGGCTTTCACCACATTTTCCTATGATTGAAAGTCTGAACTAGAGGTGGCTTCTTCAATCCTTCACTCATGTCTGGTGAAAAAGATTCTCTACCACTTGGTCTGGTGTTGAGCTGAAACTTTCCCAATTTGCTTGGTATATTATTTTCCAAGGCTCACCTATGGGGGCTCGACTTGTTCACTCTTGGGGTTTGGGACCCTCAGTTCCCTTTCTGTGGGCAAGCTGAGTCTTTTAAGCATCTCTTATAGTTCTATACTAGAGCTCAGTAGTTTTAGAATTGGATTCATGACTTCTTTTAGCCTTTCAGACTAGAACCCTTCTCGTGGCATATGATTCTACTGGGAGATTCGTCTAGGCTTCTTGCTAAGTATACCTAGCTTTGGCACACTTTCAGGGTGGAAATCCTCTTCAATATCCAGAAAGATAGAAATTCCTACATATTTTCTCACACTCAAATGGATAAAAATGTTTCTTTGTATTCTAAAGTTAATTTTTTCTCTAACGTGCTTTTGTCGATACAAGTTCAATCAAACAAAGTTGCACTTGAGGTGGCTCACCTCCAGGTGCTTTTGGATCATTGGGACAATGCCCCATGTACTATGGCTCAGGTGCTTGCTTTTCCCACCTCCTCTCATAGCCGGTCACCCTCTTGGGGCCAACAACGGAGTGGCTCTTCTCACCCCCACTCTTATTCTCCTTTTCAGCATGGTTCTCGCCCTCCTCAACAATCTCGTTCTCCTCCTCTGCGGGCTAGCCAGGGGTGGCCCTCTAGAGGAGTTGCGGGGAGAAGTGGTGGAAGTTCTGAGTGGCCCTCTAATAATACTCTTTGTAGTGGCTTTGGTTCACTAGACTCTGGTAAATTCTTTCCACATTTGGCACTTGCAATCTCACCCCAGCGCGAGGAAGATAAAGAGAAAGAGAAAGAAGTTGATGATAACTGGGGTCCTCCTCGTGACCTTGCTAATGTATAGGGGAAAAAGATGGATGACAAAGACCCTCTTGGCTATATTGGAACTGCTCTGGCCACTTGATGGCCATTTTATTTTACATGTTTGTAATGTTTATGGATTTCTAGGCTATTCCTAAGTGACTCTAATTTTTGGTTTTCTGGGCTCTGCCCATGTGACTCTCAGGGTGTTCCTTCTTACCACCAACCCTTTTTTGTGTGAATATGTAACTTTATCTTTATTAATAATATAGATAGCTACCTATTCATAAAAAAAAATGGACTTAATTATGCCATAATAAGCCCTATTTTACATTTGCAAGCCTAATAAATTACTTGTTCTGAAGGGGAAACCTAACAACAATTAATGCCAACACATAATTAAACACCTTGAACAATGTGTGTTCCAAGAATAGGGGCCTAGGGTAGGTCCTCCCTATTCCTAGAAATCCATTTTTAAAACATGTTTTGGTTGTATTTTTATCATCCCAAATTCAAATTTCATATTTCGGCTTGTAATGTTTAATTTTTGAGAAATTAAGGATGAATGGCTATAAATACAAGGCTATTTTATCAAATCAACTAGAGATTTTCAAGATATCATTAAAAGAGCCAAGATTATTTTCAAGAGCATTCAAGATCAGATTTCTTCATCATTTGTTGTAGTAATCAAGATCTCAAGCATCATGTCAAAGTTATCAAGCATCTTTCATGTTTTTGGAGCTAACATTGTGATGTATGTTTCAAAGATTTAAATCAAGATTCAAGAGTCAAGATCCACATCCATTAAAGGCATATCATGCAAGATTTTAGTATTTCCAAGGTTTATTGGAGGGTTTGTTGAATTGTAACATTTTATTGTTCATTCTTCATTCCTTTCATACTTTCATTATTTCATTTCAAGGTTTAATTACCAAAACAGGGTTTGACAAAGGAAAATACCCATTCACCAGAAACAATCAATTTTCCCCTCATATGTTTGTGTTGTAGATTTTAGGTTAAGTAAAACTGAAGATTAGTGATCTCTAAAGTGCAAATTTTTGAAAAGTTGCAAAAGTTGTCAAAGTTGCAAGAAAAGTTGTCAAGATCATGAAAAATCAGATCTCGAGCTCATTTTTCAACATTTTCATGTGAAACCAATGGGAAATTACATCTCATATTTGTCTTTAGAGGCTCCCAAAAATTCAATTGAAAATTTTTTCTTAGAACCCATTCGCTATTTTTGGATAGGGGGTTTTGGACACTTTGCAACCAAACAAGACACTCTGTAACTAATTTTGAGGTAAGTTGTAAGTGCCTTCCACTCATCTAATTTGCATAAAATTGACTGTTTTTGTTAGATTTATGCTTCATCTACATGAATCAGGTCTTAGGTTATAGATTTGAGGTTATTTTCTTTTTTTTTCATCTCCCAAAAGTATTGTTTGAACTTTACCCCTCTGTCCACACACACATAAAGGAAATTATCAGATCTTTCATAGAATTGACTCACCTAAGGGTTGAAAGTTAATTCTATCTTGGAGGATCTCATTTCCAGAATGAAATAGAAAATAGGTAGGTTCATTACATCCCATTTTTCTCTTTCTATTTTTAGTAAGTTTTGCGAAACATTCCAAATTTAATATAAAACAATATGTTTTGAACCCCTACCCTATTTTTCTATGTTTTAAGACCAAAGAGAAATGTCGGGGTGGTTGTTTAGGGACTTTCCTTATTCAAGTCTCCACATTAGTTTTTCCACCTCCACTACAACCAGATAGATAGATAGATCAAAAGGTAAATAGACAAGAAGATAAATGCATAGACAAGGGACGTGATAAATCCCAAGATGCTCAAAGAAACAAGACAAATAGATATTACCTACAAGGCTTAAGGAATTAAAAGAGAGAGAGAGAGTTGTGGAAGCCAAGAGAGTTGCAAAGATTGGCGTGAGAGCTTGAGACTATTGTAGCAAGTTGTAGAAAGTTGTGTAAGATTGAGAGCAAGATTTGGCTATGGGCATGGATTTTTCCTTGGATAGGATATACCTATATCTTTGTACTCCTAATTCAAATATATTTTCTCACCTTTTTTATTTTACACTAAGATAATTTGTCCACTTTGCATTAACCATTAAGGATTTTTGTATTTTGAGTAAAATACCTAGGTCATGAGTAAAATGATGGGATATATTTGGACATAAAATATCATTTTCATCACATTAAAATTCACATATTTCATTAGCACTTGCACCATAGATACTATTAAAATAAATTTATTTGAGTATTTTACATCTTTTCTTGGTATGTCTTCTCATCTTGTATGTTGGAAATGGGACATGAATGCTATCAAGGAAGTGAAAATGATTTCTCTATATCTACAGTAGGCCCTTTTTAGCATAAGGAAAAGGGAACCCTAAGTTTAGTGCAGAAAACCTAGAATTTCTTTTGCTCCTTTTTTGAAGGTACATTAGGATGAAAATCAACAAAATGTTTAGATTGACTTTCAACCATGAAGGTGAGTCAATAAAACTTGGATCTAATCCTTTTGAGCCTTATAAATGAACTAAAATTGATTTTCTATAATTTACCTAACTATGTGCCCTAGTATGAAAATTGCAATATCTCGACAATGCACAAACTAAAATAGTAGTTTGCAGGTAGATTTGGGAAGTGTAGATGACTGTGTACCTACCCAAAAAAAAAAAATTTAGTGTGAATAGAATGAATCATTCACCCTAAGGTGTATAAGTCCTTGTATGTCTCTCTTTCTCTATTTTTGAGGTCCTCTAGACTTCCATTTCCACTTGCAAAGTTATTGAATAGCTATTAGATAATTTTGTAGGTGAGTTTTTGTGAATTGAAAAGGTGTAGGTCTTCAAATGTAAAAATTAAAAAAAATCTTCTAGCTCCCTTCAATCCTCTTCAAACCTAAAAGCTACACATTCAAAAAGAGGGGCAATGTTGGGAAATTTAGGGGCTTGCCTCAATCAAATACCATGTAAGTTTTTCCACTTCCACCATGGAAATATTAATGATAAAATGATAATAAATATGAAAGAACGATGAAATCACAAAGTAATGTAAGTCACCACCATTCAATGGATTCCTTGAAGGACTGAATTCATGCACATCACTTCAAGCTATTGTATCTTTCTTTCTTGATTTAATTGAATTCTTTGGAGACCTACAAAAGTGTTAGCCTTCACAAAACAATAATAACATGAACACTCATAAACTCACATAGAATTTGACATGATGTTAGGATCTTGAATTTCTTCAATAAAGCTCTGAAATGTTGATCTTGACTTTCTTGATAAATCTCTTAATCATAAGTTTTCCAATACTTTTCTTGTTAGATTTCAAATAATGCAATAACTAGGTATTTACAGGCATTTCGCTAATCGAGAACTAAATCTCGATAGCCAACATTTAAAATTTGAATGCTAAGATATCCACTTTGACATATAAAAAATTGGTCTAAAATAGAATAGGGGGAGCCATTCCCCATAGGTTGAATTGGTCTTTTCCCTATTCTCCAAGACGTTAAGTGTCAGGGGTAAAATAATAGTTTTATATATTTGTTCAATGCTTGAAATTTCTCATAAAGTGGTACAAATGGGCTATAAAATGAATAATTTAGGAAATTAGGGACCCAATTAGGATCAATAATTTTGGGGGAGAAAAACCTAGTGTTAAATTTTCAAGGGTGACAATTTATGATGCTACATTTAGCTCCCACTTTAGTGAGAGTATGAATTTATGCTCAAACTCACACTCAAGTAGAAAAGTATGTCAAGAGGGATCCAAATTTTCCAAAAATTGAAGAGATAGGATGACTAAGGATCTAGGGGAGTGCACAAGCCCCCAAGATCCAAGATCTCATGGAAAACCAACATAAGCACAAATTAACACACACATGTATGAAATCTAGTAAGACAACATGCACAAACATACATGTCACAAAACATGGAGAATAAATGATGAAAAAACATGACATAATGGAACATAAAGATGGTGATGAAATGACAAAAACATGATGTGAACATTATGAAGACACTCCAAAAGGCACAAGGCTATTAATTAAATATTTTATTTGGTAAGGCAAAGAGACCTCAGTCTTAAATTATCTCAAACACCAAACATCATCCATCAAATGCGATGTCTAATAAAATGATGCTCTCACAAGGATGTAAAATAACTTATGAAACACATGGCTCCATTAGCAAGAAATTTTTGTTATGCTATGTGGCCATGTTAAAAATGGGTTCTCAATTTCATAACCCAACAAGCTCTGTTATGTTGAATCCATGAACTATCTTGCAAACATGCATTTCAAGGAGTGCATAAAAAATCACCTCAGGGGTGCACAAAGTTTCACATCATGGGGTATGAAAAAAACTCACCTCAATGGGTGCAAAAAGATTAATTTCTTAGGGGATTAATTGATAACCATTCCTTAGGGGGAATTACAAACAACACCATCACCAAAGGGGGTATGTCAATCGGTCAAATATCACAAGATGAACTAGATAGGTGTAATATATTCCCACCCTTAAGATGTCAACATACTTGTTATGTTGGTATTTTAAGGAGAAAGGGGGAAAGATAGGATCCTTAAAAATAATGCATGCCTCCCCAAAACTAGTTATCCTTGTGTCCCAATCATGGAGACAAGGATAACCACACCAAGGAATATCATGTTGTTGTCATGAAAAATATGGTTGCACCTTTGATTATACCACCATCAATGACAATGAGAAAAACAAATAAAGATACAAATGCCACATAGTGATGAACAACATGATACAATGACTTGATCATTATTGATTAGAGGAATTAAGTGCATCAACCCATGGAAGAGAACCACAATCCTTAAGTTGCATTTTATTACTTGAGGCCTAACATCCATTGGTAGAATGACCATGCAATCGATGATATGCACAAAATGATATTTTATTATAAAATTTATTTTGTGTTCTTGGAGGAAGAGTAATCAAGTGGGATTTGAGAAGCCTCAACAAGATATTCTCTTGATCAATAGAAGGGGACATTTCTTTCTCTTGTGAAGGAAAAATTGCTTTATTATCACAAGATTTTATACATACAATAGATCATAAAGTATTAGATGAAGATGTAGATGAAGGTTGTAAACCTAGATCATTCCTAGAAAATTACGGTATAGAATTCTCTTGATACCTATCATTTTTTTAGTGTTTTCATTACATCCATGTTTAGAAATAATTTTGTATCCAAGACCATAAGACACTTCCAAATTGGATGAAGAGATTTTATGCTTCTGAGAAGGATTGGATTCTTCATGAGCACACAAATCCTTTTTAATATTTTTAAAGTTAAGCATCTTCCTCTCATGAGGGATGGGAGTTGTAGAGCCCCCATCACCACCATGGGGTGATGTTGTTGATGTATAACCAAGTGGATCCAATGAGACACAATACTATTTTGATTTATACTATGAGATATTGTACTCTCTCATAAAGGAGGGTGTAAAATATAATGCACCCCAATCAGCTCCAAAAAATATGTTTGAAGATGAATCATTTGAGTTGGACACTTTAGACTTTGAGGGTGAGATTTGAGACTTCCCTTTGAAACAAGGTGTAAAATCTAATAGTCCCCAATCACCGTGTAATATTTTTGTTGTAGGTGAAAGACAATTAGGATTACCATCAACTTGTATAGGTTCTACCTTTGAAGTTGGAATCAAAGTATTCAGAGAGTTAGAAGTTTTATGATCATGTTGAGCTTGCGAATTATAAATTTGTTCATCTACTTTAACCATGTATATCTTGTTATTATATTCATACTTCATCTCACAATGAAGATTAGATGAGACTCCCTTCATGGCATGAATCCGTGGTCTACCTAGGAGAAGATTGTATGAAAGAGGTCCTAACATGGATAGGGATAGGAAAAACCATGGGTCCAACCTTAATGGGTAGTGTATTCATTCCTAACGATTGCTTATTAACATTGTCAAAGCCATGAGTATTAACATCATTAGGTTCTATGAGATTCTTGTCCATGCCAATTTTATCTAGGAGGTCAATGCTACAAACATTAAGACTTGATCCATTGTCTATGAGAGTATGCCTAACTCTAGTTTCATTAATGATAACCTTTATCATTATTGACTCATGTTTATTTTGGATCTCAAGTGAGGGTAATTCACATTGAGGGAATGCAATATTCAAGTTTTTCACTTACATACAATCAAATAAGGTGGCTACATCATTCAATCTAACAAAATATGGGACATTAGTCTTCTAAAAAATCTCTTGGAGAATCCTATTGTATGTAGGTGATGTTTGAATCAAATCCAAATGGGAGATTTTTGTTGGAGTACGACAAAATTTATCAACAATATCATACTTTTTTACCACTTCACTGAGGAGTACTATATATGTGAGTAGCTATGTGATAACTTGGTTGTTGTGGCACATGCTCACTAGTGATTTGTATTGCAAAGTTCAAGATATGGCCAAGGGGTTTAGGAGGTCTTATAATGAGAGGTGACTTAGGAGGTCCACTAATTAAAGGAGATCTAATTGCTAAGAATAGGTTTCCATTAATGTCAAATTGGTGTTAGTAGGTCATTATTGTTGATAGTGGTTATCAAAGGGTGTCAAGGCTATAAGATGTGAAGGTTTTCAAAGATGAAGAAGATTTTAGTACTAGAATTGTCATTTATCTTAAGGTTTTAGGAGCATATTGTTTATTAGTGAGTAGATTATCTAATTGATTTAGGTATCATGAAGCAAGTTTTTGTTGTGGTATGACTACATTCAGATAGTTAATATATTTATCATACCATGTCAGGTATGTAGTCAACATGAGTGTGGTGGTCTAGAAGGATATATTTTGGGCTAAAAGATTTCTATATATGGTTGGAATTTCTCTTAGAAATGTAGTATAGTCCTATAGTTTAGAAAGAGAGTATGTATTCACTAGTTCTATCAGTTTCCTGAGTTTCTAATGGTGTGGATCAATGTGCAAGGAGTTTGAAGGGTTAGAAGGTTGTTCAATATGATAAAATTTTGAGGCATGTGTAGTAATGGTTAGTAGTGTGCAAAATTCAAATAAAGCATGTGGAGTGAGGATAGGACCTGTTTAAGGTTCTTATGGTGGTGCAAGGTGTCAAGTTCTTTTGGTAGAAAAAAATATGTGTTTGGACTATTGTATTACACATGTAATGTAATTTTAATTTAGGTCCACTCTGTGTCCTATAGGTTTGTGCAGATCCTTGGATGGCATGGAAGAGTGTTAATGTAATGTCATGTATATATTTCAATTTTTTATAGGTATTTTAATGGTGGTGTACAAGTGTGTCATATATGTGTAGACATTTGAATTTGACCACCTCCATATGGTTAAAATTCATCCCTTCTTATTCCTCCTTCCTGCATCCCCTATTCACATTAATCAAATGATTTAGCATTTAATTAATATATCCCTTTTTCCTAATATCTCTAAGGTATTTAATTAAAATAATTAAATACTTTATCCCTTATCCCCTTTCCTCTCTTAATTAAATAAGTACTATAATTTATTTAATTTAGTCATTTTCCTTTTATGAATTTAAATCAATTTTAAATTCATCATTTCTCTCTCCTTGTCCCATCCTCCATAATTCCCCACTTGTCTTTAATTCTTCATTAGTTGATTTAATCCCATGTTTTCCCAACTCTAATCACTTGATTAGGTCAACCTAACCCTTATTCCATTTATGGAATATGTCCAAAGTCAACTTCATTTATTGCTTTCTCCTTTTGGAGAAGGCAACCCCTTTCCCATGTAAATTTTAAATTCACAATTATTCCCCCTGGGCCTTTTAAGGAATTTTTAATTCCTTATCTCATCCCCATGTGGATATTTGAGGAATTTTTAATTCCTCACATATTCCATCACCCACATAGGGACAAGGACCTCCTTTATGAGGCGATCTTGTCCAAATCCCTAGGTACTATGTAGTACCTCCACCTCATCTCCCCTTTGACACCTCAACCGCCACATGTCAAGATGTGAGGGCTTGTGAGTTCTCAACTCACCCTAGCCATTGACCTTGTCCATTGTGGCTTCATCTTGACCCTCCTTCCCCTAAAAAATAGAGGAATTTTTCCTCATTTGCATCAACACACATTTTTCACTCAACTTAGCACTCTAACATCCAAGCATTCAAGCAAGTAAAAATCCACCATTGTTGCACCATTTTGAGCTCATACCTTCCATCCATTGCAATACCCACTTGCATCATTGCATTCTCCATCGCCTCATGATCATTTAGAGCTAAGTTTCATGCTATTTTTCCATCCAAAGGAGTACACATTCAAATGATCAATAGGTCCAACCAAGCATCAGCTCAACAAGGTAAAAAGTTCCTTTACTTTGCATTTTGTTTGATTTCAATGCATGCCCAATCTTGAGTGTTTGTTTTATACTTTTGATCTCTTTCATTATTTATCTTTTGCATTTAGGGTAGATTAAATTCATTTGCACACATTTATGGCACGTCCGGTGGGACCCACATCATGGGTCTACACTTTGAAGCTTGCTGTTGTTTGAATTTTGTAGGTCCAAAATTTTCACGTAGGGGAAAATCTGCCCCGACGGGTGAACTTGCTAGTTACAGAGGAAAATCTGCAATCAAAAAAGGTGAACATGAATTCACCCTTTTGTGAAAAGAGGTGAACTTGAAGTGAAAGGTGAAGTTGCTTAAAATAGAGGCGAACACACAAAGGTCTTCAGGAACAAGCAAGATTGATCAAGTTACAGAGGAAACTATGTATTCACCCCTTTCCCTTGACAGGAATTTGTGAATTTTCCCATCCACCCAAACAGGCATATGCACATTCACCCATCTTCTAAGACTAGTGATCTTGATTGTTAGACACAAGTGAGTTTTCCTTACAAAGAGGAAAATTTGAGGTACTCCCAAACTTTTAATTTTATAATTCCAAATTCAATTTGGTTTCGATTTTGGGTATTGATCCACTAACTTGTCTACTTGTGGGTGTGTCATTTTACTAATGATTTGTGCAGAAATTGTAACTTGTTCATCCAAGATCGGTGACATTAAATTACTGACATATTTTTTGTAGGATAACCGATCGAAGACCCCTAGATTAGCTTTGTCTATTGTTTATTTTTCACACTAATCTAGGCACACGTAGATTAATTAAAGGGTCAATTTACATTGTTTGTTGTGCTTGGGAGCAAGCTCTTGAAATATCCACTCCCCTTACACCTTTCGGTGATCCTGGATGATGAGAAATCATAATTTTCTCTAGTATAATCGAGTCTACCTAGGAGCTGCTAGTGCATCTAAGTTCTCCCCTTGTGCTACATGCGAGCTTGGGGACTAGCCGAAGCATCTAGTATCTTCTTCCATTAGTGGGACCTACCTGAGATTTCATCACCTGGGGGATGATCCCAACCATGTGTTACCGACAGAGTATTTAAAGGGGGGAGAACTAAAGTTGTATTCCAATCAGGTCACATCATATTTAGCGAAGTGTTGAAGCTAGGGTGATATCTAGATAAGATGTGTAGGGTTGGTCCAAGTTTCCACTACCTCGTTGGGGCTCTTGATCCACACTTGTGATGGGTTGGTGTTCATGGTTGTGCCTCATGTACCTAGCATATATCAGGGACACACAAGATTGCCTTGTATAGCTTAGATAGAGACTCGTGCTTTAGTTGTGGCTTGGTGTAGTGTAGGGGATGTGCACCGTACCCAAAAGTTATTCACCATGTACTCCCTTGGGTTGAGATAGAAATATTCATGGTGGAATATGATAGTTTCCAAGAGAGTGTGAAGGTGAGCCCGTGGCATCTATTGATGACCCTATTCCACTGGATCGCTAGCTATTTTCCTTCATGAGAAAGGGTGATCCAGAGAACCACCCCAGTATCATGAAGTATTAACCTTGGGTTGTCTACTCAAAGTGGTGGGCCTACATCAAGTTTGTAATCCTTCAATACTAATTTTACGATTGTGCTACATGGCATGTCTTCCTGTGTGATACCAGTGCTTATTTTGAGTTGAGTCAGTTTGGCCTTTTTGTCTATTGTTTGCCATGTTTTCCGTCCTTTTCCACAGTCTGCCCCTACCCTCAAAGATAGATTTTATTTTTGGATAGGTGAACTTGCCCTATAAAGGGGCGATTTTTGTCCGAGTCTAGTCTAGTTCATCCTCTTGGGAAATTTTGTATTTGTTAGAGGCAAAGTTGCTTATGGGTTCCCTTCTTGGGCAACCTCGTATCTGTTTGTTCCATGAATAGGTGAGTCTACATCCAATTCATATCCATCGAGTCTACCCGTTCCTTGTGAATAGGTGATTTTGTCTTCTCCTCGGGTGAACTTGTTGTCCATAGGGGCGATCCCACGTTCTGTTTGAGCCTTCACCGTCCATACACCTCTTTGAATAGGAAAACCTATTTCTTGCAGGGGAAAATTCATGTCTTCTTGTATCATCCTAGTCTGTTCAATTCAATATTTAGGCGAATTGGTTTTTCCAATAGGCGGTCTTGTTTTAAGCGAGTATTTTTCCTTTCGTACAGTTCAAGAATTAGGCAAACTCATTATCCCTCGATAGGTGATTTTCACCTAGTCTGTATGTTTAAGGATTTAGGCAAATTTTTCATTCCCATTAGGCAATTTTGCAAATTGAGTTTTCTTGTCCCCCTTTGGTCTTTTGAGGGTTTAGGTGATCTTATTGTGAGATAGGTGAAGTTTCTTCTTGAGTTTTCCCATTTCTTGTGCATCCCTCAACATAGGAAAAATTTAGTCTAGGACATAGGTGAATTTTTCTGACATAGAGGCGATTTCGTTAATCTCAGATAGGAAAAGTCATGACCTAAAAAGGATAATTTGTGCTACACAGAGGCATATGTGCTACCCATGCAAAATACAGAGAGTGAATCCTTTGGGCCATTGAAAGCTTGTTGTTTTTCAAGTCCTTTGTCGTGATCAAATTTTCTTTATCATCATTTGTTCGCTTGTAATTGTCACTTTAGTCCGTTTGTATTTTCCAAAATTCATTCATTCCTCAATCAAATCATATAGTTGCATTGTAGAACATCCTTAGATTTCATATCTATCATTGGTTCATCAATCCTAATCCCCTAGACTTTGTTTTAGAGGTTTTATCCAAGTTGGCTTAGGTGCCTAATCCCAATCACATCCTTCACACTTAGGATTTTTAACCATCTAGAGTCAGTAATCCTCCATGACCCAATCAATATAATTCCATCTTTAGGTAGATTTAGTGTCATAATCATCATTTTCATCATTTAATCTGATTGTTAGAATCTTGCATCATCTAGTTTGATCTTGGAACTGGGGTTTAGAATCAATTTCATCATCCTATCTAATCAATCATCCAATCCTATCATTAATCTCATCTTATCAATCAATCTAATCAAATCCAATTGGATCCTCTATCTAATCATCCAATCAATCAATCCTTTAGTCCTTACCTAGGTCATTCATTTAAGTGCATCCTAGAGCATAACATCATCTTAGTGCATCCTAGTAGTTTTGCATTTTCATGCCCCTTACTCAAACTCAAGTAAAGAAACTCATGGTAGAACAATAGACTCTAGGTACCCAGCCTCACATTCCTCAAGATCCCACCAATGGTGGCTCATCACAATCTAATAATGAGGTCCATACCATTTCACCTTCTGCTATTGAGAGCATAGTCAACCAACCCAAAGTCGTGGTGGACGAATATCTCAACAATCCTGTTAATGTCCAAATAACATACCATCTCCTCAATGAGTGTGAGGATAAGATCCTCACCACATTTCTCATGAGAGGCATTAAACCACTATCAAGGTTTGACTTATCCAAGTATGTCAATATCACACCTCCTGCACCCCCAGCATTGCAAGATCCTCAAAATTCACAGGGTAATCTAGGTAATTCATACATCCTTGAGGGTCCACCACAAGAGGGTTGGTATTAGCTTAGGTTTGGAAATTTCATGCTCTATCAAGTCATACACCCTCCTCAAACTCCAATTTTAGTTATGAGGGCACCTCAACCAAATGTTCCTCAAGGTACCAATCATAATGATCCCCTTGCTTTTGGTATGCTAAAAATTCTCCCTAATTTGCCACCAATTCCCATCATGCAAAGCTCAACTCCCATACCATTTACACCACCTCTTCCACCTAACCAACTGGGTCAACCACCAGTGAATACAAGGAGCAATCCTTTTGCGACACTGCCACCACCTCCTAGATCTACACCTGCATCCAACTTACTGCCACCCCCTTTCACATCTCAGCAACCGCCTCAAGGAAATGTCCCATCCTTGAATCAGCCTCACATTAACCTGCAATAGGTAATGCCATCCCAACCATCTCATCAACAGGTATCACAACAACCTCCATCTCAGCCTCTATAGCATATCGCAATTCCCTCGCAACCCCCACATCAAGCAATGTAGGCTACTTCACATCCTCAACAACAACCAACACAACAACTGCAAGGTGTCCCATCACAAATCCCCTAGCAAATGAAAATCCCTACTCATCAACCAACATCATCTTATTAGTTGCCTCCTAACCAACCATAAGTCCCTCAATAACATCAAATTACATCTTGAACCCTTTATCAACAACCACCACCTTACCAACAACTGCCTCAGCACACCCAAGTTTCAACACAAATGCAAGGCAACCTTGTTGCCCAATACCTGTATCACCCGCTAAGTACGTATGCTGCATTCACTACCTCATCCAATCCTAATCCTAATCCCACTTATAAAAATCCACAACAATCCCAACCAAAACCTTCTTACACAAGTCCCCAACAATCACATCCCAATTCGTATTATCAGTCATCCAATAACCAACAACCTCTATATGCTACCCAACAACAACTGCTACTTATAACTATTAGTCTAATCTATATTATTCCCAACAAAAACTGCCATACCAATAGGGTGCTTCCACCTCCTATTACCAGACAGCTCCATCACATCAACAAGGTGCCTCCACCTCTTACTATCAGACCCTGTCAACCTATTAGAAATCTTATGCCAATCTGCAATCCGCATATCCCAATCAATATCAACAAGTCCCTTCATATCAACCTCCACCATCATACAATCAAACTACCTCAACTCCATCCAAATCATATCAACCATATGCTCTATATAGTCAATCCAACCCAACCAAACCTCCCTCGACACCTGCTAAAAAGGAATGGGAAGAGATAAAATCTACATTGAAATATTTGCAAGTAAGGACCTCCAAAAAATATTTCAAGTTTGAAGAGATGTTTCCCTATCCATTTGATCCCTCAATCTCACTTGTTCCTTTTCCTAAGAATTTTAAAATTCCAAATTTTTAAAAGTATAAAGGAACTAAAGACCCAAAGAACCACCTTCAGGAATTCTACTCACACTATCAAGAAGTCCTCCACACAACGACAATTATATCCTGTGGTTATTCCCTAGAAGTCTAATGGGAGTGGCTCTAGATTGGTTTATGGGTCTTCTAAAGGGATCAATATCTTCTTTTGTGGATCTTTCTGAGAAATTTGTTACACACTTCTCCTTTAATCTAGAGAAGGATATCGATACCCTAGATCTCCTGAAAGAAAAAAAACATGAGGGACTGACCTTTGCAAGCTACCTACAAAGGTGACACACTTTGGCTAGTTGAATGGAATCTCAACTCAGTGAGAAGGACATGATAACTCTTTTCATGGAAAAAACTCATGCAGATATGGCACATAATCTCAACCTTCATTTTGTCACAACCTTTGCAAAATTCATGGAAAATTCATGGTCCTATCATTGAGAGAGTACTCATTGCTAAGGGATAGGTCAAAATTCATAATCTTGATAAGGATAAGTCGTCTGGAGATAAGTCTCACTACTAGAACAAAAAAAAGAACATTGTCAATGATGGTGTCATTGACACCAAGCATGTTTAGGTAGCTAACACCTACCAAAGGTCACAATATTTCCCTAATCAACCATTAGTTTCTAATGTCATATTAGTGCCACAAGGAGCATCTCGCCCTCCTCAACAATCCAATCAACAGAATCAGTGGAACAATAAATGCACATTCACTCCATTGGGAGAATCTTTAAGTGTTTTCTTTAATAGGATCCTTCAAGTGAGCTATCTAGTCACCTATCCTATGACCAATCCTTTCGACGAGTCTAAACCAAAGTATTCCTGGTACAGAGAAAATGAATATTGTGACTTTCACAAAATTAAAGGGAATTCCACGAACAAGTGTTAAGGACTAAAGACGTACATCCAAAATCTTATAGATTGAGGTGATATCCAAGTGGATGCAAAACAGGCCACATCTTCCAACACTCAACTCTAGATATACCAAAATTCCTTCCTGGAACACAATCAGGGTGCTAGTACGTCCAATACTAATCCCTGGTCAAACAATAACAATAATCAAAATAACAACACAAATAATGTTAGTTACAAGAATGTACCCTATAACTACGATGGTATAGTTATGTGCATCAGTCAAGTAGAGCCTCATGTGTCCATGATATAAGTCAAAGGAAAAGACCCACAATGTGTTGTCACAACCTGTCACACCCACATAACCATTCCTAGAGCCTCCATGTCTACCCAGCTAGTTCATGTAAGCTCTCAGTACAATATCCTTGATCATCTTGGAAAGATGCCAACTCAAATATCCATCTTGGATTTTCTTAATGCTTTTGTTGGAGCCTAAGATTTCATGAAAATTTTAGGTTCCTATGTTAAAAATTTGGATTTCAACACTTAGAAAACTCAGTTGAAAAATCAGCCCCAAAAGCACATTTGGAAAAATCATAACTATAGATTTGTGTAGTTCTGTACAAAACCAACTTGAAAACGTGTTTATTTACCATATGTGAGTGTGCATGCCAGTTTTCAGTTTCATACAATCAGTTCTAGCAGGGATTCAAAAGGCCAATTTAAAGGGTTCTGCAAAGGTTTATTGTCTACACACAGTAAAATATGTTAAAATGGTCAACTTTGGAAGGAAATATTAAGTAACCAAAAGAGTTTCATCACAAACTAATTGGTGCCTTTGATTCTCTCCACCAAAATATACCTCCATGTCAATTTTCAAGGCTTTTGGATATCAATTGGTATTTTTTTAATGTCAAAACCAAATGAGTTTTACTCAATTTTGACATCTACATGTTCAGAACAACAACTGCAAAAGGGCCAAATTTGACACTTGATATTTAATGAAGAAAATAAAACAATGGAAAACCCTCTTGCACATGTGTTCACCATGATTAAATGAGCTAGTATGCAAAGTTATAGCTTCTTAGAATTATATTTGATAGTTTTTCAAAAAAGGCAAATGGAGGGTTTTAATTAAGCTTGACAGTGGTAATTTTCATGAATGACTTGAGTAGGAAGCTTTGAGCATTAATAGTTTTGAATCATGATCATTTCATGCCAAACCATTTTTCAACCATACTCCCCTATCATAGCACAACATGTTGGTGCAATTTCATAACTTTTGGAGATCGTTTGATTAGTTTTCCACAACAATTTTGAAGGCTACTTGAACTATTTCCGCCACTGTGCAAAAATTCAGAAGGACAAATTTTGAGGAAAACCTACTTCAATTCATTTCAAAATATGATGAATTTGATTGTTTATGGTTGTATAAAGCTCTCCCAAAATACCATTATCAGCTTGCACCACAGATTAGCTACTCACTCAAATGCCTACTACAAGCACTAAATTGGAGTAGATGATGAAATCAATGCACCATAAAGTTATACACAAAATTGAAGAAAAATTTATACACCCCTACAAATTCCTAAAAGGACACATTAGGAAGGAGGTGTTAAATATATTTTTTTAGGCTTCATAACCAAGACATGTCTTAGA
>VDFB02168118.1:211676687-211710154 GCA_007258455.2 Sequoia sempervirens
GAAATTGTCAGATTTTTCATAGAATTGACTCACGTAAGGGTTGAAAGTTAATTCTATCTTGGAGGATCTCATTTCCATAATGAAAAAGAAAATAGGTAGGTTCATTACATCCCATTTTTCCCTTTCTATTTTTAGTAATTTTGGTGAAACATTCCAAATTTAATATAAAATAATATGTTTTGACCCCCTACCCTATTTTTCTATGTTTTAAGACCAAAGAGAAATGTTGGCGTGGTTGTTTAGGGGCATTCCTTATTCAAGTCTCCACATTAGTTTTTCCACTTGCACTACAACCAAATAGATAGATAGATCAAAAGATAAATAGACAAGAAGATAAATGCATAGACAAGGGATGTGATAAATTCCAATATGCTCAAAGAAACAAGATAAATAGATATTACCTACAAGGCTTAAGGAATTCAAAGAGAGAGAGAGAGTTGTGGAAGCCAAGAGAGTTGCAAAGATTGGTGTGAGAGCTTGAGACTATTGTAGCAAGTTGTAGAAAGTTGTGTAAGCTTGAGGCTTTTCAAGATTTGGCTATGGGCATGCATTTTTTCTTGGATAGGATATACCTATATCTTTGTACTCCTAATTCAAATATATTTTCTCACTTTTTTTATTTTACACTAAGATAATTTGTCCACTTTGCATTAACCATTAAGGATTTTTGTATTTTGAGTAAAATACCTAGGTCATGAGTAAAATGATGGGATATATTTGGACATAAAATATCATTTTCATCACATTAAAATTCACATATTTCAGTAGCACTTGCACCATAGATACTATTAAAATAAATTTATTTGAGTATTTTACATCTTTTCTTGGTATGTCTTCTCATCTTGTATGTTGGAAATGGGACATGAATGCTATCAAGTGAAAATGATTTCTCTATATCTACAGTAGGCCCTTTGTAGCATAAGGAAAAGGGGACCCTAAGTTTAGTGCAGAAAACCTATAATTTCTTTTGCTCCTTTTTCGAAGGCACATTAGGATGAAAATCAAAAAAATGTTTAGATTGACTTTCAACCATGAAGGTGAGTCAATAAAACTTGGATCTGATCCTTTTGAGCCTTATAAATGAACTAAAATTGATTTTCTATAATTTACCTAGCTATGTGCCCTAGTCTGAAAATCGCAATATCTCAACAATGCACAAACTAAAATAGTATTTTGCAGGTAGATCTGGGAAGTGTAGATGACTGTGTACCTACCAAAAAAAAAGGTTTTAGTGTGAATGGAATGAATCATTCACCCTAAGGTGTATAAGTCCTTGTATGTCTCTCTTTCTCTATTTTTGAGGTCCTGTAGACTTCCATTTCCACTTGCAAAGTTATTGAATCGCTATTAGATAATTTTGTATGTGAGTTTTTGTGAATTGAAAAGGTGTAGGTCTTCAAATGTAAAAATTAAAAAAATCTTCTAGCTCCCTTCAATCCTCTTCAAACCTAAAAGCTACAGATTCAAAAAGAGGGGCAATGTTGGGAAATTTAGGGGCTTGCCTCAATCAAATACCATGTAAGTTTTTCCACTTCCACCATGGAAATATTAATGATAAAATGATAATAAATATGAAAGAATGATGAAATCACAAAGTACTATAGCTCACCACCCTTCAATGGATTCCTTGAAGGACTTAATTCATGCACATCACTTCAAGCTATTGGATATTTCTTGCTTGATTTGATTGAATTCTTTGGAGACCTACAAAAGTGTTAGCCTTCACAAAACAATAATAACATGAACAATCATAAACTCACATAGAATTTGACATGATGTCAGGATCTTGAATTTCTTCAATAAAGCTCTGAAATGTTGATCTTGACTTTCTTGATAAATCTCTTAATCATAAGTTTTCCAATACTTTTCTTGTTAGATTTCAAATGATGCAATAACTAGGTATTTACAGGCACTTTGCTAATCGAGAACTAAATCTCGATAGCCAACATTTAAAATTTGAATGTTAAGATATCCACTTTGACATATCAAAAATTGGTCTAAAATAGAATAGGGGGAGCCATTCCCCATAGGTTGAATTAGTCTTTTCCATATTCTCCAAGACGTTAAGTGTCAGGGGTAAAATAATAGTTGTATATATTTGTTCAATGCTTGCAATTTCTCATAAAGTGGTACAAATGGGCTATAAAATGAATAATTTAGGAAATTAGGGACCCAATTAGGATCAATAATTTTGGGGGAGAAAAACCTAGTGTTAAATTTTCAAGGGTGACAATTTATGATGCTACATTTAGCTCCCACTTTAGTGAGAGTATGAATTTATGCTCAAACTCACACTCAAGTAGAAAAGTATGTCAAGAGGGATCCAAATTTTCCAAACATTGAAGAGATAGGATGACTAAGGATCTAGGGGAGTGCACAAGCCCCCAAGATCCAATATCTCATGGAAAACCAACATAAGCACAAATTAACACACAAATGTATGAAATCTAGTAAGACAACATGCACAAACATACATGTCACAAAACATGAAGAATAAATGATGAAAAAAAATGACATAATGGAACATAAATATGGTGATGAAATGACAAAAACATGATGTGAAAATTATGAAGAAACTCAAAAAGGCACAAGGCTATTAATTAAATATTTTATTTGGTAAGGCAAAGAGACCTCAGTCTTAAATTATCTCAAACACCAAACATCATCCATCAAATGTGATGTCTAATAAAATGATGCTCTCACAAGGATGTAAAATAACTTATGAAACACATGGCTCCATTAGAAAGCAAGTTTTGTTATGCTATGTGGCCATGTTAAAAATGGGTGCTCAATTTCATAACCCAACAAGCTCTGTTATGTTGAATCCACGAACTATCTTGGAAACATGCATTTCAAGGAGTGCATAAAAATCACCTCAGGGGTGCACAAAGTTTAACATCATGGGGTATGAAAAAAACTCACCTCAATGGGTGCACAAAGATTAATTTCTTGGGGGATTAATTGATAACCATGCCTTAGGGGGAATTACAAACAACACCATCACCAAAGGGGGTATGTAAATAGGTCAAATATCACAAGATGAACTTGATAGGTGTAATATATTCCCGCCCTTAAAATGTCAACATACTTGTTATGTTGGTATTTTAAGGAGAAAGGGGGAAAGATAGGATCCTTAAAAATAATGCATGCCTCCCCAAAACTAGTTATCCTTGCGTCCCAATCGTGGAGACAAGGATAACCACACCAAGGAATATCATGTTGTTGTCATGAAAAATATGGTTGCACCTTTGATTATACCACCATGAATGACAATGAGAAAAACACATAAAGATACAAATGCCACATAGTGATGGGCAACATGATACAATGACTTGATCATTATTGATTAGAGGAATTAAGTGCATCGACCC
Source organism: Sequoia sempervirens (assembly GCA_007258455.2). Taxonomy (NCBI): domain Eukaryota; kingdom Viridiplantae; phylum Streptophyta; class Pinopsida; order Cupressales; family Cupressaceae; genus Sequoia; species Sequoia sempervirens. The sequence goes on from VDFB02168118.1 coordinate 211,680,059, forward strand.
ATGGAAGAGAACCACAATCCTTAAGTTGCATTTTATTACTTGAGACCTCACATTAATTGGTAGAATGACCATGCAATTGATGATATGCACAAAATGATATTTTATTATAGAATTTCATTTGTGTTCTTGGAGGAAGAGTAATCAAGTGGGATTTGAGAAGCCTCAACAAGATATTCTCTTGATCAATAGAAGGGGACATTTCTTTCTCTTGTGAAGGAAAAACTGCTTTATTATCACAAGATTTTATACATACAATAGATCATAAAGTATTAGATGAAGATGTAGATGAAGGTTGTAAACCTAGATCATTCCTAGAAAATTACGGTATAGAATTCTCTTGATACCTATCATTTTTTTAATGTTTTCATTACATCCATGTTTAGAAATAATTTTGTATCCAAGACCATAAGCCACTTCCAACTCGGATGAAGAGATTTTATGCTTTTGAGAAGGATTGGATTCTTCATGAGCACACAAATCCCTTTTAATATTTTTAAAGTTAAGCATCTTCCTCTCATGAGGGATGGGAGTTGTATAGCCCCCATCACCACCATGGGGTGATGTTGTTGATGTAGAACCAAGTGGATCCAATGAGACACAAGACTATTTTGATTTATACTATGAGATATTGTACTCTCTCATAAAGGAGGGTGTAAAATATAATGCACCCCAATCAGCTCCAAAAAATATGTTTGAAGATGAATCATTTGTGTTGGACACTTTAGACTTTGAGAGTGAGATTTGAGACTTCCCTTTGAAACAAGGTGTAAAATCTAATAGTCCCCAATCACCGTGTAATATTTTTGTTGTAGGTGAAAGACAATCAGGATTACCATCAACTTGTATAGGTTCTACCTTTGAAGTTGGAATCAAAGTATTCAGAGTGTTAGAAGTTTTATGATCATGTTGAGCTTGTGAATTATAAATTTGTTCATCTAGTTTAACCATGTATATCTTGTTATTATATTCATACTTCATCTCACAATGAAGATTAGATGAGACTCCCTTCATGGCATGAATCTGCGGTCTACCTAGGAGAAGATTGTATGAAAGAGGTCCTAACATGGATAGGGATAGGAAAAACCACGGGTCCAACCTTAATGGGTAGTGTGATCATTCCTAATGATTGCTTATTAACATTGTCAAAGCCATGAGTATTAACATCATTAGGTTCTATGAGATTCTTGTCCATGCCAATTTTATCTAGGAGGTCAATGCTAAAAACATTAAGACTTGATCCATTGTCTATGAGAGTATGCCTAACTCTAGTTTAATTAATGATAACCTTTATCATTATTAACTCATGCTTATTTTGGATCTCAAGTAAGGGTAATTCACATTGAGGGAATGCAATATTCAAGTTTTTCATTTACATACAATCAAATAAGGTTGCTACATCATTCAATCTAACAAAATATGGGACATCAATCTTCTAAAAAATCTCTTGGAGAATCCTATTATATGTAGGTGATGTTTGAATCAAATCCAAATGGGAGATTTTTGTTGGAGTACGACGAAATTTATCAACAATATCATACTTTTTACCACTTCGCTGAGGAGTACTATATATGTGAGTAGCTATGTGATAACTTGGTTGTTGTGGCACATGCTCACTAGTGATTTGTATTGCAAAGTTCAAGATATGGCCAGGGGGTTTAGGAGGTCTTATAATGAGAGGTGACTTAGGAGGTCCATTAATTAAAGGAGATCTAATTGCTAAGAATAGGTTTCCATTGATGTCAAATTGGTGTCAGTAGGTCATTGTTGTTGATAGTGGTTATCAAAGGGTGTCAAGGCTATAAGATGTGAAGGTTTTCAAAGATGAAGAAGATTTTAGTACTAGAATTGTCATTTATCTTAAGGTTTTAGGAGCATATTGTTTATCAGTGAGTAGATTATCTAATTGATTTAGGTATCATGAAGCAAGTTTTTGTTGTGGTATGACTACATTCATATAGTTAATATATTTATCATACCATGTCAAGTATGTAGTCAACATGAGTGTGGTGGTCTAGAAGGATATATTTTGGGCTAAAATATTTCTATATATGGTTGGAATTTCTCTTAGAAATGTAGTATAGTCCTATAGTTTAGAAAGAGAGTATGTATACACTAGTTCTATCAGTTTCCTGAGTTTCTAATGGTGTGGGTCAATGTGCAAGGAGTTTTAAGGGTTAGAAGGTTGTTCAATATGATAAAATTTTGAGGCATGTGTAGTAATGGTTAGTAGTGTGCAAAATTTAAATAAAGCATGTGGAGTGAGGATAGGACCTGTTTAAGGTTCTTATGGTGGTGCAAGGTTTTAAGTTCTTTTGGTAGCAAAATTTTTGTGTTTGGACTATTGTATTACACATGTAATGTAATTTTAATTTAGGTCCACTCTATGTCCTATAGGTTTGTGTAGATCCTTGGATGGCATGGAAGAGTGTTAATGTAATGTCATGTATATATTTCAATTTTTTATAGGTATTGTAATGGTGGTGTACAAGTGTGTCATATATGGGTAGACATTTGAATTTGACCACCTCCATATGGTCAAATTCATCCCTTCTTATTCCTCCTTCCTGCATCCCCTATTCACATTAATCAAATGATTTAGCATTTAATTAATATATCCCTTTTTCCTAATATCCCTAAGGTATTTAATTAAAATAATTAAATACTTTATCCCTTATCCCCTTTCCTCTCTTAATTAAATAAGTACTATAATTTATTTAATTTAGTCATTTTCCTTTTATGATTTTAAATCAATTTTAAATTCATCATTTCTCTCTCCTTGTCCCATCCTCCATAATTCCCCACTTGTCTTTAATTCTTCATTAGCTAATTTAATCCCATGTTTTCACAACTCTAATCACTTGATTAGGTCAACCTAATCCTTATGCCATTTATGGCATATGTCCAAAGTCAACTTCATTTATTGCTTTCTCCTTTTGGAGAAGGCAACCCCTTTCCCATGTAAATTTTAAATTCACATTTATTCCCCTTGGGCCTTTTAAGGAATTTTTAATTCCTTATCTCATCCCCATGTGGATATTTGAGGAATTTTTAATTCCTCACATATTCCATCACCCACATAGGGACAAGGACCTCCTTTATGAGGCGATCTTGTCCAAATCCCTAGGTACTATGTAGTACCTCCACCTCATCTCCCCTTTGACACCTCACCCACCACATGTCAAGACGTGAGGGCTTGTGAGTTCTCAACTCACCCTAGCCATTGATCTTGTCCATTGTGGCTTCATCTTGACCCTCCTTCCCCTAAAAATAGAGGAATTTTTCCTCATTTGCATCAACACACATTTTGCACTCAACTTAGCACTCTAACATCCAAGCATTCAAGCAAGTAAAAATCCACCATTGTTGCACCATTTTGAGCTCATACCTTGCATCCATTGCAATACCCACTTGAATCATTGCATTCTCCATCACCTCATGATCATTTAGAGCTAAGTTTCATGCTATTTTTCCATCCAAAGGAGTACACATTTGAACGATCAGTAGGTCCAACCAAGCATCAGCTCAACAAGGTAAAAAGTTCCTTTTCTTTACATTTTGTTTGATTTCAATGCATGCCCAATCTTGAGTGTTTGTTTTATACTTTTGATCTCTTGCATTAGTTATCTTTTGCATTTAGGGTAGATTAAATTCATTTGCACACATTTCTGGCACATCCGGTGGGACCCACATCATGGGTCTACACTTTGAAGCTTGCTGTTATTTGAATTTTGTAGGTCCAAAATTTTCACGTAGGGGAAAATCTGCCCCGACGGGTGAACTCGCTAGTTACAGAGGTGAATCTGCAATCAACAAAGGTGAACATGAATTCACCCTTTTGTGAAAAGAGGTGAACTTGAAGTGAATGGTGAAGTTTCTTAAAATAGAGGTGAACACACAAAGGTCTCTGGGAACAAGCAAGATTGATCAAGTTACAGAGGCAACTACGTATTCACCCCTTTCCCTTGACATGAATTTGTGAATTTTCCCATCCACCCAAACAGGCATATGAACATTCACCCATCTTCTAAGACTAGTGATCTTGATTGTTAGACACAAGTGAGTTTTCCTTACATAGAGGAAAATTTGAGGTACTCCCAAACTTTTAATTTTATAATTCCAAATTCAATTTGGTTTTGATTTTGGGTATTAATCCACTAACTTGTCTACTTGTGGGTGTGTCATTTTACTAATGATTTGTGCAGAAATTTTTCCTTGTTCATCCAAGATCGGTGGCATTAAATTACTGACATATTTTTTTTAGGATGATTGATCGAAGACCCCTAGATTAGCTTTGTCTATTGTTTATTTTTCACACTAATCTAGGCACATGTAGATTAATTAAAGGGTCAATTTACATTGTTTGTTGTGCTTGGGAGAAAGCTCTTGAAATATCCACTCCCCTTACACCTTTCGGTGATCATGGATGATGAGAAATCACAATTTTCTCTAGTATAATCGAGTCTACCTAGGAGCTGCTAGTGCATCTAAGTTCTCCCCTTGCGCTACATGAGAGCTTGGGGACTAGCCGAAGCATCTAGTATCTTCTTCCCTTAGTGGGACCTACTTAAGATTTCATCACCTGGGGGATGATCCCAACCACATGTTACCGATAGAGTATTTAAAGGGGGGAGAACTAAAGTTGTACCCCAATCAGGTCACGTCATATTTAGTGAAGTGTTGAAGCTAGGGTGATATCTAGATAAGATGTGCAGGGTTGGTCCAAGTTTCCACTACCTCGCTGGGGCTCCTGATCCACACTTGTGATGGGCTGGTGTTCATGGTTGTGCCTCATGTACCTAGCGTATATCAGGGACACACAAGATTGCCTTGTATAGCCTAGATAGAGACTCATGTTTTAGTCGTGGCTTGGTGTAGTGTAGGGGATGTGTACCATACCCCAAAGTTACTCACCATGTACTCCCTTGGGTTCAGATAGAAATCTTCATGGTGGACTATGATAGTTTCCAAGAGAGTGTGAAGGTGAGCCCGTGGCATCTATTGATGACCTTGTTCCACTGGATTGCTAGCTATTTTCCTTCATGAGAAAGGGTGATCTACAAAACCACCCCAGTATCATGAAGTATTAACCTTGGGTTGTCTGCTCAAAGTGGTGGGCCTACATCAAGTTTGTAATCCTTCAATACTAATTTTATGATTGTGCTACATGGCATGACTTCTTGTGCGATACCAGTGCTTATTTTTAGTTGAGTCAGTTTAGCCTTTTTGTCTATTGTTTGCCATGTTTTCTGTCCTTTTCCATAGTCTGCCCCTACCCTCAAAGGTGAATTTAATTTTTGGATAGGTGAACTTTCCCTATAAAGGGGAAATTTTTGTCTAAGTCTAGTCTAGGTCATCCTCTTGGGAAATTTTGTCTTTGTTAGAGGCAAATTTGCCTATGGGTTCCCTTCTTGGGCAACCTCGTATCTTCTTGTTCCATGAATAGGCGAGTCTTCCCATCCTTTAGGTGAGTCTACATCCAATTCATATCCGTTGAGTCTACCCATTCCTTGTGAATAGGTGATTTTGTCTTCTCCTTGGGCGAACTTGTTGTCCATAGGGGCGATCCCACTTTTTGTCTGAGCCTTCACCATCCATACACCTCTTTGAATAGGAAAACCTATTTCTCACAGGGGAAAATTCATGTCTACTTGTGTCATCCTAATCTATTCAAGTCAATATTTAGGCAAATTGGTTTGTCCAATAAGTGATCCTATTTTAAGCGAGTCTTTTTCCTTCCGTACAGTTCAAGAATTAGGCAAACTCATTATCCCTCGATAGGCGATTTTCACCTAGTCTGTATGTTTAAGGATTTAGGCAAATTTTTCATTCCCATTAGGCGATTTTGCAAATTGAGTTTTCTTATCCCCCTTTGGTCTTTTGAGGGTTTCGGTGATCTTGTTGTGAGATAGGCGAAGTTGCTTCTTGAGCTTTCCCATTTCTTGTGCATCCCTCAACATAGGAAAATTTGAGTCTAGGACATAGGTGAATTTTCCTGACATAGAGGCGATTTCGTTAATCTTAGATAGGAAAAGTCATGACCTAAAAAGGATAATTTGTGCTACACAGAGGTGTATGTGCTACCCATGCAAAATACAGAGAGTGAATCCTTTGGGCCATTGAAAGCTTGTTGTTTTTTGAGTTCTTTGTCGTGATCAAAAAAATTTATCATCATTTGTTCACTTGTAATTGTCACTTTAGTCCGTTTGTATTTTCCAAAATTCATTCATTCATCGATCAAATCATATAGTTGCATTGTAGAACATCCTTAGATTGCATATCTATCATTGGTTCATCAATCCTAATCCCCTAGACTTTGTTTTAGAGGTTTTATCCAAGTTGGCTTAGGTGCCTAATCCCAATCATCATCCTTCACACTTATTTAGGATTTTTAACCATCTAGAGTCAGTAATCCTCCATGACCTAATCAATCTACTTCCATCTTTAGGTAGATTCAGTGTCATAATCATCATTTTCATCATTTAATCTGATTGTTAGAATCTTGCGTCATCTAGTTTGACCTTTGAATTGGGTTTAGAATCAATCTCATCCTATCCAATCAATCATCCAATCCTATCATTAATCTCATCTTATCAATCAATCTAATCGAATACAATTGGATCCTCTATCCAATCATCCAATCAATCAACCCATTATCTAATCCAATCAATCCTTTAGTCCTTACCTAGATCATTCATTTAAGTGCATCCTAGAGCATAGCATCATCTTAGTGCATCCTAGTAGTTTTGCATTTTCATGCCCCTTACTCAAACTCAAGAAAAGAAACTCATGGTAGAACAACAAGCTCTAGGTACCCAGCCTCACATTCCTCAAGATCCCACCAATGGTGGTTCATTGCAATGTAATAATGAGGTCCATACCATTTCACCTTCTGCTATTGAGAGCATAGTCAACCAACCCAAAGTCATGGTGGATGAATATCTCAACAATCCTGTTAATGTCCAAATGACATACCATCTCCTTAATGAGTGTGAGGATAAGATCCTCGCCACATTTCTCATGAAAGGAATTAAACCACTATCAAGGTTTGACTTATCCAAGTATGTCAATATCACATCTCTTGCACCCCCAGCATTGCAAGATCCTCAAATTTCATAGGGTAATCTAGGTAATTCATACATCCTTGAGGGTCCACCGCAAGAGGGTTGGTATTAGCTTAGGTTGTGAAATTTCATGCTCTATCAAGTCATACACCCTCCTCGGACTCCAATTTCAGTTATGGGGGCACCTCAACCAAATGTTCCTCAAGGTACCAATCATAATGATCCCCTTGCTTTTGGTATGCCAAAAATTCTCCCTAATCTGCCACCAATTCCCATCATGCAAAGCTCGACTCCCATACCATCTACACCACCTCTTCCACCTAACCAACTGGGTCAACCACTAGTGAATACAAGGAGCAATCCTTTTGCAACACTGCCACCACCTCCTAGATCTACACTCACATCCAACTTACTGCCACCCCCTTTCACATCTCAACAACTGCCTCAAGGAAATGTCCCATCCTTGAATCAGACTCACATTAACCTGCAATAGGTAATGCCATCCCAACCATCTCATCAACAGGTATCACAACAACCTCCATCTCAGCCTCTATAGCATATCACAATTCCCTCGCAACCCCCACATCAAGCAATGTAGGCTAGTTCACATCCTCAACAACAACCCCCACAACAACTGCAAGGTGTCCCATCACAAATCCCCTAGCAAATGAAAATCCCTACTCATCAGCCAACATCATCTTATCAGTTGCCTCCTAACCAACTATAAGTTCCTCAATAACATCAAATTACATCTTGACCCCTTTATCAACAACCACCACCTTACCAACAACTGCCTCAGCACACCCAAGTCTCGACACAAACGCAAGGAAACCTTGTTGCTCAATACCTATATCACCCGCTAAGTACGTATGCTGCATTCACTACCTCATCCAATCCTAATCCTAATCCCACTTATAAAAATCCACAACAATCCCAACCAAAACCTTCTTACACAAATCCCCAAAAATCACAACCCAATTTGTATTATCAGTCATCCAATACCCAACAACCTCTATATGCTACCCAACAACAACTGCTACTTATAACTATTAGTCTAATCTATATTATTCCCAACAACAACTGCCATACCAACATGGTGTTTCCACCTCCTATTATCAGACAGCTCCATCACATCAACAAGGTGCCTCCACCTCTTACTATCAGACCCTGTCAACCTATTAGCAATCTTATGCCAATCTGCAATCCGCATATCCCAATCAATATCAACAAGTCCCTTCATATCAACCTCCACCATCATACAATCAAACTACCTCAACTCCATCCAAATCATATCAACCATATGCTCCATATAGTCAATCCAACCCAACCAACCCTCCCTTGACACCTGTTAAAAAGGAATGGGAAGAGATAAAATCTACATTGAAATATTTGCAAGTAGGGACCTCCAAAAAATCTTTCAAGTTTGAAGAGATATTTCCCTATCCATTTGATCCCTCAATCTCATTTGTTCCTTTTCCTAAGAATTTTAAAATTCCAAATTTTTACAAGTATAAAGGAACTAAATACCCAAAGAACCACCTTCAGGAATTCTACTCACACTATCAAGAAGTCCTACACAACGACAATTATCTCCTATGGTTATTCCCTAGAAGTCTAATGGGAGTGGCTCTAGATTGGTTTATGGGTCTTCTGAAGGGATAAATATCTTCTTTTGTGGATCTTTCTGATAAATTTGTTACACACTTCTCCTTTAATCTAGAGAAGGATATCGATCCCCTAGATCTCCTGAAAGAAAAAAAACATGAGGGAGTGACCTTTGCAAGCTACCTACAAAGGTGACACACTTTGGATAGTTCAATGGAATCTCAACTCAGTGAGAAGGACATGGTAACTCTTTTCATGGAAAAACTCATGCAGATATGGCACATAATCTCAACCTTCATTTTGTCACAACCTTTGCAAAATTCATGGAAAATTCATGGTCCTATCATTGAGAGAGCACTCATTGCTAAGGGATAGGTCAAAATTCATAATCTTGATAAGGATAAGTCATCTGGAGATAAGTCTCACTACTAGAACAAAAAAAAGAACGTTGTCAATGATGGTGTCATTGACACCAAGCATTTTTAGGTAGCTAACACCTACCAAAGGTCACAATATGTCCCTAATCAACCATTAGTTTCTAATGTCATATCAGTGCCACAAGGAGCATCTCGCCCTCCTCAACAATCCAATCAACAGAATGAGTGGAACAATAAATGCACATTCACTCCATTGGGAGAATCTTTAAGTGTTTTCTTTAACAGGATCCTTCAAGCGAGCTATCTAGTCACCTATCCTATGACCAATCCTTTCAATGAGTCTAAACCAAAGTCTGTCTGGTACAGAGAAAATGAATATTGTGACTTTCACAAAATTAAAGGGAATTCCACGAACAAGTGTTAAGGACTAAAGACGTACATCCAAAATCTTATAGATTGAGGTGATATCCAAGTGGATGCAAACTAGGCCACATCTTCCAACACTCAACTCTAGATATACCAAAATTCCTTCCTGGAACACAATCAGGGTGCTAGTACATCCAATACTAATCCCTGGTCAAACAATAACAATAATCAAAATAACAACACAAATAATGTCAATTACAAGAATGTACCCTATAACTACGATGGTATAGTTATGTGCATCAGTCAAGTAGAGCCTCATGTGTCCATGATATAATTCAAAGGAAAAGACCCACAATGTGTTGTCACAACCCGTCACACCCGCATAGCCATTCCTAGAGCCTCCACGTCTGCCCAGCTAGTTCCTGTAAGCTCTCAGTACAATATCCTTGATCATCTTGGAAAGATGCCAACTCAAATATCCATCTTGGATTTTCTTAATCCTTCTGTTGGAGCCTAAGATTTCATGCAAATTTTAGATTCCTATGTTAAAAATTTGGAATTCAACACTTAGAAAACTCAGTTGAAAAATCAGCCCCAAAAGCACATTTGGAAAAATCATAACTCTAGATTTGTGTAGTTCTGTGCAAAACCAACTTGCAAACGTGTTTATTTACCATATTTGAGTGTGCATGCTAGTTTTTAGTTTCATACGATCAGTTCTAGCAGGGATTCAAAAGGCCAATTTAAAGGGTTCTGCAAAGGTTTGTTGTCTACACATAGTAAAATCTGTTAAAATGGTCAACTTTGGAAGGAAATATTAAGTAACCAAAAGAGTTTCATCACAAACTAATTGGTGCCTTTGATTCTCTCCACCAAAATCTACCTCCATGTCAATTTTCAAGGCTTTTGGATATCATTTGGTATTTTTTCAATGTCAAAACCAAATGAGTTTTACTCAGTTTTGACATCTACATGTTCAGAACAACAACTGCAAAAGGGCCAAATTTGACACTTGATATTTAATGAAGAAAATAAAACAATGGAAAACCCTCTTGCACATGTGTTCACCATGATTAAATGAGCCAGTATGCAAAGTTATAGCTCTTAGAATTATATTTGATAGTTTTTCAAAAAAGGCAAATGGAGGGTTTTAATTGAGCTTCACAGTGGTAATTTTCATGAATGACTTGAGTAGGAAGCTTTGAGCATTAATAGTTTTGAATCATGATCATTTCATGCCAAACCATTTTTCAACCATACTCCCCTATCATAGCACGACATGTTGGTGCAATTTCATAACTTTTGGAGATCGTTTGATTAGTTTTCCACAACAATTTTGAAGGCTACTTGAACTATTTCTGCCACTATGCAAAAATTTAGAAGGACAAATTTTGAGGAAAACCTACTTCAATTCATTTCAAAATATGATGAATTTTATTGTTTATGGTTGTATAAAGCTCTCTCAAAATACCATTATCAGCTTGCACCACAAATTAGCTACTCACTCAAATGCCTACTACAAGCACTAAATTGGAGTAGATGATGAAATCAATGCACCATAAAGTTATACACAAAATTGAAGAAAAATTTATACACCCCTACAAATTCCTAAAAGGACACATTAGGAAGGAGGTGTTAAATATATTTTTTTAGGCTTCATAACCAAGACATGTCTCAGAAGTACATGTCATCATTTGCAAAATTCTCCTTCAGCAAGACAACATTTGATAAATATTTTAAATGCCAGTACTCTATGATATATGTCGCGGACAACAATATGTTTCTCCAAGGCCACCTATCCTTTAGAGACATCCAACTAACAAAACTGTTAAAGAGATTCTTTGGGTGGGAAGACAAAGGCTTGCAATATTTATGTAATTTCACCTTCAACCCATTACCTGAGAGAAACTATCAACACATTGGATTATACTTATTGAACTAAGAGTATCAAGAACAAACCGAAGGCTGACCACAAAATAGAATGATGAAGTTTGACCCACACGTTCTTCTAGTTCATAACAATGAGAATGTAGAGTTAAAATATTTTTCATCTATGGTCAAGTTTTCAAAACATATATACTCACAGTCATATAGGAAATCTACAAGCTTTCAACTTAGAAAGTGATTCCATTGTTTTATACACATCAAAAGAGGGAATAAAGAATACAAATTTATACAAAGAGAGACCAATTACATTAAATAATTTTTTTCCTTTTAACTGAGGGAATGTTTCAAACCATAAAGCACAAATGGAAAACGTGTATTCAGAAGGTGGAGGCATAGCCAAGGCGCGTAAATAACTATGAATGCAATGCTTACATAATATGCACAACATAATTGTTGAAGTTCCAATAGGCACAAGCAATATGAAAAGATTAGTGTGTGAAAGAGGAAAGGAATAAAACTCTTGTGTAGCCCAAATGATGGAGTAGAGTTGAAGTGATTGCATGGAACACAATTTTCTATGAAAAGAAGAGCCATATGCACATATATTGCACAAGATTATAACCTTGCCACTTTGGAAACATGAGTTGGAGTTTGGAAGAACCTTCCAAATGAAATTGCAGCAAGGTTGTTCCCACAAAGAAGCTTGAGGATCAAAGCCCATTTCAGAACGAAAATGATTATTTAGTGGAGATGCTATTCACAAAGAAAGAATACCCATAGAGTGCAAGCAACTGAGGTAGATTTCCCACATCCCCATGGAAGAAGAATGAAGATATTGCAGTGTAGCAGTGGCAACCCACACTATTGCAAAGGCTCGACACTAGTCCCATGGTAGTGCGGTGAAAATAGTGAAAAGAAATATTATTGCACGGTAAATTGTTTGAGAGAAATATTTATTAAAACCACAACATCAACTTAATTTTGGAGAACATATAAATTTTACTACGAGTAATTTGAAAAGTGTGCAGTATAGAGGGACTTAAATATTTGTCCTCGTGTCCCCATAGGAGGAGTCAAAATTGTGTGCGGTGATGTGGGAGATCTCTTAATATTCCCCACATTACCGCAAGGGGTCTCAAATTTATAAGTGGGTATGTGATGAAATGAAATGTTTGTGGTGGATATGGTGAAGGTGAAATAAAATAAGAGGCATTAATATTTTTACACAAGAGATAAAATATGAAATGGTTTATATTTGAATGGAGAAAGTATGCTGAAACTATAAAATGACTTATTATGGTGAAAATTTATCCACTGAAAGAGAAAATCTAATGTGAAAATTATGAGGAGGTAATTATTTGAGTGGATATGAATTGAAAGGTAAAGATATAAATTTAAAAAAAAGGATGGGTGACTATTTCAATGAACGCACATAGGTAAAATACAAAGTGAAATATTTTCACCAAGAGTAAATATAAGTGAGAAATCGTTGGGAAAAGAATTAAGACTAAAGTATTGTGAAATAATTTATTTTGCACAGAGATAAAATATGGAGATTAAAGTTAAAATATTTGATTTTCCAAAGGCAACTAATTAAATATTTTATTTTTTTGAGAATAATTAAATGAAGAGCTGCACTAAAAAGAAGAGTTGCACCAGATGGATGTTGTGAAGAGTTGTAACCCTAAAGATACAGTGTATATGTGTAAGATGAAATAAAATCATTAGGATGAAGGGAGTAGGTTAGAAAATTATCAGTAGGTAGATCAGTTGTTGAAATAAAACATTATGTTGTGTATTACAAAATCCTTTGAAATAATATAATGGACAAGAAGGCTTTATTTGGTGATTCAATTATGTTGTCAATTATTTGTTGAATTTATTGAAAATATTATCTGGTTGTCTCCAAGGTTTACATTTCCTTATTATTTAAATTGATGTATCAAGGATATTTTCAATTTATCAAAGCACATTTGATGCTCTCGTGTGGTTCAATTAACTGGCTCCTTCAAGGAAAGACTAAATTATTTTAATTAATCACAGTAATCTAGAAAAGGTCATTTGAATCAATAAGAAGAACTTGATAATTGCATCCTTGCATATTTATGCTAGGCATAAACTCATAAAAGTGCCAAACAATTCGAATTTTATCCAGAAATAGGACACATATCATTTACCTCTTGACTCCATTAGCCCAAAAAAAGTAGGCTCTGGTCATACCAATTCCATTTTAGAATTTTATAAAATATCATTCAAACATTCACATCTCAAATTTAAGTAGGAGTAGTTATTAAGCTTTCATCTATCCCACTCCCAATTGCCATTGGGATAGATTGATCAAGTAGGAAACATATAGTCTAATTTTTCCTCATTTACATAGGTATACCCACCTAGGTCTGGTAGAGCCTGAATAGAAGGTTCAAACATACCATTGGCCTTGTTTGTTAGCCTAAAACGTACCAAGAGCTTGCAACCACTTGTGGTTTTCATCTTGCATTTTTTAGAACTAACACCTTCTCCCATTCATCAAGAAATCCTAACTAAAGCTTTGCAAGATACTCATGCCCCTAATGATATAGATCCTACCCAATTTCAAGCCTTGGTAGGACACTTGTCATCTACATATTAGCTGGGCTTCAACCAAAATGATATGCCTTCCATTGATTCAAATCATAATCGTCCCCTTCACATCGAGGTCCTCATAGCTAGGCATAAAGTAAAAAGGGTCTTAGTAGATAATGGTTCTACCCTTAATCTTTGTACATTGAAGTTCATAAAATAGGTAGGTTACACCCATGTTGACTTGAACAAATGGGTTATCACCATCAAAGCATATGACAATGTAGAATGTGACTCTGAAGGAATTATTTGTCTTCCAATTCAGGTTGGCCCTGTTGTACAATATACTACATGCCATGTCCTTGATCTAGACCTTCCATACAATCTCCTTTTTGGCTGCCCATGGATCCATTCCATGCAAGCCATCCTATCCACCTACCATCAATGTCTGAAATTCCCATTTAATGGGATGAAAGTAACTATACATGCTAATCCGCAACCCTTTGAATATTGTTGTGCATTAGAAGCTTCCTTCCATCACTCTCACTACTTTTCAGGAGTTGAAGTGGGGGAACCTCAGGCATCATCCTCCCATCCATCTTACAACCCATCATCCACTACATCATCCATTTCTTCTTCCACATCTGAATCCATGATCTCTAAGGTCCAAATCATAGACAAATGTTGTGGTGAGTATGAGATGCACACGACTTTAAATGTGGCAACCATGCCACCATCCCCTCATACTTATGGCCAACCTTCTCAATCCATACCAAAAGAAGAAGAGAAGACAATCACACTCAGTTCTAAGAATGTGAGGTCTATCACTTTTTGATCTCTTGAGACGCGACAAGATCAACCCAGAGATGATATCAGTCAATGGATATATCGAGAAGAGCCTGAACCTTCTCCCCCTCTTAAGGAATATTTCCAGGAGATTCATCCTCATGCCTCTAAGCTAGTTGAAAAGTATAATTATCAAGGGGGAGGCCTCAACATAGAAGAACAAGGATGGAAACAACTTGTTGATACTCCTATGCGACCAAGACATTTGGGCTTAGGCTATGACACAAAGAAAAAGGGTCATGCACCATAAACTAGTACCTCCAACAATGTTATTGTGGATAATGGTCTCCTTGAGGACATACCCGAGGAAGATTCTATCATACTCTCATATGATGATGTAGATCTCTCATCCATGTTTGACTTCCTATCTGTCTTTTCCATTAGCCTTTCCCTTCACCATCCTGAACTTGTTGACTGGGACCTACGAGGTAGTGCACCTATCGATACCTTTCCATCAGTGGATACTTATGTACATCTTATGGGATTGGGGGAAGATGAACACCCTAACCACAAAATTAAGAAGAAAAAAAAGGGTCATTTAGTGAAAACCTCTCCGAGGCACTTCCTAACTCAACAAAAGTCAAAATAAAGCGGGTATCCAACAGTGAAAACCTTGATGAGGTGCTGGAGGATGGGGATGGTCATATTCCCCTTGTTGGAACTTAGTTGTTTGAACAGTATTCTATCCTGGACAAAGAAACTCAAGAAGTTAATTTGGGAACCATAGAGGATCCTAATATCACATACATAGCCAAATCCCTATCAGAGGAAGATCATTCTATCATCGTGAATTTTCTAAAAGAGAGAATCATTAATTTTGCATGGAATTATTTAAACATGCTAGGTCTAGATCCTACCTTGGTGGTACGCCATTTGGATGTTCATTCAGATGACAAGCTTGTCAAACATAAACTAAGAAAGATGCATCCTCATATGGCTTTGCTTGTCAAGAAAGAGTTAGAGAAATTGTTAGAGGTTGGATTCATAAGACCTATCGACTACTCTAAATGGATATCCAACATAGTGCCTATGGCCAAGCCAAATGGAAACATTAGAATTTGTACAGATTTCCAAAATCTCAATAAAGCTTGTCCTAAGGATGATTTCCCCCTTCCAAATATTGACATGTTGGTTGACCTAACAATGGGGTAGGAGATGCTATCCCTTATGGATGGTTTCTCTAGCTATAATCAGATTAGGATTGCACTAGAAGATCAACATAAAACTGCCTTCACCACTCCTTGGGGCACCTTTTGCTACAATGTCATCCCCTTCTAACTCAAAAATATGGGGGAAAGCTATCAGTGTGCCATGATGATTATCTTCCATGACCTCATTCATATCATAATGGACGATTATGTTGATGACTTATTGGGGAAGTCCAAGACTAAAGAAGAATATCTTGTGATCCTGAAGAAAATCTTTGAGCAGTTAGAGCATTATATGCTACATCAATCTAAAGAAGTGTGTGTTTAGGGTTACATCTGGAAAGCTATTGGGTTTCATGGTCTCCATAAGGGGTATAGAGGAGGATCCACTAAAGGTCAAATCTATAATGGAAATTCCCCCACCGCGTAATCTCAAGTAGTTAAGAAGCCTCCAAGGGAAGTTACAATCCATTAGGCAATTTATAGCTTAGCTAGCTGACAAGTGTCAATCATTCACACATCTCCTATGCAAAGATACCACCTTGAAGTGGGATCCAAAATGTCATCAAGGCTTCGATAAAATTAAGGATTATTTGGCTCATCCCCTCATCCTCATGCCTCCTATTCCAAGTAAACCATTGCTATTGTACATTTCAGTTACATCAGTTGCACTGGGGAATTATTAGCTTAGCATGATGAGTCCTCTAAAGAATGGGCAATATATTACATCAGTCGAATATTAGTGGGCTATGAACTCAAATATTCTCCAATGGAAAAGGCTTGTCTGGCAGTAGTTTTCAGTTCATAAAAGCTTCGTCATTACATGCTCAGTCATTTTTTCAAGTTGATATCAAAAGTTGATCCACTTAAGTACCTATTGTCCATAACTTCTTTGATTAGCCATATGGCCAAGTGGGTCATGTTACTGAGTGAATTTTACATAGAGTACATGTACCATAAGGTGATCAAGGGACAAGTAATAGAAGATCAATTAGCCAATGCTCCTTTGGTAGATGCATATCCTTTGGTAGCTAAATTTCTTGATGAAGAAGTCCTCATGGTCATAGAAGAAGATACATGGACACTCTATTTTGATGGGTCATACACACATAATGGAGCTGGTGCAGGTGTCTCATTCATCACTCCTAAGGGTGACTACATCCCTAAGTCATTCAGATTAGCATTTCCATGCACTAACAATATAGCATAGTATGAAGCTCTTATCACTAGTCTTAAAATCACCATTCAATGGAACATCATCCATCTACGAGTTTTTGGTGATTCCCAACTGATGATCAAATAGGTCAATGATGAGTTTTAGACAAAGAATGACAAATTGTTACCCTACAAACACATGGTAGATGACTTTAAGAAATACTTCACCTTCATCCAAATTGAACAGATCCCCAGAGTTCATAACAAGGTTGTGGATGTGATGGCTACAATTGGTTCCCTCATTGATATGCCTAAAGATCAAACATACTACGAGTTCTTTTTTGAACAAATTTTAATCCTGGCATATGATGTCCCTAAGAGTGAGATGGTGTGAGATATCATAGGTCTTGAATCACCCTGGTATCATGGCATTTACATTTATCTCCATGATAATATCCTACCATTTGATCTTACATGAAATCAATGTAAATCCTTCATCCAATGTACAACCTACTATACCATCGTGGGAGATACACTTTATCATCATGGGTATGATGGCACTCTACTTAGGTGTCTGAATGAATCAAAGCCCACACTATGTTAACCGAGGTATATAGTGGTGTCTGTGGGTCCCATTCTAATGGAATGGCCTTAGCCAAAAGGATTCTCAGAGTTGGATATTATTGGACTACAATGGAGCATGACTCTTGTGATCTTGTGAAGAAATTCCTACCTTGTCAGCAACATGAAGATTTAATACATGCTCCCGCCCAAGATTTGCAACCTACCATAACACCATGGCCCTTTTCTTAGTGGGGTTTTGAATTGATTGGAAAGATTTACCCTCCATCTTTTGACAACCACACTTTCATCATCACCACCACTGAATACTTCACCAAGTGGGTGGAAGAAATTCCACTCTCTCAAATTATGAGTATTCAGATCTCCAAGTTCATCCTTTTCCATATTCTTTGCAGGTATGGAATCCCTTCCACCATCATCATTGACAATGGAAAGCCATTAAAAAATCAGTTTATGAAACACTTGTGTGAAAATTATCACATCCAACATCATTGGTCGACCCCTATTACCCAAAAGGAATTGGTCAGGCGGAGGCTACCAAAAAGACTCTCATCAAGATCCTTAAAAAGGTGGTCAATAATACTGGTTGATATTGGAACCTCCATATACATCCAAAACTTTTGGCTTACTATACATCCATCCACACTCCCACTGGCGCCACTCCCTATTCTCTTGTTTATGGTGTTGATTCCATCTTTCTGATTGAAGTCGAGATCCCATCACTTATAATATCTCTGAAGAACCTCATAAGTGATGAAGATACCCGGGTTGCACAAATTGGTCAATTGGAACTCCTAGATGAAAAGCGTGTTAGGGCCTAAAATCATCTACAAGCATACCAACATCATCTTAGGAGGAGCTACAACAAGAAAGTTCATCCTCACTAGTTTAATGTTGGTGATCTAGTCCTCAAGGAGAATCAGCGTACCCAACAAGATCGAGACAAGAAAGGAAAGTTTGAGGCTAATTGGTTGGGTCCCTATGTTGTCATAGCTAAATATGGTTCTAGGGCATATAGGATTGCTACACCTAAAGGAGAGCCCTTAGAGGAGCTTATCAACATCATGTACCTAAAGATATTTTACACCTAAGTCAGGTGGGTTATCCTATCTTGCAAAATACCAAAAAAAGTAAAAAATTGTCAAAAGTACAAAAAAATCAAAAAGTCAAAAAAATCCAAAAATAGTAAAGAGAAATAATTTGTCCTATGGTGAAAACAATCCTTGGTAGTGCCTTGGATAAGTACGTTTGGTGAAAACCTAGCAACAGGCAGCATTTGTAGAGGGATTAATCATTATCTACCTTACGTCCTAGTTGCTTTATGCTTACTTCCATCCTATCCTCACATCCTATCCTAGCATCCCATTGACCTAGTTCTTTCATATGTTCCCACTTATCCACCGCTTGGTATATTTTGGTTGAGCATTGGATGATTCACATTGGCTATCCACAATCCTAAGCTTTTATCCCCATTTGAGCTTCCATCATTTTTCTTGTGTCCTCATCTAGGTTCCTCTCATCATGTTAGTCATCATTAGGTCCCATCTTGTCTTTTGTCCTTTTCTAAACTATGTTTCCCCTGTGCTTTCACGTAGGAAAGGTCGATCATTTGATCCACCCCTAGGGAATTTTTTCATCTAGTATTTGTCATCCATTGTTGTCTCTATTTTCCTCTTTCCACTTTAATCCATGGTCAGCCGTCAATCTTTTATCGAACTACGAGGGCTTTTCACTTTCACATAGGCAAGGCTAATCTTCGATCAGTTCCCAAGCCCTTAGATCTTTAGGGTGTGTCTTGTTGTCATTTGATGTCATCAAGTGTCCCTATCCTAGTTGGTTCTTAACAAAAAAAAATTGTTTGTATCATGAAGTTTGATTAGTTTTGAATATCCTGCATCATGTCGATCTAGTCTCTCTTCCATCTTTGGTCTTAACAGGATGCATCCTTCCTAATCAGACCGCATCAATCCCATCCACACTTTTGATCTTGTGGTGAAGGAAATTTTAGATTTATTGTGATCTTTTGATGCTTTTGGATTTTGTTTATCATTTGAGCTTCCTATTATACCTCATCAAGGTCGACACTATCCATCATATCATGGTGCACTTTGACTAGTAAATATAGGGGCATATCGTGATCCTTTTTTTTGTTTCTATCTTCTCAGTTGTTCCACGTAGTACCCACCAAGATCCCTATAGTCTTGTGTTACACTAGGGCATCTTTTGTGCTTGTGGTTATCCCAATACCTAGCCTGATCAAATCCATTGCAGCTTTGGGGTATTGGGATAGCCTTCTTGTTTGTTGTGTTTGTTTCATGCATTAGACACTAATCTACCTTGGTTCCTCATATCCTAGTGTATCATATCTTATGATATAGCAAAAATTGGTGCTCCTAAAATGGAAAAATAGCATTAGGATTGCATTTCATTTATCATCTCGTTGTATTGCATTTATGCCCCCATCTTTCTCTATCCTATGATTAGTGACTTTGGTTGTGCAAACACTTCTCTTTCACCTTCTTTTTATTCTCAAGATTTCTATGGTTTTTGCAAGTGCAGTATCACACCCATCATTTCTCATCTTCATATGTGATACATTATCATACCCATCATTCATGTAGGTTGCATTCATTATTACGCTGGTAGTACCAAGGTCATCTCTGCTATCAAATCACTGGTCTATGACGTGAAAAATGATCAAAGCAAATGAGATTGATACATAACTATAGGGAAAAGCATGACCATCATAGAAACAAGTGAATCGAATTGTTCATTAATC
Source organism: Sequoia sempervirens (assembly GCA_007258455.2). NCBI lineage: Eukaryota > Viridiplantae > Streptophyta > Pinopsida > Cupressales > Cupressaceae > Sequoia > Sequoia sempervirens. The sequence goes on from VDFB02168118.1 coordinate 211,700,424, forward strand.
TTGATCGATGTCATATTAAATGTAGAGAGTACAATTTCATCCCATTTTTCATTTATCATTATCATGTTCATTTTAAGTTGTTTAGATTGATCTTAATTGGTTATTCTAAGAACCTTAAGTTCATTGCATGTCATTTCATCCCATTTTACATTTATCATTATCATCTTAATTTTAACTTGTTTAGAATGATCTTAATTGGTTATTCTAAGCATCTTAGGTTTATTCCATTATCATTTCATTGCATGATGTCATATTTATTACATCACATCCATACATGTCATAATCATATATCCATAAATCACATTGCATTTTTGTATCATAATCAAATCATAATAATATGCCTGAAAAACATTTCCCACTAAAATTAAAGGAAAATTGATTGTATAGGTACACATACATCGCCACTTGCATCAAAAATTATTAGTTTCACATCCATAGCATACAAAATCATAAATCATCCCTCACATCCTACATCACAAATTGTTAGGCATAATGCATTTCACCCATATCATCCACATAGGTATAAACATAAGTCATCATAGACGCATGCATATATCATAATCCTCATCACCATAATCATTTGCATAACTCACAATAAATCACATACATACACACATGCATGCAATAAAACACATCCATCACATAATAACCACATAGTGTCACTAATTTCCATCACATATCATATAAATATCAAAATATCATGTCCATCACAAGTCCATCATAATCCATAATAAAACCACAATAAAGTCCATCACAAAGTCCATAAAAATTCCATCAAAAATCATCAAATAAAGTACAAGTACAGAGCTCTGATCATGTGCTGAGCCCACATCAATGAATGAAATGATCCATATCTAATTTGTGCTATGGAATCTATAGCCCCTATCCCTATCCACTACTTGTCAACTCTGCACTTGTCAAAAATCAGGATCCTATCACTCTTGTCCCGTCTATCCTAAGCTGCCCTCCTTTGATCTCTGAGGGAGTCTGCCCTTGATCCTTTGCCCCTGGGAGGTGTCTTGCAAAAGCTATTGTACCCTCGTGTGTGAGTGTGATGAAGGGTACTCCCCTTACAATCTAAAACTCACAAAAACAACAGATAATGACACAAACAAAATGCAAGAAGGAAAGCAAATATTTTCTATTACCACTTGATGAAAATGAAATTACAACATTATATTGACTATCACATTGGATTTCTAATTACATAAATCTGCAAGTCTGCAAATCGGAGCTACCATCTACTCTGATCTCGCCTCCCCTTTTTAGTCCCCGTTTACATCCTTTATTTGGAAGGTGTAGCTGCCCTAGAATCTTCTAGAAAGTGTAACCACCCTAGAATCTTCTAGAAAGTGTAACTTCCTCAAGAAGATATTTTGAAATTTTATTAATTTTGGTATTACAACTTCATGGGGTCATAACGTTTGATCCTACCATCATATTTTCTATTATAATACCTTTTCAGAAAGGGCTCAGGAAATCTTGTTCCAAAAGGTAGGGCCTAAAGGCCATTCACTTTCATTTTCCACCAATTTTTAGGCCCATTCGAGCCTCTAAGTGCCTCAAAATTGACCTTGAAAATTTTACTAGGATTTTCAAAAATTAAAAGTTTAATATCTCTCAAATGACAAATGATTTTGATGTGATTTATTTTCCATTACCATTTTGTGTCCAACTATGCATATATGCAAACTTACAAAAATAGTAACCCTACCAAATTTAGCCCTTATTGAAAAGAAACAATTTTTTTTTGGGTGATGCAAGATTGCTTTTACACCTTGGATGCTCCTGCATCAGAGTGGCTCTTGAATGGGATGGTGCTGGCATCTGAGGAATATGTCTGACATACAGAGATACTCTTTGTGTGACATCTTGCACTACCTAATGGTATGCAAAGATATAATAGACCACCTCTATCCTGGCATCTGTCACCTCTATCACCTGATCCCTAGCTACGTCCCTCTCCATCCTATACCTCTCCCATAGCCCCATGATAAATATCCTCTTACTCCCATGCATCTTGGGCCATCATCATTTGATCTACCTATGCTCATAGCTAGGATGTCTCCTATACTACAACATCCCTCTCATCCTACAAATTTTGAATCTATGCCTCTACTACCTCTGCTCTCTCTAACACTATCCCTACATCTCCGACCATCATATCTACACACACAACCCTATCTCGGAGTTCATCTCGCTCCCTACTCATATCCTCCATCCCCCTATGCATCTCCACTATCTGTCTCTTGAGGTCATCTCTCTCAGTGTGAGCCTCTCATACATTTTGTGATTCCTCCTCTGCCAGGGCTGCATAGTCCCTATCCTCCTCTCCCTACAACCTTTCTGTCTCTGCCTGCAATCTGCCCCTGTCCTCCTCAGACTCCCTAAGTTTGTACCCTACTATCCTCAATTGGGTTATGGACCCTTATCATTAGTACCATGGGATCCTCAAGTGGTGGTGGCATGTAAGGCACTATCACTAGTAGATGTACATCTATAGCATCCACCTCCATCGCATGCCCCTCTCCTCTCGCCTCTCCCTCTCCTCTGGCCTCCTCCATCACAACATCTCTGTCTCCTCCCATCCTATGTTAGCCACCTCTCCTCGTGCCTCTCCTTTATTGTCTAGCCAATCTCCTCTCATCCTCTAGTCCATATCCTAGTGCCCCTACAATCGAGTGCACTGTCATGATTTGTCCTAGCCCGTGGTCTATCCACCATGCTAAGTACCACACTATCATCCCTGCATCTACCATCCCTCCTCTCCTAGGATATGGTACCAACTATAGCTCCTCCCACACCTACCTTGCAAACTATGCCATGATCTAATCACCCCATAAGTGCTCTCAGCTAATCCAGCGAAATATCTTAGGCCCTACGGGATATCCTATTGAACATCGAACTGCCTCGTGACCCTGTCTGGTCTGTGGAGCTCAACAATAAATAGGTCTCTCCCGATCAAGTAGCACATAGTAAAGAAGTAGATGCAATGCCTCTTCTCATCATCCCTCCATCCAAAAAAATTTCATCGCCAGTAGGGTCTCCATATAATCCAATCCTCCTGCAAATCATCTAATCTCCTCCTCCATCTCTCCAAATCACTCATGTCTAGGTAGTAGAGTCACCAGCTATATTCTATACCATGCAAATATGATACCAAAAAAGCATCTGTTGGAAGATGGTCAATGCTCCCCTTGGGATTCGCAACATGGACTAACTGCCTCCCGTGGATCTATTAACTTTGGTAGTTGTATCAAGCATTAACAGGTCAATATTTTGGTGCAACGACAACTGTGGGCCAACAATTGGTATTAGAGCCAAAGGTGTTGGGTTCAAATCCCCTCGGGTAATGTTGAGGGGGGGGATTTTGTTGGCAGATGGTCAGCGCTCCCCTCGAGATTTGTGAGATGGACTAATCACCTCCTGTGGATCCGTTAACTCTGGTAGTTGTATCGAGCATTAACAGGTTGATCTTTTGGTGCAATGATAATTGTGGGCCAATAGTATCATCCTATGTCCCCACTATCAAAATCATGGCCTCACAATGCCAATGTGATCCCAGGCCCATACCTAGAATAGGGTCACATGTGTGACGTTGAGGGCTCTCTTGTAGAAAACCACATGCATGTCCTGATACAGTAGGGCTAACACACATGCCCCCCATGCAAACTCCCACTCCTGTCACTCCACAATATGTCTCACAACCTCAGTAACCTTGAGGCTACAAAAGCATCCACTCTTATCTGGCAATAATATCCCACTAATCAAGTCATAGAGGTACAATGGAAATGCAAGGACATCCAGTCCCAAGCACACGTCCAAATCTAACTCCTTCCCCTAGATGGGGAGCTCAACCCATCCAAAAATTTCCCATAGACTATTGTCTTGATCCTAGCCATGGCTCTATTTCCAACTAATCAAGCTCCCTCAAATGGATAGTCACAGGATCCTCCACACATCCTCTAGTGTCACTGTCATCTCCCCTATTAGGAGATGGAAGGTTGACGTCCTTGAAATCCACCTCTCCGTCAATGTTGTCAAGAGTTCCCAGTGCGCTCTAATGTTGGGATACCCCAACATGTAAAGTATCCCCACCTGTGCCAGCATCACATGTTCATGGGAAATCATTTCCCTAACTATCACCTCTAGCAACGTTGAATGCCTCTCGCACATCCTCAGTATCTCAAAGTTTTGCATCCACACAAAACATTTTGTCAGTATCTCATAGCTCATTTTCTTTTTCCATCAATTTTTCCCCTAATATTTTCAAGAATTCATGCATGTGTAGGGTGAACTCACCCCTTTTCCCATGTGACCACGAGTTCACCACTCTCCTTGGTGAATTTTCCCCTTTTCTGCTCATGTGTGAATTCCCCTGTTTTCTTGGTGAATTCGCCCCTTTTTCCACTTGTGTGTGAATTCACCTATTTTCTTGGAAAATTCATCCCTTTTTTGCTCACATACAAATTCACCTATTTTCTTGGAAAATTCACCCCTTTTTTTTCCCGCGCACAAATTTGCCTATTTGCTTGGAAAATTCACATTTTTCCCTCAAGCGGAAATTGCACAATCACCCCTGTGTCTTTTCCCCTCTGATGAGCAAGTTCACTACCCTTTTGGGTGAAATCAAATTCACCCTTTCTCATCTTAGGTGATTTCGCAGTTGCATGTTCTCTTGCACCCTCGCCTTTGTGTCATACAAAAACACCCTTTTCAGGGAGAGGTGAGTTCGCAATTGATCCTCCCCCAGTGTGTCCACTCCTGCAATTCGCGTGTTCACCCCTTTCCCTGCTCTCCCTTTTGGACAGGTGAATTTCCCTAATGGATCGGTGAATCCACCCCTCCACAGAAAATTCGTGCCCTAGGTCTACCCGGATCCCCAATTAAAATTATACATAAAAATTTAAATCAAATTACATAGTGGTATTTTGAATCCTACCTGGCGTGACACTCTATGGTAGTAGTAATACTATTGCACCTCCTCACCTTGGTGGATGAGGTCATCATCCATGAATCCCTCATCCTTGCTCAACCCGTCATCCATCCTCATCACTCTTTTTCCCTCTCTCTCTCTTGTCTAGTCAGCTGCCATGTGTGCAAAAGGTAAATAGTAATTTTTAAATTTACTATTTATAATTTTCAACTTTTGCATCTATTTAGCCTTTTAAATTTTGGATAATTTTTACCCTTTATTTAATCTTTTTATTAATTATTTCACCCCTTTTCTTTTGCAGGCTGCCATTCGCACCCCATTTATCTGTTTTCCTTTGTTCAAAAACCATTCTTCATGGTTTTTCATGCTCTACCACGTGGTACCCTTTGTTTCTCCATATCGAGAAGTCACCTGGGACCCTTTTTCTTCCCCATTCACCCTCTTGAGGGGGCATACCCTTCCATTTTCCTTTGTTCCTCCATCCTATCCATTTCCCTGTGACACTGGGGTATTCCTCCTTCATTCTTTATGATTAGACAACCTACACAACTTTTTCTACATTGGGGCATTTTCCTTCAGTTCTTCTTCTATTGAGTCATCTGCATTTTATTTTTCTTCGAAACACTATTATTCTAATAGTGTTTTGAAGAGGGTCAAAATGTAGACATCTGAATTTGACCACCTCCATATGGTCAAATTCATCCCTTCTTATTCCATTGTTCTACATTCCCTATTCTCATTGATGAAATGATTTATCATTTAATTAATATTCCCCTTTTACTAATGTCCCTAAGTTATTTAATTAAAATAATTAAATAGTTTATCCCTTATCCCCTTTCCTCTCTAAATTAAATAAGTACTCTAATTTATTTAATTTAGTCATTTTCCTTTTATGAATTTAAATCAATTTTAAATTCATCATTTCTCTCTCCTTATCTCATCCTCCATATTTCTCCTTAGTCAAGATTAATTTAATTAATATGTGATTAGGATGTGCACACCCCTAATCATGATTAGGGTCACATCCTCCATAATTCCCCACTTGTCCTTAATTCTTCATTAATTGATTTAATTCCATGTTTGCACAAATCTAATCACTTGAATAGGTTAACCTAATCCTTATGCCATTTATTGCATATGTCCAAAGTCAACTTCATTTATTTCTTTCTCCTTTTGGAGAAGGCAACCCCTTTCCCATGTGAATTTTAAATTCACATTTATTCCACTTAGGCCTTTTAAGGAATTTTTAATTCCTTCTCTCATCCCCATGTGGATATTTGAGGAATTTTTAATTCCTCACATATCCCATCACCCACATAGGGACAAGGACCCCCTTTATGAGAAGATCTTGTCCAAATCCCTAGGTACTATGTAGTACCTCCACCTCATTTCCCCTTTGACACCTTACCCGCCACCTGTCAAGATGTGAGAGCTTGTGAGTTCTTAACTCACCTTAGCCCTTGATCTTGTCCATTATGGCTTCATCTTGACCATTCCTTGTTTAGAGGCACTTCCCCTAAAAATGGAGGAATTTTCCCTCATTTCGATCAATTTTCCTCCTACCTCGGGTTTTTATGAATTTTCTCCTGTCAAGGGTGATTTTTTCCCTTTTCCCATCTAATCATGAGTTCACCTCTTTCCTTGGTGCATTCGCCCCTTTTCCTGTCCACGTGCGAGTTCGCCTATTTCTTGGCGAATTCACCCCTTTTTCCACCTGCATGCAAATTCGCTTGTTTTCTTGGAAAATTTGCCCCTTTTTCTATCCACATGCGAATTTGCTTGTTTTCTTGGTGAATTCGACCGTTTTTCTACGCACACACGAGTTCACCTGTTTGCTTGGGAAATTCACCTTTTTCCCTTGAGGGGTGATTACACAATCACTCCTGTGTCTTTTCCCATCTGACGAGTGATTTCGCTGCCCTTTTGGGTGAAATCAAATTCACCCCTTCTCATCTTAGGCAATTTCACAATCGCCTATTCTCTCACACCCTCACCTTTCTGTCACGCAAAAACACCCTTTTTGGGGAGAGGTTATTTCGCAATCACCCCTCCCCCAACATGTTCACCCCTGCAAATCACATGTTTGCCCCTTTCCCTAGTCACCCTTTTGGAATGGTGAATTTTCCTAACGGATAGGTGAATCCACCCTTCTGTGGTGAATTTGTGCCCTAGGTCTACCCAGATCCCCAATTAAAATTATGCATAAAAATTTAAATCAAATTACATAGTGGGATTTCAAATCCTACCTGGCATGGCACTCCACGGTAGTAGTAATACTAGCGCACCTCCTCGCCTCGGTGGATGAGCTCATCATCCATGAATCCCTTTTCCTCGCTCAGCTTGTCATCCATCCTTGTCACTCTTTTGCTCTCTCTCTCTCTCTCTCTCTCTTGTCTAGTCAGCTACCAAGTTTGAAAAAGGTAAATAGTAATTTTTCAAATTTACTATTTATAATTTTCAACTTTTGTACCTATTTAGTCTTTTAAATTTTGGGTAATTTTTACCCTTTATTTAACCTTTTTATTAATTCTTTCACCCCTTTTCTTTCGCGAGCTGCCTTTCACACCCTGTTTATCTATTTTCCTCTATTCAAAATCCATTCTTTATAGTTTTGTTTTCTCTATCATGTGGTACCCTTCGTTTCTCCATATCAAGAAGTCACTCAGGGTCCCTTTTTCTTCCCCATCTACCCTCTCGAGGGGGCATACCCTTCCATTTTCCTCTGTTCCTCTATCCTATCCATTTCCCTATGACACTGGGGCTTCCTCCTTCATTCTTTATGATTAGATAGCCTACACAAGTTTTTCTGCATTGGGGCATCATCCTCGGGTCCTTCTATTGAGTCATTTGCATTTTATTTTTCTTCGAAACACTATTATTCTAACAATATTTCGAAGAGGGGAAAAATGCAGACATCTGAATTTGACCACCTCCATATGGTCAAATTCAACCCTCTTATTCCTCTGCTCTACATCCCCTATTCTAATTAATTAAATGATTTATCATTTAACATTCCCCTTTTCCTAATGTCCCTAAGGTATTTAATTAAAATAATTTAATACTTTATCCCTTATCCCCTTTCTCTCTAAATTAAATAAGTGCTCTAATTTATTTAATTTAGTCATTTGTCTTTTATGAATTTAAATCAATTTTAAATTCATCATTTCTCACTCCTTGTCCCATCCTCCATAATTCTCCTTAATCCAAATTAATTTAATTAATCTTTGATTAGGGTGTGCACACCCCTAATCATGATTAAGGTCACATCCTCCATAATTCTCCACTTGTCCTTAATTCTTCATTAATTGATTTAATCCCATGTTTGCACAACTCTAATCACTTGATTAGGTCAACCTAATCCTTATTCCATTTATGACATACGTCCAAAGTTAACTTCATTTATTGCTTTCTCCTTTTGAAGAAGGAAACCCCTTTTCCATGTGAATTTTAAATTCACATTTATTCCACCTAGGCCTTTTAAGGAATTTTTAATTCCTTCTCTCATCCCCATGTGGATATTTGAGGAATTTTTAATTCTTCACATATCCCATCACCCACATAGGGACAAGGACCTCCTTTATGAGATCTTGTCCAAATCCCTAGGCACTATGTAGTACAACCACCTCATCTCCTCTTTGACACCTCACCTGCCACATGTCAAGTTGTGAGGGCATGTGAGTTCTCAACTCACCCTAGCCCTTGATCTTGTTCATTGTGGCTTCATCTTAACCCTCCATTGTTTAGAGGCACTTCCCCTAAAAATGGAAGAATTTTCTCTCATTTCGATCAATTTTCCTCCTACCTCAGGTTTTCACAAATTTGGCCTTGTGTAGGGTGAATTCACCCCTTTTCTCATCTGACTGCGAGTTCGCCTCTTTCCTTGGTGAATTCACCCCTTTTCCTATCTGTGAGTGAATTCGCCCCTTTTTCCACCCGCATGTGAATTCACCTATTTTATTAGATAATTCACCCCTTTTTCCGCCCACATGCGAGTTTGCCTATTTTCTTGGCGAATTCACCCCTTTTTCTGCCCAAGTGCGAATTTTCCTATTTTCTTGGAGAATTCTCCCCTTTTTCTTCCTGCATGTGAGTTCACTTGTTTGCTTTGAGAATTCACCTTTTTCCCTCAAGGGGTGATTGCACAATCACCCCTATGTCTTTTCCCCTTTGACGGGTGAGTTCATTTCCCTTTTGAGCGAAATCGAATTCGCCCTTTCTCATCTTAGGTAATCTCACAATTGCTTGTTCTCTCACACCCTCGTCTCTGTGTCATGCAAAAACACCCTTTTTTGGGAGAGGCAATTTTCCAATCACCCCTCCCCTAATGTGTTTTCCCCTATGAATCGTGTGTTCGCCCCTTTCCCTGCTCACCCTTTTGGATGGGTGAATTTTCCTAATGGATGGGAAAATATGCCCTTCTACAATGAATTCGTGCCCTAGGTCTACCTAGATCCCCAATTCAAATTACACAGTGGGATTTCAAATCCTACCTAGCATGGCACTCTATGGTAGTAGTAATATTGACACACCTCCTTGCCTCGATGGATGAGCTCATCATCCAGGAATCCCTTGTCCTCACTCGACCCATTAGCCTTCCTTCTCTCTCTCTCTCTCTCTCTCTCTCTCTCTCTCTCTCTCGTCTAGTCAGCTACCAAGAGTGCAAAAGGTAAATAGTAATTTTCAAATTTACTATTTATAATTTTCAACTTTTGCACCTATTTAGAGTTTTAAATTTTGGGTAATTTTTACCCTTTATCTAAGCTTTTCTTAATTCTTTCGCCCCTTTTCTTTCGCG
>VDFB02168118.1:211710254-211777653 GCA_007258455.2 Sequoia sempervirens
CATGCCATGTCCTTGATCTGGATCTTCCATACAATCTCCTTTTTGGCTGCCCATGGATCCATTCCATGCAAGCCATCCTATCCACCTACCATCAATGTCTGAAATTCCCATTTAATGGGATGGAAGTAACTATACATGCTAATCTGCAACCCTTTGAATATTGTTGTGCATTAGAAGCTTCCTTCCCTCACTCTCACTACTTTTCAGGAGTTGAAGTGGGGGAACCTCAGGCAGCATCCTCCCATCCATCTTACAACCCATCATCCACTACATCATCCATTTCTTCTTCCACATTTGAATCCATGATCACTAAGGTCCAAATCATAGACAAATTTTGTGGTGAGTATGAGATGCACACGACTTTAAATGTGGCAACCATGCCACCATCCCCTCATACTTATGGCCAACCTTCTCAATCCATACCAAAAGAAGAAGAGAAGACAATCACACTCAGTTCTAAGAATGTGAGGTCTATCACTTTCTGATCTCTTGAGACATGACAAGATCAACCTAGAGATGATATCAATCAATGGATATATCGAGAAGAGCCTGGACCTTCTCATCCTCTTAAGGAATATTTCCAGGAGATTCATCCTCATGCCTCTAAGCTAGTTGAAAAGTATAATTATCAAGGGGGGGCCTCAACATAGAAGAACAAGGATGGAAACAACTTGTTGATACTCCTATGCAACCAAGACATTTGGGCTTAGGCTATGACACAAAGAAAAAGGGTCATGCACCATAAACTAGTACCTCCAACAATGTTATTGTGGATAATGGTCTCCTTGAGGACATACACAAGGAATATTCTATCATACTCTCATATGATGATGTAGATCTCTCATCCATGTTTGACTTCCTATCTATCTTTTCCATTAGCCTTTCCCTTCACCATCCTGAACTTGTTGACTGGGACCTACGAGGTAGTGCACCTATCGATACCTTTCCATCAGTGGATACTTATGTGCATCTTATTGGATTGGGTGGAGATGAACACCCTAACCACAAAATTAAGAAGAAAAAAAAGGGTCATTTAGTGAAAACCTCTCTGAGGCACTTCCTAACTCAACAAAAGTCAAAATAAAGGGTGTATCCAATAGTGAAAACCTTGATGAGGTGCTGGAGGATGGGGATGGTCATATTCCCCTTGTTGGAACTTAATTGTTTGAATAGTATTCTATCCTGATCAAAGAAACTCAAGAAGTTAATTTGGGAACTGTAGAGGATCCTAAGATCACATACGTAGCCAAATCCCTATTAGAGGAAGATCATTCTATCATCGTGAATTTTATAAAAGAGAGAATCATTAATTTTGCATGGAATTATTTAAACATGCTAGGTCTAGATCCTACCTTGGTGGTACGCCATTTGGATGTTCATTCAGATGACAAGCTTGTCAAACATAAACTAAGAAAGATGCATCCTCATATGGCTTTGCTTGTCAAGAAAGATTTAGAGAAATTGTTAGAGGTTGGATTCATAAGACCTATCAACTACTCTAAATGGATATCCAACATAGTGCCTATGGCCAAGCCAAATGGAAACATTAGAATTTGTATAGATTTCCAGAATCTCAATAAAGCTTGTCCTAAGGATGATTTCCCCCTTCCAAATATTGACATGTTGGTCAACCTAACAACGGGGTAGGAGATGATATCCCTTATGGATGGTTTCTCTAGCTATAATCAGATTAAGATTGCACTAGAAGATCAACATAAAACTGCCTTCACCACTCCTTGGGTCACCTTTTGCTACAATGTCATCCCCTTCTAACTCAAAAATACGGGGGAAACCTATCAGTGTGCCATGACTATTATCTTCCATGACCTCATTCATATCATAATGGAAGATTATGTTGATGACTTATTGGGGAAGTCCAAGACTAGAGAAGAATATCTTGTGATCCTGAAGAAAATATTTGAGTAGTTAGAGCATTATATGCTACATCAATCTAAAGAAGTGTGTGTTTAGGGGTACATCTGGAAAGCTATTGGGTTTCATGGTCTCCATAAGGGGTATAGGGTTTCATGGTCTCCATAAGGGGCATAGAGGAGGATCCACTAAAGGTCAAATCTATAATGGAAATTCCCCCACCGCGTAATCTCAAATAGTTAAGAAGCCTCCAAGAGAAGTTATAGTCCATTAGGAAATTTATAGCTTAGCTAGCTGACAAGTGTCAATCATTCACACATCTCCTATGCAAAGATACCACCTTGAAGTGGGATCCAAAATGTCATCAAGGCTTCGATAAAATTAAGGATTATTTGGCTCATCCCCTCATCCTCATGCCTCCTATTCCAAGTAAACCATTGCTATTGTACATTTCAGTTACATTAGTTGCATTGGGGCATTGATGAGTCCTCTAAAGAATGGGCAATATATTACATCAGTTGAATATTGGTGGGCTATGAACTCAAATATTCTCCAATGGAAAAGGCTTGTCTGGCAGTAGTTTTCAGTTCATAAAAGCTTCGTCATTACATGCTCAGTCATTTTTTCAAGTTGATATCAAAATTTGATCCACTTAAGTACCTATTGTCCATAACTTCTTTGATTAGCCATATGGCCAAGTGGGTCATGTTACTGAGTGAATTTTACATAGAGTACATGTACCATAAGGTGATCAAGGGACAAGTAATAGAAGATCAATTAGCCAATGCTCCTTTGGTAGATGCATATCCTTTGGTAGCTAAATTTCTTGATGAAGAAGTCCTCATAGTCATAGAAGAAGATACATGGAAACTCTATTTTGATGGGTCATACACACATAATGGAGCTAGTGCAGGTGTCTCATTCATCACTCCTGAGGGTGACTACATCCCTAAGTCATTCAGATTAGCATTTCCATGCACTAACAATATAGCATAGTATGAAGCTCTTATCACTAGTCTTAGAATCACCATTCAATGGAACATCATCCGTCTACGAGTTTTTGGTGATTCCCAACTAATGATCAAATAGGTCAATGATGAGTTTTAGACAAAGAATGACAAATTGTTACCCTACAAACACATGGTAGATGACTTTAAGAAATACTTCACCTTCATCCAAATTGAATAGATCCCCAGAGTTCATAACAAGGTTGTGGATGTGATGGCTACAATTGGTTCCCTCATTGATATGCCTAAAGATCAAACAAACTACGAGTTCTTTTTTGAACAAATTTTAATCCTGGCATATGATATCCCTAAGTGTGAGATGGTGTGAGATATCATAGGTATTGAATCACCCTGGTATCATGGCATTTACATTTATCTCCATGATAATATCCTACCATTTGATCTTACATGAAATCAATGTAAATCCTTCATCCAATGTACAACCTACTATACCATCGTGGGAGATACACTTTATCATCATGGGTATGATGGCACTCTACTTAGGTGTCTGAATGAATCAAAGCCCACACTATGTTAACTGAGGTATATAGTGGTGTTTGTGGGTCCCATTCTAATGGAATGGCCTTAGCCAAAAGGATTCTCAGAGTTGGATATTATTGGACTACAATGGAGCATGACTCTTGTGATCTTGTGAAGAAATTCCTACCTTGTCAGCAACATGAAGATTTAATACATGCTCCCACCCAAGATTTGCAACCTACCATAACACCATGGCCCTTTTCTTAGTAGGGTATTGAATTGATTGGAAAGATCTACCCTCCATCTTTTGACAACCACACTTTCATCATCACCACCATTGAATACTTCACCAAGTGGGTGGAAGAAATTCCACTCTCTCAAATTACGAGTATTTAGATCTCCAAGTTCATCCTTTTCCATATTCTTTGCAAGTATGGAATCCCTTCCACCATCATCATTGACAATGGAAAGCCATTCAAAAATCAGTTTATAAAACACTTGTGTGAAAATTATCACATCCAACATCGTTGGTCGACCCCTATTACCCAAAAGGAAATGGTCAGGCGGAGGCTACCAAAAAGTGATGCAGGAGCATCCAGTGGTGTGAGGGCAATCTTGCATCACCCAAAAGATGATTTCCATTTTTGTTCCTATTGTTTTCTTTTTGTTGATGTTTTTGTATTTCTAGATACCCTTTTCGTCAAATAAGAATTTCCAACTTTTAGAACTACTTTTCACTTTCTACTCAAGCTGCTATTTTTAGCAGGTTTGCATTGAAGTCGTGGGAGAGAGTGAGAGAAATTTATGGGAAGGTCGGGATGGAAAAAATACCGCAGTCGGAGGTGAAGAATCAAGTCAAGGATCAATTTAGGCTTGAAAGTTGTCAAGTTCAATTTACGCTTTTGCCACGAAAAACTTCGGAGACTCGGTTTAAGGAGCATAAAGCGATCGAGATAGACCTGAAAATTTCTTGGCCTTGAAGTAGTCCATAAAGGAAGACCTAACTTCTGGAAAAGCGTCTTTTGAGAGCTTTTGAAAATATATTATCGTGAAGATTACGGCCGGTCAGTTAAAAGTTATAGCTCTTTGGAAGTTGGTGCATATTTTAGAAATGTGCTAATTTTCAACCGTGAATTTAAACTTGAATTTCAAATTGTAATTTTGGCGCCAAACCATCAAAAATCTTATCTCGAAGGTTGTTTTTGGTTCCAAACCGAAATGGGTCTATTTAGGGGCTTGTTTCTGATTTTTGGGTAACTTTTTGGGGAAAGAAGTTCGCATGCTGTGAAAGGGGATCTGGGTAATTTTTTGTAAGTTAGCAATTTGCATGTAATACAGAGCTTGGGGATTTGAGATCCTCTGCATGTAAGAAGTTCAATATTTATGAATAAAATATTATTCTTTGTTTTGTGAGTGTATTTCTGTGTCTCGGGTTTGCTCCCTCGTCAAAAAGACTCTCATCAAGATCCTTAAAAAGGTGGTCAATAATACTGGTTGATATTGGAACCTCCATATACATCCAAAACTTTTGGCTTACTATACATCCATCCACACTCCCACTAGCGCCACTCCCTATTCTCTTGTTTATGGTGTTGATGCCATCTTTCCAATTGAAGTCGAGATCCCATCACTTAGAATATCTCTAAAGAACCTCATAAGTGATGAAGATACTCGGGTTGCACGACTTGGTCAATTGGAACTCCTAGATGAAAAGAGTGTTAGGGCCTACAATCATCTACAAGCATACCAACATCATCTTAGGAGGAGCTACAACAAGAAAGTTCATCCTCACTAGTTTAATGTTGGTGATCTAGTCCTCAAGGAGAATCGGCGTACCCAACAAGATCGAGACAAGAAAGGAAAGTTTGAGGCTAATTGGTTGGGTCCTTATGTTGTCATAGCTAAAAATGGTTCTAGGGCATATAGGATTGCTACATCTAAAGGAGAGCCCTTAGAGGAGCTTATAAACATCATGTACCTAAAGATATTTTACACCTAAGTCAGGTGGGTTATCCTATCTTGCAAAATACCAAAAAAGGTAAAAAATTGTCAAAAGTACAAAAAAATCAAAAAGTCAAAAAAATCCAAAAATAGTAAAGAGAAATAATTTGTCCTATGGTGAAAACCATCCTTGGTAGTGCCTTGGATAAGTACGTTTGGTGAAAACCTAGCAACAGGCAACATTTGTAGAGGGATTAATCATTATCTACCTTACGTCCTAGTTGTTTTATGCTTCCTTCCATCCTATCCTCACATCCTATCCTAGCATCCCATTGACCTAGTTCTTTCATATGTTCCCACTTATCCACCGCTTGGTATATTTTGGTTGAGCATTGGATGATTCACATTGGCTATCCGCAATCCTGAGCTTTTATCCCCATTTGATCTTCCATCATTTTTCTTGTGTCCTCATCTAGGTTCCTCTCATCATGTCAGTCATCATTAGGTCCCATCTTGTCTTTTGTCCTTTTCTAAACTATGTTGCCTCTGTGCTTTCATGTAGGAAAGGTCGATCATTTGATCCACCCCTAGGGAATTTTTTCATCTAGTATTTTTCATCCATTGTTGTCTCTATTGTCCTCTTTCCACTTTAATCCATGGTCAGCCATCAATCTTTTATTGAACTACAAGGTCTTTTCACTTTCACATAGGCAAGGCTAATCTTCGATCAGTTCCTAAGCCCTTAGATCTTTAGGGTGTGTCTTGTTGTCATTTCATGTCATCAAGTGTGTCCCTATCCTAGTTGGTTCTTAACAAAAAAAAATTGTTCGTATCATGAGGTTTGATCAGTTTTGAATATCCTGCATCATGTCGATCTAGTCTCTCTTCCATCTTTGGTCTTAATAGGATGCATCCTTCCTAATCAGACCGCATCAATCCCATCCACACTTTTGATCTTGTGGTGAAGGAAATGTTAGATTTATTGTGATCTTTTGATGCTTTTGGATTTTGTTTATCATTTAAGCTTCCTATTATACCTCATCAAGGTCGACACTATCCATCATATCATGGTGCACTTTGACTAGTAAATATAGGGGCATATCGTGATCCTTTTTTTTGTTTCTATCTTCTCAGTTGTTCCGCGTAGTACCCACCAAGATCCATGTAGTCTTGTGTTACACTAGGGCATCCTTTGTGCTTGTGGTTATCCCAATACCTGGCCTGATCAAATCCATTGCAGCTTTGGGGTATTGGGATAGCCTTCTTGTTTGTTGTGTTTGTTTCATGCATTAGACACTAATCTACCTTGGTTCCTCATATCCTAGTGTATCGTATCTTATGATATAGCAAAAATTGGTGCTCCTAAAATGGAAAAATAGCATTAGGATTGCATTTTATTTATCATCTCTTTGTATTGCATTTATGCCCCCATCTTTCTCTAGCCTATGATTAGTGACTTTGGTTGTGCAAACACTCCTCTTTCACCTTCTTTTTATTCTCAAGATTTCTATGTTTTTTGCAAGTGTGGTATCACACCCATCATTTCTCATCTTCATATGTGATACACTATCATACCCATCATTCATGTAGGTTGCATTCATTATTACGCTGGTAGTACCAAGGTCATCTTTGCTATCAAATCACTGGTCTATGACGTGAAAAATGATCAAAGCAAATGAGATTGATACATAACTATAGGGAAAAGCATGGCCATCATAGAAACAAGTGAATCGAATTGTTCATTAGTCTTGATCGATGTCATATTAAACGTAGAGAGTACAATTTCATCCCATTTTTCATTTATCATTATCATGTTCATTTTAAGTTGTTTAGATTGATCTTAATTGGTTATTCTAAGAACCTTAAGTTCATTGCATGTCATTTCATCCCATTTTACATTTATCATTATCATGTTAATTTTAACTTGTTTAGATTGATCTTAATTGGTTATTCTAAGCATCTTAGGTTTATTCCATTATCATTTCATTGCATTATGTCATATTCATTACATCACATCCATACATGTCACAATCATATATCCATAAATCACATTGCATTTTTGTATCATAATCAAATCATAATAATATGCCTGAAAAACATTTCCCACTAAAATTAAAGAAAAATTGATTGTATAGGTACACATACATCGCCACTTGCATCAAAAATTATTAGTCTCACATCCATAGCATACAAAATCATAAATCATCCCTCACATCCTACATCACAAATTGTTAGGCATAATGCATTCAACCATATCATCCACATAGGTATAAACATAAGTCATCATAGATGCATGCATATATCATAATCCTCATCACCATTATCATTTGCATAACTCACAATAAATCACATACATACACACATGCATGCAATAAAACACATCCATCACATAATAACCACATAGTGTCGCTAATGTCCATCACATATCATATAAATATCAAAATATCATGTCCATCACAAGTCCATCATAATCCATAATAAAACCATAATAAAGTCCATCACAAAGTTCATAAAAATTCCATCAACAATCATCAAATAAAGTACAAGTACAGAGCTCTGATCATGTGCTGAGCCCACATCAATGAATGAAATGATCCATATCTAATTTGTGCTATGGAATCTATAGCCCCTATCCCTATCCACTACTTGTCAACTCTGCACTTGTCAAAAATCAGGATCCTATCACTCTTGTCCCCTCTATCCTAAGCTGCCCTCCTCTGATCTCTGAGGGAGTCTGCCCTTGATCCTTTGCCCCTGGGAGGTGTCTTGCAAAAGCTATTGTACCCTCGTGTGTGAGTGTGATGAAGGGTACTCCCCTTACAATCTAAAACTCACAAAAACAATAGATAATGACACAAACAAAATGCAAGAAGGAAAGCAAATATTTTCTATTACCACTTGATGAAAATGAAATTACAACATTATATTGACTATCACATTGGATTTCTAATTACATAAATCTGCAAGTCTGCAAATCGGAGCTACCATCTACTCTGATCTCGCCTCCCCTTTTTAGTCCCTGTTTACATCCTTTATTTGGAAGGTGTAGCTGCCCTAGAATCTTCTAGAAAGTGTAACCACCCTAGAATCTTCTAGAAAGTGTAACTTCCTCAAGAAGATATTTTGAAATTTTATTAATTTTGGTATTACAACTTCGCGGGGTCATAACATTTGGTCCGACCATCAAATTTTCTATTATAATACCTTTTCGGAAATGGCCCAGGAAATCTTGTTCCAAAAGGTAGGGCCTAAAGGCCATCCACTTTCATTTTCCACCAATTTTTAGGCCCATCCGAGCCTCTAAGTGCCTCAAAATTGACCTCGAAGATTTTACTAGGATTTTCAAAAATTAAAAGTTTAATATCTCTCAAATGACAAATGATTTTGATGTGATTTCTTTGCCATTACCATTTTGTGTCCAACTATGCATATATGCAAACTTACAAAAATAGTAACCCTACCAAATTTAGCCCTTATTGAAAAGAAACAATTTTTTTTTGGGTGATGCAAGATTGCTTTTACACCTTGGATGCTCCTGCATCAGAGTGGCTCTTGAATGGGATGGTGCTGGCATCTGAGGAATATGTCTAACATACAGAGATACTCTTTGTGTGACATCTTGCACTGCCTAATGGTATCCAAAGATATAATAGACCACCTCTATCTTGGCATCTGTCACCTCTGTCACCTAATCCCTAGCTACGTCCCTCTCCATCCTGTACCTCTCCCATAGCCCCGTGATAAATATCCTCCTACTCCCATGCATCTTGGGCCATCATCATTTGATCTACCTATGTTCATAGCTAGGATGTCTTCTATACTACAACATCCCTCTCATCCTACAAATTCTGAATCTATGCCTCTACTACCTTTGCTCTCTCTAACACTATCCCTACATCTCCGACCATCATATCTACACACTCAACCCTATCTCAAAGTTCCTCTCTCTCCCTACTCATAGCCTCCATCCCCCTATGCATCTCCACTATCTATCTCTTGAGGTCATCTCTCTCAGCGTGAGCCTCTCATATATTTTGTGATTCCTCCTCTGCTAGGGCTGCATAGTCCCTATCCCCCTCTCTCTACAACCTTTTTATCTCTGCCTGCAATCTGCCCCTGTCCTCCTCAGACTCCCTAAGTCTGTACCCTACTATCCTCAATTGGGCCATGGACCCTTATCATTAGTACCATGGTATCCTCAAGTGGTGGTGACATGTAAGGCACTATCACCAGTAGATGTACATCTATAGCATCCACCTCCATCGCATGCCCCTCTCCTCTCACCTCTCCCTCTCCTCTGGCCTCCTCCATCACAACATCTCTATCTCCTCCCATCCTATGTTAGCCACCTCTCCTTGTGCCTCTCCTTTATTGTCCAGCCAATCTCCTCTCATCCTCTGATCCATATCCTAGTGCCCCTACAATCGAGTGCACTGTCGTGATTTGTCCTAGCCTGTGGTCTATCCACCATGCTAAGTACCACACTATCATCCCTACATCTACCATCCCTCCTCTCCTAGGATATGGTACCAACTATAGCTCCTCCCACACCTACCTTGCAAACTATGCCATGATCTAATCACCCCATAAGTGCTCTTAGCTAATCCGGTGAAATATCTTAGGCCCTACGGGATATCCTGTTGAACATCGAACTACCTCGTGACCCTGTCTGGTCTGTGGAGCTCAACAATAAATAGGTCTCTCCTGATCAAGTAGCACATAGTAAAGAAGTAGATGCAATGCCTCTTCTCATCATCCCTCCATCCAAAAAAATTTCATCACTAGTAGGGTCTCCATATAATCCAATCCTCCTGCAAATCATCTAATCTCCTCCTCCATCTCTCCAAATCACTCATGTCTAGGTAGTAGATTCACCATCTATATTCTATACCATGCAAATATGATACCGAAAATGCATCTATTGGAAGATGGTCAATGCTCCCCTTGGGATTCACAACATGGACCAACTGCCTCCCATGGATCTGTTAACTTTGGTAGTTGTATCAAGCATTAACAGGTCAATATTTTGGTGCAACGACAACTGTGGGCCAACAATTGGTATCAGAGCCAAAGGTGTCGGGTTCAAATCCCCTCGGGTAATGTTGAGGGGGGGATTTTGTTGGCAGATGGTTAGCACTCCCCTCAAGATTCGTGAGATGGACTAACCACCTCCTGTGGATCCGTTAACTCTGGCAGTTGTATCAAGCATTAACAGGTCGATCTTTTGGTGCAATGAAAATCGTGGGCCAATAGTATCATCCTATCTCCCCACTGTCAAAATCCTGGCCTCACAATGCCAATGTGATCCCAGGCCCATACCTAGAATAGGGTCACATGTGTGACGTTGAGGGCTCTCTTGTAGCAAACCACATGCATGTCCTGATACAGTAGGGCTAACACACATGCCCCCCATGAAAACTCCCCCTCCTGTGACTCCACAATATGTCTCACAACCTCAGTAACCTTGAGGCTACAAAAGCATCCACTCTTGTTTGGAAATAATATCCCACTAATCTAGTCACAGAGGTACAATGGAAATGCAAGGACATCCAGTCCCAAGCACACGTCCAAATCTAACTCCTTCCCCTAGATGGGGAGCTCAACCCATCCAAAAAATTCCCATAGACTGTTGTCCTGATCCTAGCCATGGCTCTGTTTCCAACTAATCAAGTTCCCTCAAATGGATAGTCACAGGATCCTCCACACATCCTCTAGTGTCACTTTCATCTCCCCTATTAGGAGATGGAAGGTTGACGTCCTTGAAATCAACCTCTCCATCAATGTTTTCAAGAGTTCCCAGTGTGATCTAATGTTGGGATACCCCAACATGTAAAGTATCCCCACCTGTGCTAGCATCACATGGTCATGGGAAATAATTTCCCTAACTATCACCTCTAGCAACGCTGAATGCCTCTCGCGCATCCTTAGTGTCTCAAAGTTTTGCATCCACACAAAACATTTTGTCAATCTCTCATAGCTCATTTTATTTTTCCATCAATTTTTCCCCTAATATTTTCAATAATTCACGCATGTGTAGGGTGAATTCATCCCTTTTCCCATGTGACCATGAGTTCACCACTTTCCTTGGTGAATTTTCCCCTTTTCTGCTCATGTGTGAATTCTCCTGTTTTCTTGGTGAATTTTCCCCTTTTTCCACTCGTGTGTGAATTCACCTATTTTCTTGGAAAATTCATCCCTTTTTTTGCTCGCATACAAATTCACCTATTTTCTTGGAAAATTCACCCCTTTTTTTGCCCGCACACAAATTTGCCTATTTGCTTGGAAAATTCACATTTTTCCCTCAAGTGGAAATTGCACAATCGCCCCTGTGTCTTTTCCCCTCTGATGAGCAAGTTCACTACCCTTTTGGGTGAAATCAAATTCACCCTTTCTCATCTTAGGTGATTTTTTAGTTGCATGTTCTCTTGCACCCTCGCCTTTGTGTCATACAAAAACACCCTTTTCAGGGAGAGGTGAGTTCGCAATCGATCCTCCCCCAGTGTGTCCACCCTTGCAAATTGTGTGTTCGCCCCTTTCCCTGCTCTCCTTTTTGGACAAGTGAATTTCCCTAATGGATGGGTGAATCCACCCCTCCACAGAAAATTCATGCCCTAGGTCTACCTGGATCCCCAATTAAAATTATGCATAAAAATTTAAATCAAATTACATAGTGGTATTTTGAATCCTACCTGGCATGACACTCTATGGTAGTAGTAATACTACTGCACCTCCTCACCTTGGTGGATGAGATCATCATCCATGAATCCCTCATCTTCACTCGACCCATTAGCCATCCTCATCACTCTTTTTCCCTCTCTCTCTCTTGTCTAGTCAGCTGCTAGGTGTGCAAAAGGTAAATAGTAATTTTTAAATTTACTATTTATAATTTTCAACTTTTGCATCTATTTAGCCTTTTAAATTTTGGGTAAATTTTTACCCTTTATTTAATCTTTTTATTAATTATTTCACCCCTTTTCTTCTGTAGGCTGCCATTTGCACCCCATTTATCTATTTTCCTTTGTTCAAAAACCATTCTTCATGGTTTTTCATGCTCTATCACGTGGTACCCTCTGTTTCTCCATATCGAGAAGTCACCTAGGACCCTTTTTCTTCCCCATTCACCCTCTTGAGGGGGTATACCCTTCCATTTTCCTTCGTTCCTCCATCCTATCCATTTCCCTGCGACACTGGGGTATTCCTCCTTCATTCTTTATGATTAGACAACCTACACAATTTTTCTACATTGGGGAATTGTCCTCCAGTTCTTCTTCTATTGAGTCATCTGCATTTTATTTTTCTTCGAAACACTATTATTCTAATAGTGTTTCGAAGAGGGTCAAAATGTAGACATCTGAATTTGACCACCTCCATATGGTCAAATTCATCCCTTCTTATTCCTTTGTTCTACATTCCCTATTCTCATTGATGAAATGATTTATCATTTAATTAATATTCCCCTTTTACTAATGTCCCTAAGTTATTTAATTAAAATAATTAAATAGTTTATCCCTTATCCCCTTTCCTCTCTAAATTAAATAAGTACTCTAATTTATTTAATTTGGTCATTTTCCTTTTAATGAATTTAAATCAATTTTAAATTCATCATTTCTCTCTCCTTATCTCATCCTCCATATTTCTCCTTAATCAAGATTAATTTAATTAATATGTGATTAGGATGTGCACACCCCTAATCATGATTAGGGTCACATCCTCCATAATTCCCCACTTGTCCCTAATTCTTCATTAATTGATTTAATCCCATGTTTGCACAAATATAATCACTTGAATAGGTTAACCTAATCCTTATGCCATTTATTGCATATGTCCAAAGTCAACTTCATTTATTGCTTTCTCCTTTTGGAGAAGGCAACCCCTTTCCCATGTGAATTTTAAATTCACATTTATTCCACTTAGGCCTTTTAAGGAGTTTTTAATTCCTTCTCTCATCCCCATGTGGATATTTGAGGAATTTTTAATTCCTCACATATCCCATCACCCACATAGGGACGAGGACCTCCTTTATGAGAAGATCTTGTCAAAATCCCTAGGTACTATGTAGTAACTCCACCTCATTTCCCCTTTGACACCTTACCCGCCACATGTCAAGATGTGAGAGCTTGTGAGTTCTTAACTCACCTTAGCCCTTGATCTTGTCCATTATGGCTTCATCTTGACCATTCCATGTTTAGAGGCACTTCCCCTAAAAATGGAGGAATTTTCCCTCATTTCGATCAATTTTCCTCCTACCTCAGGTTTTTGCGAATTTTCTCTTGTGTAGGGTGAATTTTTCCCTTTTCCCATCTGATCCTGAGTTTGCCTCTTTCCTTGGCGCATTCGCCCCTTTTCCTGTCCACGTGCGAGTTCGCCCATTTCTTGGCGAATTCACCCCTTTTTCCACCTGCATGCAAATTCGCTTGTTTTCTTGGAAAATTTGCCCCTTTTTCTATCCACATGCAAATTTGCTTGTTTTCTTGGTGAATTCGACCGTTTTCTACCCGCATGCAAATTCACCCCTTTTTCTACCCATGCACGAGTTCGCCTGTTTGCTTGGAAAATTCACCTTTTTCCATTGAGGGGTGATTACACAATCACTCCTATGTCTTTTCCCATCTGACGGTGATTTCGCTGCCCTTTTTGGCAAAATCAAATTCACCCCTTCTCATCTTAGGCAATTTCACAATTGCCTATTCTCTCACACCCTCACCTTTCTGTCACGCAAAAACACCCTTTTTGGGGAGAGGTTATTTTGCAATCACCCCTCCCCCAACATGTTCACCCCTATGAATCACGTGTTTGCCCCTTTCCCTGGTCACCCTTTTGGACGGGCGAATTTTCCTAACAGATAGGTGAATCCGCCCTTTTGTGGTGAATTTGTGCCCTAGGTCTACCTGGATCCCCAATTAAAATTATGCATAAAAATTTAAATCAAATTACATAGTGGGATTTCAAATCCTACTTGGCATGGCACTCCACGGTAGTAGTAATACTAGCACACTTCCTCGCCTTGGTGGATGAGCTCATCATCCATGAATCCCTTGTCCTCGCTCAGCTTGTCATCCATCCTCGTCACTCTTTTGCTCTCTCTCTCTCTCTCTCTTTTCTAGCCAGCTACCAAGTTTACAAAAGGTAAATAGTAATTTTTCAAATTTACTATTTATAATTTTCAACTTTTGTACCTATTTAGTCTTTTAAATTTTGGGTAATTTTTACCCTTTATTTAACCTTTTTATTAATTCTTTCACCCCTTTTCTTTCGCGAGCTGCCTTTCACACCCTGTTTATCTATTTTCCTCTATTCAAAATCCATTCTTTATAGTTTTGTTTTCTCTATCATGTGGTACCCTTCGTTTCTCCATATCAAGAAGTCACTCAGGGTCCCTTTTTCTTCCCCATCTACCCTCTCGAGGGGGCATACCCTTCCATTTTCCTCTGTTCCTCTATCCTATCCATTTCCCTATGACACTGGGGCTTCCTCCTTCATTCTTTATGATTAGATAGCCTACACAAGTTTTTCTGCATTGGGGCATCATCCTCGGGTCCTTCTATTGAGTCATTTGCATTTTATTTTTCTTCGAAACACTATTATTCTAACAATATTTCGAAGAGGGGAAAAATGCAGACATCTGAATTTGACCACCTCCATATGGTCAAATTCAACCCTCTTATTCCTCTGCTCTACATCCCCTATTCTAATTAATTAAATGATTTATCATTTAACATTCCCCTTTTCCTAATGTCCCTAAGGTATTTAATTAAAATAATTTAATACTTTATCCCTTATCCCCTTTCTCTCTAAATTAAATAAGTGCTCTAATTTATTTAATTTAGTCATTTGTCTTTTATGAATTTAAATCAATTTTAAATTCATCATTTCTCACTCCTTGTCCCATCCTCCATAATTCTCCTTAATCCAAATTAATTTAATTAATCTTTGATTAGGGTGTGCACACCCCTAATCATGATTAAGGTCACATCCTCCATAATTCTCCACTTGTCCTTAATTCTTCATTAATTGATTTAATCCCATGTTTGCACAACTCTAATCACTTGATTAGGTCAACCTAATCCTTATTCCATTTATGACATACGTCCAAAGTTAACTTCATTTATTGCTTTCTCCTTTTGAAGAAGGAAACCCCTTTTCCATGTGAATTTTAAATTCACATTTATTCCACCTAGGCCTTTTAAGGAATTTTTAATTCCTTCTCTCATCCCCATGTGGATATTTGAGGAATTTTTAATTCTTCACATATCCCATCACCCACATAGGGACAAGGACCTCCTTTATGAGATCTTGTCCAAATCCCTAGGCACTATGTAGTACAACCACCTCATCTCCTCTTTGACACCTCACCTGCCACATGTCAAGTTGTGAGGGCATGTGAGTTCTCAACTCACCCTAGCCCTTGATCTTGTTCATTGTGGCTTCATCTTAACCCTCCATTGTTTAGAGGCACTTCCCCTAAAAATGGAAGAATTTTCTCTCATTTCGATCAATTTTCCTCCTACCTCAGGTTTTCACAAATTTGGCCTTGTGTAGGGTGAATTCACCCCTTTTCTCATCTGACTGCGAGTTCGCCTCTTTCCTTGGTGAATTCACCCCTTTTCCTATCTGTGAGTGAATTCGCCCCTTTTTCCACCCGCATGTGAATTCACCTATTTTATTAGATAATTCACCCCTTTTTCCGCCCACATGCGAGTTTGCCTATTTTCTTGGCGAATTCACCCCTTTTTCTGCCCAAGTGCGAATTTTCCTATTTTCTTGGAGAATTCTCCCCTTTTTCTTCCTGCATGTGAGTTCACTTGTTTGCTTTGAGAATTCACCTTTTTCCCTCAAGGGGTGATTGCACAATCACCCCTATGTCTTTTCCCCTTTGACGGGTGAGTTCATTTCCCTTTTGAGCGAAATCGAATTCGCCCTTTCTCATCTTAGGTAATCTCACAATTGCTTGTTCTCTCACACCCTCGTCTCTGTGTCATGCAAAAACACCCTTTTTTGGGAGAGGCAATTTTCCAATCACCCCTCCCCTAATGTGTTTTCCCCTATGAATCGTGTGTTCGCCCCTTTCCCTGCTCACCCTTTTGGATGGGTGAATTTTCCTAATGGATGGGAAAATATGCCCTTCTACAATGAATTCGTGCCCTAGGTCTACCTAGATCCCCAATTCAAATTACACAGTGGGATTTCAAATCCTACCTAGCATGGCACTCTATGGTAGTAGTAATATTGACACACCTCCTTGCCTCGATGGATGAGCTCATCATCCAGGAATCCCTTCCTCTCTCTCCCTTTCCTCTCTCTCTCTCTCTCTCTCTCTCTCTCTCTCTCTCTCTCTCGTCTAGTCAGCTACCAAGAGTGCAAAAGGTAAATAGTAATTTTCAAATTTACTATTTATAATTTTCAACTTTTGCACCTATTTAGAGTTTTAAATTTTGGGTAATTTTTACCCTTTATCTAAGCTTTTCTTAATTCTTTCGCCCCTTTTCTTTCGCGGGCTGCCATTCACACCCCGTTTATCCATTTTCCTCCATTCAAAACTCATTCTTCATTTTTTTTTTGCGCTCTATCGTGTGGTACCCTCCATTTCTCCATATTGAGAAGTCACACAGGGCCCCTATTTCTTCCCCATCTTCCCTCTAGAGGGGGCATACCCTTCCATTTTCCTCTATTCCTCCATCTTATCCATTTCCTTATGACATTGGGGCATTCCTCCATTTTTTATGATTAGATAGCCTAGAAAACTTTTTCTGCATTGGGGCATCATCCTCCAGTCCTTCTTCTATTGAGTCATTTGCATTTTATTTTTCTTTGAAACACTGTTATTCTAACAGTATTTCGAAGAGGGTAAAAATGTAGACATATGAATTTGACCACTTCCATATGGTCAAATTCATCCCTTATTATTCCTCTATTCTGCATCCCCTATTCGCATTAATTAAATGATTTATCATTTAATTAATATCCCATTTTCCTAATGTCCCTAAGGTATTTAATTAAAATAATTAAATAGTTTATCCCTTATCCCCTTTCCTCTCTAAATTAAATAAGTACTCTAATTTATTTAATTTAGTCATTTTCCTTTTATGAATTTAAATCAATTTTAAATTCATCATTTCCCTCTCCTTGTCCCATCCTCCATAATTCTCCTTAATCCAGATTAATTTAATTAATTTGTGATTAAGATGTACGCACCCCTAATCATGATTAGGGTCACATCCTCCATAATTCCCCACTTATCCTTAATTCTTTATTAACTGATTTAATCCCATGTTTGCACAAATCTAATCACTTGATTAGGTCAACTTAATCCTTATGCCATTTATGGCATATGTCCAAAGTCAACTTCATTTATTTCTTTCTCCTTTTGGAGAAGGCAACCCCTTTCCCATGTGAATTTTAAATTCACATTTATTCCACTTAGGCCTTTTAAGGAATTTTTAATTCCTTCTCTCATCCCAATGTGGATATTTGAGGAATTTTTAATTCCTCACATATCCCATCACCCACATAGGGACAAGGACCTCCTTTATGAGAAGATCTTGTCCAAATCCCTAGGTACTATGTAGTACCTCCACCTCATTTCCCCTTTGACACCTCACCCACCACATGTCAATATGTGAAGGATTGTGAGTTCCCAACTCACCCTAGCCCTTGATCTTGTCCATTGTGGCTTCATCTTGACCCTCCATTGTTTATAGGAACTTCCCTAAAAATGGAGGAATTTTCCCTCATTTGAATCAACACACATTTTTCACTCAACTTAGCACTCTAACATCCAAGCATTGAAGCAAGTAAAAATCCACCATTGTTGCACCATTTTGAGCTCATACCTTGCATCCATTGCAATACCCACTTGCATCATTGCATTCTCCATCACCTCACAACATTTAGAACTAGGTTTCATGCTATTTTTCCATCCAAAGGAGCACACATTTGAATGATCAATAGGGCCAACCAAGCAATCAACTCAACAAGGTAAAAAGTTCCTTTTCTTTGCATTTTTTTTGAGTTCAACGCATGGCTAATCTTGAGTGTTTGTTTTGTGCTTTTGATCTCTTGCAAATTAGTTAGTTTTTTCATTTAGGGTAGATAAAATTCACTTGCACACAATATGTAAGTGTAATGAATGGAAGGTATGTGATAGAAGTTTGAAGAAAAGAGGGAGAGCCAATATCAGAGGATTATTCCCAGTGCAAGAGACTATCAGTTGTGTCTTTGGTGCATATCAGAGTTAAATTTCAAATTCTCCATTATTTTTGTATTCTGGTAGGATTAGTGTTCTACCTATTATTTTGAATTTTAGCAAGGGCTTGGTATCTCTTTTTGGTGGGGATTTTTGTCTTTAGTAGGTTGGTTCCTACAAATTCATTTGGGGATTGGTGTCTTAGTAGGTTGGTGCCTACAGATTCATTTGGGGATTGGTGTCTTAGTAGGTTGGTACCTATTGATTATTTTGGGGATTGGTGTCTCCAGTAGGTTGGTGCCTACATCATGTTGGTTATTTTTCCAAAAAAACCAAGCAATTCTCTAAAAAGTAGCCAACTCTTATGGTGAAGAATCATAGGCTTAGTGGCCAGCAAAATGATTATAGGATTTTGTGGTCCTTACTCCTTTACTTCAGGCTCTATGAAACCTAGGAGGGTGATCCCAATTGTGTTTCCATGAAGTATATTTTATTAGAAACACATTTATAATTAGATTGATTCATATTTATTGCAAATAAAGATCCTTCTCACTGAAGATTTGGAAAATCTTTGAATGAATATCTATCTACTAAGAATTGGGATATTATCAATCCACACTATCCTTGAAAATATTTTTTAATTGAATATTTTCTTATCTTAAGTCCAGGGCCAGGTACGTCTATTGTTCATTTGATGCAAGATTTCCTAACAAACTAGCCAATGCTTCATCAATTGGAGCAATAGAGTCAAATATGTAAGAATCAGTAATATATATAAACAAAATTTAGAGGTAGGTGGACTATTTTCATATTGCTTTGCATTTATGAAAAGTCACAATGCCCGAAACACACACTTCTTATAAATCCTAAGAAATTCCTTACATAATTTATAATCCTATTCAAGCATTTTAATTAACTCCTTGAATTAAAGATGAAAATAGAATAATACATTCAAATGGAAAATCTAAAGATAATTGATAACACCATTAGTATTTCTCAATCATAACTTTGTATAAAAAAATACAAAGGAGAGTATTTGTTTCCATACTAATATTTGTTACGATATCAGTAGTTTCTATAAAACTCATTTAAGATTACTACATACAGGATTTCATGCCCCTAACAAACCTCTGGCCTACTATCAGTGTTCTATTCAAAGTGCCTTTCCTGAACATAGCTTTTGAGTAAAACCCTATTGAGACTTAAGAATCCAACCCTTGTAATAAGCCATGATATCCCTTTTATAGAACAAGGGAGCAACAAGTGTTAGACTTAATTACATTTACATTTTGTTTCATTTGCATCAGAATTCAAGACATTCTCAGTTAGTTACATGCAATCATTAAGGAAAATGGAAGAGTAAAAGACCACATTCCATATTCCCTAAATGAAGACATGCTAGCTCCTCAAAAGGAAAAGTTTTTTGCAACCATGTTGAATCCTTATCCTTGTTGACCAAAGAAGATTCTCCAATAGAAACTCTAGCACAAACTTGTATATCGTCTGGAAACAACATACATGCCACCAAGGTCATTTAGTCTGGCACTTCTCCTACACACCAACCCAAACAAGAAATCACATGAGTGTTGAATAGGACAATCCTAACAAAAGGGGCATGGTTTCATCAAAAAAAAAAATAGGGCATAGTCACCACTCTAAGCCATTAACCCCAGAGGATACTTTCCCATGTTTTGCTCATAGTGGGATTGGAGAAACCATTAGCACATCCTTTTAAGAATCCTTTGATGGTACCAGGGAGAGGGGATAATAATCACCCTCTAGATTAGTGTCACCCTTACTATTTGAAGGGTTATTAGAAACCTCACATGAAGAATTGCATCCTCTTGGATAAACCTTACAATGTTTACACTCTCTTTTTTCCTTCTTTTCATATTCTACCATCCTCTTCTCTTTGTGTTTGACCAATTCTTCTGAAACAGTTTGGCCCTATAGACAATAGCTACTCTTAACACCATATTTCTTGAATTTCCTACATCCCCTTATGATTTTTGGCATATCAGGAGCTCCTTGTGCCTCTATTTTGTCCTTAGAAACATTTTCCTTAGACTCAAGCAAACTCAATCCCTTAAACTCTAGAACCGCGATGGCATACCTACTCATCTAAAATAAGAACGCCTACTTCCTAAATTAGGAAAATTTAATACTCACACACTTCTTCACTAACCCACACCTCTTATTCACTATAGAATAAAATATGATGAAGGAGAATAACATGCAATCTGCATTAAATAGGTAATTTGAAGCATGCATAATTAATGATCCAAGAACTCCTCGTATGAGCGAGTTGATAACTAAACAACTCAATTTTGAATCTAGGTTGTTGATTTTAAAGCATTTAAAACTTCATCAATGGTGATCTGAGCCTTGTTTTTTATGCCTTTAGCAACTTGCTCATAGAAAATATTGATTCTAGCTCAAGTTTTGTGATTTGTCAATCAGCATGTATCACCAACCTAATCCATTCTTTTTCATTAATATCGGCAAGGTACATAAGACTAGTTTGTTTTCTAGAGAGAATATTTCCTTATACATTTCAACGCTCATCATTGATCTTCCCCAAATTTTAGGGTGCAATCAACAATGAAAGTATTCATGCGATGATGTTTAGTCCATTGGATCATCCTATTTTAAAACTACATCAATGGTTCTCCAGTCCTTTCGTTGCTTTCCTTTTTGCTTTACGTGAAATCCTTAGGATCCTGCGACGTTGCTTGTTCCATCAATAGTCATCTCCTATCACTGATGTATCTCATCCTTTATCAGCCTCATTAGCGATATAAACATGCCCATGATGAAATCTCAACCCTTCGTTCTGTGACCTGTCCTTTGATCACATCAATCCTTCCATCGTGCATCACTAATTCAAACTTTGCACCTAGGCTCCTATCAACAATGAGAGATGTAATGAAGGCATCAGATTTAGACTTGTCCACTTGCATGAAAATTAATGGTACAAAATACATCGCACATAAGATCTTATCATATTAGCAAAAGAAACCTTTCAAAGAATACCATCGCTCATTGCTAATTTGGAGCTTAAGCTTTTAAATGATTTCACAATGAGTGAAAAAGCATAAGGTCGTCGCTGATCGCTAATTCTCTTCATACAATGTACAAGCAATTAGCAATGAGAGGATTTACATAGTTTACAATGTGTATCACGTATCACTAATGTGGAACTTAGCATTTAGAATGTATCCGTGATCATGCGATGTAAAGGAAATTTCATCATATCGCTCATTGCTGATCCTAAATTTATCATTTTATGACCATCCGCGATGAGCGATAAGAACAAAAAACTAGGGCATCACTTATCGCTATTACAAATGTAAAAGCTCAAAAGCCATTAGTGATAAGCAATCCCTCAAGGAACATCGCTCATTGTGCATTCTATTTAAGAGCTCCAACAACTATTCGTGATGAGAAATATCAAAGAAAACAATGTTTCATCACTCTTTGCCAATTCAAAATATGTACTTATGAAGAAATAAACGATGAGAAATATAGTATGATGGCCATCAAGACTTAAGTGGAAAATTTAAGCATGTGCATTTAAGGTGTTTTAATGAAGTGGATCCTCTAGAATAACATGAGAATAATAGGCTCGAGAACTTCTAAGTCATGAAATGCAAAGGATGTAAAGGCCAAAAGATCCTTTACTTAACCTTATAAGAAATGGGAAATTCAGACCTAGACGTGAGGGACCGATCACGTGATGATAGTGAATAACATAAAACATAACTTAGGCAACCAAAGACCAGGAATACAAGCCACTGCAATAATACAACGATCTAGGGTTGCAACACCTATAGACCATTTCTGTAAGGTTTTAATCAACATAGAAACCCTAATACAGTGATGGGGATACGACCAAATATCAAAAAAAAGGATCCAAGCCAAAATTTCATAGATTTATGGTGGAACCAGGATTTTTTTTTTGAGGGGTTCCATCAATGGCTCCTATTGGGGACACATGCCTCCTATAGGCATGGTGAAATCCTAGGATCTCAGGTGAAGTAGACTAGGTGCAAGAAAAAAACAAAAAAAAATAACATATGTACAAAATTTACACCAGCCAAAAAGACCTAGGGGTGGAGATTGGATCTCCACCCCACATGAAAATACCCATAGAGGTGCAAATTGTAGTATGCACTCCACGGTCTAACCAAGCTTTAATTCTTGTTTGGTGGCATTAGGCCACAAAAACCTCAGGAAAATTCTTGCCTCTATAAAAAACTAGCCTCTTGAAAGAATTGATGTCCTTCCATCCACATTTGTCCCTGTTATACCACTACAATAAGAGTGATTTTATTCCTACCAAAAAATGTGTCAAGCCTCTTTTGAACAATTGAGAATCTACCTAATTACAATCATTTCCATTAACATCTCTCACAACTTTTCTAAGCATAACATTTCCAATGTAATCTCAGTCATTATTTATTGTATAATCAAGCATAAACTAAAGAATTTCACCATTACATGATACATATGTGGTATGTTTATTATATGAAACATGTGCATACTGAAAGCAACATTCCTTGCTCTTCACTTCATTGTCACATTCCATCATAATACCTCCCCACTGAATTGGGAATTGAAAGTATTCATACTCCAAGTCATTGGCATCTTGACACTCAACCTCATTAGTAACATCTGTATCAAATGTAAAATACTCATAGGCAATGCCCTCAGAGAGCCTATTAATGTGCTTCTTTATTTTCTTAAGGCCACACTCTAACTCTATTTCAAATGCATCATCAAATTCTTCAACAAAGAGTGGATTATCTCTGCACCAATAAGGATCACCATTTTTATCAACTAATGAAGTTGGAGGCTCATTAAATAAAGGATTTTCCATTGCATTCATTTTTGACATAAGAGCCTCCTCAACATGAAGGTCCAAATCCTTCAAATCATCATTGTATTCAAAACCACTATAATCACTAGAAGAGCAGATAGACATATTTTCAACTTCATTTCTACCCTCAAATTTCCTGTATAGACATTAGAAATTCCTATTTTTTCCACATGATTTGAAATATCACAGTCAGAAAGTTCTTCAAACTTGGTATCATTATCAACAAAAATTAGTGGCTTCAAATTCTCATTAAAATGCATAACATGATCATCTGAACAAGGCAACTCAAACTTCTTTTACAACATAATATTAAGCTCTTACAATGAATTTTTTTATCTCTAATTGCTTAAGACCTACTAAATGGGTTTCTTCAAGAATATTGCATACTTCACTTCATAATAAATACTAAAATATGGTAATATAGAATTATGCAGAAAAATCACTACTATTCCCTTTCTTAGTGCTTATTTTCACTCAATAGGGAATCAAATTCTTACAAATATGGTTTTAATATACAGATTTGTCTTTCTTGAAAAACAAAAATTGAAGAATACTTGGATATGTTGCAGCTGTTGCAAGTTCTTCTTGAATGGAAATAGTTGTAGATCTGAAACATTCTTCACATCATCATCAAGTTCTTTGATAGAGTCGCCACCTCTTCTCACAGATGATTGAACTTCAAGCAATATGAAACTCTTGAATGATAAATTTCCTTCTAAGTCTTCTTCCATAGAAAAGTCACATATAAATCCCTTGAAGCTTGCTACAACAATATCACCTCCAAGTCTGAGAACTTCTCAATATCTGAACCAGGTGTTTAGATTCACCAAACTCTTGACTTTGAAATTCTGCAACTAGAGATTCAAAGTCCTCCCCAACAAAGTGGTCATTTTTGTTAGTGATATTTCTAGCAGAACCAAGCAATTCTCTAAAAAGTAGCTAACTCTTATGGTGAAGAACTACATGGTTAGTGGCCAACACAATGAGTATAGGATTTTGTGGTCCTTACTCCACTTTAGGCTCTATGAAACCTAGGAGGGTGACCCCAATTGGGTTTTCGTGAAGTATATTTGATTAGAAACACATTTATAAATAGATTGATTCTTATTTATGGAAAATAAAGATCCTTCTCACTGAAGATTTGGTAGATCTTTGAATGAATGACTATCTATCTGCTAAGAATCGGGATATTATCAATCCACACTATCCTTGAAAAGATTTTTTAATTGAATATTGTCTTATCTTACGTCTAGAGCCAGGTATGCCTATTGTTCATTTGATGCAAGATTTCCCAACAAACTAGCCAATGCTTCATCAATTGGAGCAACAAAGTCAAATATGTAAGAATCAGTAATATATATAAACTACAAAATTTAGAGGTAGGTGGACTATTTTCATACCGCTTTGCATTCATGAAAACTCGCAATGCCTGAAACACTTACTTCTTATAAATCATAAGCAATTCCTTACATAATTTATAACCCTATTCAAGCATTTTAATTAACTCCTTGAATTAAAGCTAAAAACAAAATAATACATTCAAATGGAAAATCTAAAGATAAATGATAACACCATTAGTATTTCTCATTCACAAATTTGTAAAAAAACATACATAGGATAGTATTTGTTTCCAGAAAAATATTTGTTACTGTGAGAGGATGAATTTAGGTGTTATAAAATGAACAACAAACAGAAAGGGAGCAAATAACACTAAAAACACTCCACACCTCAAGATTAGCCTAGTTGGATTCAACACAAAATAAAGACAACAAGATAGAACCTTTTACCTTGTCTCAAATCGATCATTTGGTTGGCCCTTCGATCTTTGGTGTTGTATGCTCCTTGGATGGCAAGAGATGCAATCTATAAAATGGATGAAAAATGGATGAAAGTGGATGCAAGTATGAAAAATGGCTAAGTATGGGTCAAAATTTTTTTTTGCAAGAGTTTGGCTACTATCAATTATCTCCCCCTAAAATAAGAGAAAAGAGGGGGTATTTATAGAGATTTTTGGACTCTCTAGGGAAATGGAAGGTCAAGATTGAGCCACCAAAATCAAGTTGTAGGGCTAAGGTGAGTTGAGAACTCACAATTCCTCACATCTTGAAATGTGGCATGTGAAGTGGCTTGAAAAGGATGAAGTGGATGTGAGGTGGAAGGGTAGTACATGACATGGATGTGGTACAAAGTACCTTGGGATTGGACAAGATCTCCTCATAAAGGAGGTCTTTGTCCCCATGTGGGTGAAAGGACATGTGAGGAATTAAAAATTCCTCAAATATTCTCATAGGGATGAGAGAAGGAATTTAAAATTCTTTTAAATGCATTGGGGGATTAAATGTGAATTAAAAATTCATATGGGGAATGGAGTGCCTTGTTCAAAAAGATAAAGTTTTTAATGAAGTTGACTAAGGACACATTCCATAATTGATATGGGGATTAGGGATGACCTAATTAAATGATTAAGGTTGTGCAAGTACTTGATTAAACTAATTAATGAGATATTAGAGGAAAGTGGGAAATGATGGAGGATGTGACCCTAATGATGATTAGGAGTGTGCACATCTTAATCATATATTAATTATGACTAAGAAAGAGGGTTAGATTGCTAAGAGGGATTAGAGACCAATTTGCAAAAGTTGGAGGATGTGACAATGAGAGAGAAAATAAGGAATAAATTTAAAATTTCAAACGATAATATGACTAAATTAAATAAAGTGATGCATTTATTTAATTTAGAGAGGAAAGAGGAGAAAAGTATTTATTAAATTAAATACTTTGGAAACCTTATGAAAGACATGAAATATTAATTAAATGAGAGATTTAATTAATACCGGAAAAGAGGATGAATTAAATGAACAAAGGGATGATTAAGGAGATGACTTTGACCATATGGAAGTGGTCAAATTTGGATGTCTACATTTTTCCCTCTTTGAAACACTATTAGGATAATAGGGTTTCGAAGAAAAATAAAATACAGATGACTCTATGGAAGAAGTGACCGAAAAAGAGATGCTCTAGCATGGGAGAGATTTCATGAACTACCCAAATGGAGGAGAAATAAAGGGGATGCCTTGGTCTCGCAAGGGAAGGTTTATGACGGAAGATTGGGAGAGAATGGTAGGGTATGCCCCCTCAAAAAGGCGGATGGGGAAGGGAACGGGGCCCCGGGAAACTTCTCGAAAGTATGAAGTGGTATATGTTGTTGGAAAGAGCACAAAAAATTGAGAAGATTGACGCTTGAACGGAGGAAAATGCGTTTACAATGTGGAAATGGTGGCCTCAAGAAGATAAGAGGGTGAGGGAATTAGTTGAAGTTAAAAAAGGCTAAATAAAAGGAAAAAAATACTTTTAGTTCAAAAAGTGAAAAAAGGGGGGGAAAAGGCTATAAAAGGTAATTCTAGGAATTACCTCTCCTCATTTGGACAACTGTCAAGTGAGGAGAAGAGAAAGAAGAGGAGAGAGCAAAAGGGAGGAGACACGATGTCGGAATACGATTCGGACATCATTCATCGGGGGGATGAGAGACAAAAATTCTTCAGCGAGTGTGTCGTGCCATGCCATGTTAGTTTGAAATCCCACTTTGTGATTTTGGTCAATTTAGCTAATTTTTTGCAAAAACAAAAATATGGGTTTTGTGGGGGCTGGAGGAAAAATGGGTTAAAGGGAATTTTTTGTGCTTTTTTTTTTTTTCTATAAATGTGTTTTGGGGAGGGGGTTTGCATATTTTGGGAGGGGGATAGTCAGGCCTAGGCGAGTCTACCTGAGTTGGGTGGAGGCCCACCTAGCCCACCCAGGCGGGTCCTCTCGAGCTGGGTGGAGGCCCGCCTAGCCCACTCGGTGGGTCCGCTCAAGTTCAGGCGGGCTTGCCTACCAGCCCGGGCAGACCCGTCCGGGCTTGGGTGAGCTCGCCCGCTAGCTCGAGCAGGTCCACCCGAGCTCGAGGCGAAGTCGGGACGGCCGAAACATGCTAAAGGCAGGGGGAAAGAAAAGGGGCCAAGGGTGTGATGGGGAGACAGTTGGATGGGGAAGGAAAATCTCGGGGCGGGAAGAAGTAGGACAAGAAAAAGGGGGAAAGATGACGCTAGAAGAAACTCACAAAGTGATGTTATGATGGATGCAGAATGTTGAGAGTCTGCGGACATGGGAGAGACGATCAGATGTATTGACGAGATGCATGGCATGGATGACGGGCCCAGAGCATTAGAGAATGGCGGAGGCAGGGCTGGTTCATATGCTGACATACTCGACGATTAAGGCCCACATGGCCATACTGATAGCCTTGATAGAGCGTTGGGACTCGGGGACATCGATGTTCTATCTACTGATGGGGGAGATGATAGTGACCTTGGAGGATGTTTGGAAGATCCTGAGGCTCCCTATAACAGAGCTTGAGGTTAGCGAGTGTTGGACAGCAGGTGAGGCGCTGGATGAGTCTGTGCATGTGGTATTTGGTAGTGACGATCTACCGGTTCAGTGGGGGCAGCTGAATGTGGACAGATGCTTGTCTTGTAGGTTATCGACTTTGTCTTTGTACCTTACAAGGTTGATTAGTGGGATCCTGTTACCAGACTGGGGTGGTCGATTTTTTCTTCTCAGGTTCATCGAGGTGACTCGACATATCATCAAGTGCCGAGAGGGGCAGTTTGCATGGGGGGCTTGCATGTTGGGACAACTATATTGGGATATGCACCAGGTATGCTATTGGAGGGCGTGAAGTGTGGCTCACATCACACTGCTACAAGTTTGGGCTTGGGAGCACATCAGGGTGACCAAGCCAATTGTGCACAGATTAGGAGAGCAAGATGATAGAGAGGCCATGGCCTGGGGATGGGGGGAAGAGGTGGGAGCGATACTCCAGTATCGGGATGTGAGAGATGGAGATGTATGGAGGAGACGGTTGGATGATGTGTAGGTGGAGATGATAATGTGGTGGCCTTATATGCTGCGGCACTTCAGGGGCTGGAGGGACGATGAGGAGGTACACAGTGGTTACTTCTTTACCTGATGTTATATGGTTGAGAGAGTTTCTCTTGTAGTGGAGCTACACAGACTCGATCGAGTGACATGATAGTTTGGAGTGAGGCAGGATATTCTCACGGGATAGGTGAGATTCTGATGACTGTCAAGGGAGTGGCGATGGGGGGATTCTCTAAGCCTGGATGTAGTGTGGGTGGAGCTAGAGGCACTGCAGTTTGTGCCATACCCAGACAAGAAGGAGGGGTAGAGAGATGCAGGTATGACGGACCGATATCAGTAGTGGTTCAGGTTACATCCACCGCCATGTGTTACCCCAGTAGTGTCAATTGAGGGAGCACTAAGGTTTGGATTAGAGGATGAGAGATGACTGAGGGCGGCAGGACCAGTACCCTAAGGGCGACAGAGAGGAGGTCAGGCGAGAGGAGGACAACAAGGGGAGGGATAGGAAACAAGTAGATCAGCTGAGGAGCCAATGAGGGTAGCCAAAAGGAGGAGACAGCAGGCTATTGGAGCAGTCGAGGAGCCAGTGAGGGCAGCCAGGAGGAGGAGATGATGGTGCGAAGCCTGAGGGGATGGAGCAGAGGTGGGAGAGGATGAGGCCAGGGATGCAACACAACAGGATAGGGGGCTGGAGATCCAGAGAGAGAGGAGCCAAGAGGAATGTGCATCCCCAGGAGGTCAGCAGTAGGGGAGAGGGGAGGAGGCTGAGATCAGCAAAGCGCAGAGAGAGACAAGAGGCAGACATGGCAATAGGAGGGCATCAATGACATAGATAGGAGGGTGAGGCTAGCAGAGCACAGGAGAGGATGATCGGGAGAGAGGGAGCTCCCTTGGTGATAGATGTGGATGCGATGGAGGTGTCGACAGAGAGCGAGGGGTATGAGTCATGAGAGATGGACATTGACAATAATGTGTATGACCTCCGACCACTGTCGATAGCACCTCCCCAAGGAGAGGTTCCCACAGTGGTGTTGAGAGAGACTTTGGAGAGACTGCATGTTAGCGAGCAACGATCTCGGCAGATAGAGGCAGAGCAAATCAGATTAGAGGTAGCCTTGAGTGAGCTACAGACACGATTCACCTAGGGGGAGAGAGATTACGCAGTCTTGGTCATGCTGGTATTTGTTGTGGAGAGGAGATTGATGAGAGAGAGAGATGAGGCATGGGATGAGGCAGTTGACCTGTGAGCAAAGATAGAGAGATTGCGAGCGAAGGTGGCTAGGGAGCATGAGAAGGGAGATGTAGCAAGATGGGAGTGATACCATTTGGTAGCGGAGGCAGCGATACAACAAGTCGTTGGAGAAGGGACAAGGCAGGAGCCATCAGAGATTGGGGTGGGGACTGCCAGAGATATAGAGGATATGTAGAGAGCTACATCAGTTATGGAGAGAGAGAGTAGATTGGCACTAGGAGTGGGCTAAGCTCGGAGGCAGAGTGGAATGTTTAGAGCAGATAGTTAGGGATATGGGGTTGATGTGGCAGAGAGAGGAGGAGACGAGGAGAGAGATACACATGCTACAGTCAAAGAGAGATGTGGCACAAACATAGGTGCAGGCCTTAGAGGTAGATAGGGATGTGCTACAGACACGCACTCAGGTGGTTGAGAGTGAGCGGAAGGTGGTAGAGTCAGAGGTTCAGTCTCTTCAGAGAGAGAGGGATGCAGCGGTGTCACAAGTGTTAGATCTTCGACGGGATCCAGATTCTTTCGAGTTCAGACTGCAGGCACTTTAGAGGGACAGGGATGCAGCAGAGGCTCGAGAACAAGCCACAAAGAGAGAGAGATGCTACAAAGGTATAGATGCAGACACTGTAGAGTGAGCAAGAAACAACACGGGCTCAGCTGCAGGTAGCGCATGGTGTGGGGGGCAAGCCAGAGGTAGAGGTACAGGGGTTACGTGCACAGTTACAGGCTACAGAGGCTGAGAGAGATAGGGCTACATAGTGGGTACAATAGTTGAGAGAGGCACAGGAGGCCTTGGTACAGGAGCAGAGAGTTATTAGAAGAGACCAAGACAGGTATAGACTTGAGCAGAATGTTGCTAGGCATCAGGCAGCACAACGAGATGATTACATGCAGGAGTCGATTTACTGGAGGTGTGCGTATGAGTATGCCATTCTAGATCTAGCACAACACACAATGTGCTACATCAGATAGGTACTTCAGATGCTAGTACCGTCCCAATCATTAGAGACGCGTACCAGAGGGTATAGTGACTATCGGGGGACTCCATCTCCTCTCGGTGGTTACTAGGGGACTCCCACTTGTGAGTATCAGGGGATTCCCTTGCATAGAGGGCCAGTGCCAGATTCTCCTTAGAGATCGGATGTGGGTAGAGCAGCTAGAGGGTAGATGACAGGATACTAGGTTTTTTGACAAACACAAGATGGAGTGTTTGGTACTTATCGGTAGAGATTAGAGATGCTCTACATCTCTGGATTTTGTACTTTATTTGATGATATATGATGGATATGTGATATATTATGCTTGAGACTTTGTGACGAGATGTATATTGTATTATTTTGATTATGATATGGGACAGTCCTTATTGACACTATGCATTATGTTCTTTGTGATGGATTATTTAGTTGATGTATGCATATGTATATGATATTTTATACTTATATGGATGGATGATCTGATTTATTTGTGCACATGTTTATGATACTTCATGCTTATGTGGATGTATGATTGAATTTATGTATGCACATATATATGATATCTTATGCTTATGTAGATGGATGATTATGCATATACTAATGTTGGTAATGAAGGATGATACGAATATTTGGCATGAACTGCAATTAGGATGTGGCCAACAATATGTTTTTGTGGGTGATAACACATGTACTATGTTTATGATACTTCATGCCTATGTGGATGTATGAGTTGATTTATTTATGCACATATTTATGATATCACATGCTCATATGGATGGATGATATTCTTTTTATGATATTTTATTGCTATGAGGATGGATGATGTGCATATATTAATGTTGATAATGAAAGATATGAATATTTGGTATGAAATGTAATTAGGATGTAAATGTTAATATGGACGTGTATGGATTGGACAAAACTATGATGCTTAATCTAATCATCCTATGAACTATGAAATATATTGAATCTATAATGTAACATGAAATATGAATGAAAGATGAGTTCCTATAATGAAAACCTAAGTGTCAGTAAGGACTTGCATGGGATTGTGGATAGGTGATAGGTGTATGGTGGGTATGATATTGCGCCTGTCAAAAAAAAACCATTAGTATCTTGAGAGGAAGATCAAGAGGGGAAACAAGAGTCAAGACCTTGCACAACCTAAATCAAAAGTCCTAGGTTATGACAAAGGCTAAATGGAGAGTGTATGTAGTGAAATGAGATGCAGTGCAATTAAGAACATAATTTTCCATCTTTGGAGCATTAATTTTTGCTATAGCATAAGATACTGAATACCTTGATATGTAAGACCACAGCGAGTTGGCATCCAATGCATGAAAAAAACACAACAAACAAAAAGGCTATCCCGACACCCCAAGGTCACGATGACCTTGGTCGGTCCAGGTATTGGGATAACCACAAACACACAAGGATTCCCCAGCGCAACACAAGACCTCAGGGATCTTGGTGGGTACTACGTGGGACAATCGAGAAGACAAAAACAAAGAAAAGATCAAGATATGCCCCTATG
The DNA here is from genome assembly GCA_007258455.2 of Sequoia sempervirens. Taxonomy (NCBI): domain Eukaryota; kingdom Viridiplantae; phylum Streptophyta; class Pinopsida; order Cupressales; family Cupressaceae; genus Sequoia; species Sequoia sempervirens. The sequence goes on from VDFB02168118.1 coordinate 211,742,288, forward strand.
TAGATGAGTCAAAGCACACCATGATATGATGGATCAAAAAAACCATGACAAGTATTGATAGGGAGCCCAAATGATAAACAAAATCCAAAAGCATCAAAATATCACAATCAATTTCAAAACATCCTTTGCCATAGGATCAAGGGGATGGATGGGGTTGATGCGGTTTGCTAGGAAGGATGCATCCTATTGAGACTGATGATGGATCCTAAACTAGAATGACCCAGTTAACGTAAGATGTTTTTCATTAGCTCGATGTCTTGACACTAGGGGAATTTGTTTGTGAAGAACGAGACAGACAAGGACACAGACTGACACACCCTACAGACCTAGGGGCTCGGGGGCTGATCAAAGATTAGCCTTGCCTATGTGAAAGCGCAAAGCCCTCGTAGTTTAGGAAATACTATGGATAAAGCAAAAAGAGGACGATGAAGGTAGATGATGGAAAACCAATGCAGGATGGTCAGAATACCCCAAGGGTAGATCAAATGATCAGCCTTGCCTATGTGACAGCACAGGGGTAATGTAGTTTGACTGGTGACACGACAGGGTGAGATTTAGATGGAGACCAACATGATGGGGGGGCCTACTTGATGACACAAACCGATCGACAAGAAAACAAACGACATAAGCTCAGGGCAGGATACTGAAAAGCTCAGGATGAGGGATAGCCAAGATGGATCATCCAATGTTCAATCAAAATATACCAAGGGGCCAAGGATGGGGATGAGCGAGGATGATAGTGTGGATGAAAACATAAAATAACTAGGATGTCAGGTAGATAATGATTTAGCCCTCTACGGACGACACTTGTTACCAGGTTTTCACCACCTGTACTTATCCAAGGCACCACCAAAAGGTGGTTTTCACCATAGGATGAACTTATTTCTCTTTAAGTTATTTTTGGATTTTTTTTATAGGTGGGGTTACCAAGCGGACTTAGGTGTAGAACCTCTTTAGATGCATGATATTGATGGGTTCTTCGAGGGGTTCTCCTTCAAGAGTATTTAGTCTGTATGCCCCAGATCCATATTTGGTGGCTATGATATAAGGCCCCAACCAGTTTGCTTCAAATTTCCCCTTCTTGTCCCGGTCTTGTTGATTACGCTGATTCTCTTTAAGAAAGAGATCACCAACCTGGAACTACCAAGGATGAACCTTCTTATTGTAGTTATGCTTGAGGTAGTTTTGATATGCTTGCAGATGATCATAAGATTTGATTCTTCTTTCATCGAGTAACTCCAGCTATGCAAGTCGTGCAACACGGGTATCCTCCTCACTGATAAGATTTTTTAGGGAAATTCTCAGTGATGGGATCTCAACTTCAATTGGAAACATGGCTTCACTGCAATAGACTAAGGAATAGGGAGTGGCACCTATAGGGGTGTAGATGGAAGTGCGATATGCCTAGAAGGAAGGATGAATATGGAGGTTCCAATATCAACCAGTGTTATTGACAACCTTTTTGAGGATGCAAATAAGGGTCTTGTTGGTTGCTTCTGCTTAACCATTAACCTGGAGGTAATAAGGCATTAAACAACAATGTTGGATATGAAAGGTGTCACAGAGGTGTTTCATGGCTTGATTTTTGAAAGGTTTTCTATTATCAGAGAGGATGGTGGATGGAATACCATATCTGTAGAGAATATGGTAAAGGATGAATTTTAAGATTTGAATACCAGTGATCTGTGAGAGTGGCATTGCTTCCACCCACTTAGTGAAGTACTCAGTGGTAGTAATTATGAATGTATGGTCATCAGATGATGGTGGGTGAATCTTTCCAATCAATTCAAAACCCCATTGAGAGAATGGCCATGGTGCTAGGAGGGGTTGAAGGTCCTATGCTACAACATGAATCAAATCTGTATGTTGTTGGCAGGGAAGGCACTTCTTCACAAATTCACAAGCATCATGCTCTAATGTAGGCTAATAATATCCTGCTCGGAGAATCCTTTTGGCTAAAGCCATACCATTTGAATGAGCCCCGCAAACACCACCATGTACTTTTGTTAGTGCAGTATGGGCTTTAGTCTCATTCAAAAATCTAAGGAGGATTCCATCATACCCTCGATGATAAAGTGTATCACCGACGATGATGTATTGAGAAGAGCGATGAACGAAGGATTTGCGTTGATTGTGTGTGAGGTCTGGGGGTAGAATATTATCATGGAGATAGGTGTATATGTCCTAGTACTAGGGGGAAGCGAGACCCATGATATCACACACCATGTCAGTCTCAGGAATATCATATGCTGGGATTAAAAGTTGTTCTATAAGGAACTCACATTCCATCTGATCTTTGGGCATGTCAATCAAGGAGCAGATAGTGGCCATTGCATCAACTACTTTATTTTGTACCCTAGGAATTTGGTCAAACTGTATAAAGGTGAAATACTTTTTGAAATCATCCACCATGCGCTTGTAGGGTAGTAGCTTATCATCTTTTGTTAAGAATTCATCATTAACTTGCTTGATGACTAACAATGAATCACCAAAGACTTTCAAATGAGTTATGTGCCATTTCTTTGCAATTCAGAGGCCGGTGAGGAGGGCTTCGTATTCTGCTATATTGTTGGTACACAAGAATTTTATCCTAAATGATTTTGGAATGTAGTCACCTTGAGGGGTAACTAATAAAATCCCTGCACCTAATCCATTATGAGTATAAGAACCGTCAAAATACAGTGTCCAAGCTGGCACTTCCGTAACTGTCAAAACTTCTTCATCTGGGAATTCAGTGTCTAGAGGGTAAGCATCTACTAATGGTGCCTCGGCCAACTAATCAGCTATGACCCATCCCTTTATGGCTTTTCGCTCCACATACTCTATGTCAAATTCATTTAGGAGCATGACCCACTTGGCCATGCGGCTAGTCAAGGTGGTCTTGGATAGGAAATACTTTAGTGGATCAATACTAGCAATTAATTTGACAGGATGGCTGAGCATGTAATGTTAGAGGTATTGTGTGTTGAAGACGATTACGAGGTAGGATTTTTCCATGGGAGAGTAGTTTAATTCATAGCCGACCAATGTTTGACTGATGTAGTAGATCACCCTCTCTTTCAATGATTCATCATGTTGTGTTAACAATGCCCCCAGTGTGACTGAGGTGGTGGAGATATACAGCAGGAGGGGTTTCCCTAGAATAGGTGGCATCAAGATTGGTGGATGAACTAAGTATTCTTAGATCTTATCAAAACCTGTCTGACACTGTTGGTTCCATTAGAAGGTGGAATATTTCTTTAGAAGATGAGTGAATGGCTGACACTTATCTGTGAGCTGGGCTATGAACCGACAAATGGATTGCATCTTCCCTTGGAGGCTTCTTAACTGTTTCATATTGCACAGGGGTGGCATGTTCAAAATAGATGATACCTTGGCAGGATCAACTTCAATACCCCTTTGAGAGACTATAAAACCCAATAGTTTTCCCAATGTAACACCAAAGACACTTTTTTGGATTTAGTCGCAGCTTGTAATGTTCCAACCGTTCAAAGATCTTTTTCAGGATGGTAGGATGTTCTGCTCAGGTTCTAGATTTCCCTAACAAGTCTTCAACATAATCCTCCATGATGATATGGATGAGGTCATGGAAGATGATCGACATTGCCCTCTAATATGTTGCCCTCACATTTTTGAGACCAAAGGGCATAACATTGTAACAAAAAGTACCCCAAGGTGTTGTGAAGGCAGTTTTGTGTTGGTCCTCAAGTGCTATTCAAATCTGATTATAACCAGAGAAACCATCCATAAGGGATAGCATCTCATGTCCTGCTGTGAGGTTGACCAACATGTCAATGTTAGGCAGAGGGAAGTCATCTTTTGGGTAGGCCTTGTTAAGATCCCTGAAATCTGTACAGATCTGAATATCTCCATTTAGTTTGGCAACTGGTACAATATTGGAGATCTAATCAGAGTAGTCAATTGGTCTGATAAAACCTACATCTAGTAATATCTCCAATTCCTTCTTGACTAATAAGGCTACCTGTGGATGCATCTTACAAAGCTTCTGTTTGATAGGCTTGGCATCAGGGCAAATGCCTAGATGATGAACCACTAAAGCGGGGTCCAAGCACGACATGTCTGAATATGAACAAGCAAAGTTAATGATACCCTCTTGGAGTAGCTACACGATGACTGGATACTCTTGCTCTGAGAGTGACTTGGCTACATAGGTGATCTTGTAATTTTTAGTAGTACCCAAGTTAACTTCTTGGGTTTCTTCAATTAGGATGGAAGATTGTGCAGATAACTGAGTTCCCACAAGGGGAAGATGAACATCTCCATCCTCCAACACCTCTTCAAGGTTTTTTCCATCAGATGCATCCTTTATTTTTACTTTTTCAAGGTCAGGAAGTGCCTCGGGGAGGTTTTCACTAAATGAGCACTTTTTAGTTTTCTTATTCTTATTTTTGTGACTTGAGTGTTCATCCTCCCCCAATCCCATGAGGTTGACATATGTATTCGCATACATATTGGTAGGTGTACTATCACGTAGGTCCCACTCAATAAGATCAAGAAGATGAAGGGATAGGCTAATGGTACAGACGGATAGGCATTCAAACATGGATGATAGGTCATTGTGATCGACGTCATCGTATGCATGTATGATGGATTCCTCCTCGGGTATGTCTTCCAATGAGCTATCGCCCACGTCAACACTATTGGAAGTATTAGATGATGTTGTAGGGCCTTTTTTCTTTTTGTCATATCCGATGCCTATGTTCTTTGGTAGCTTTGATGTATCAATAGGCTGCAACCGCCCCTATTGTTCTTTACCTAGGCCCCTGCCTTGGTAGTTATACTTTTCTGCAAACTTAGCTGACCAAGGTTATGCTTCCTGAAAATATTATTTTAGAGGAGGATCTGGTTGGGGTTCTTCATGGTATACCCATTGACTTATATCCTCTTCTAGTGCATCTATCTTGATACTAAGGGAGCTGCAAGTGGTGGTAGGGATGTTTTTACCACTGAAGGTGACAGTCTTGTATTCCTTTGGAGTCGCATGTGAAGGTTGACCATACTCGTGTGGTGATGGTGGCATGGTTGCTACATTAAGAGCAGTATGCATTTTGTATTCACCACACCCCTTGTCAATGATCTGGAATTTTGTGACTCTAGGATTGGTAGTGGTAGATGAAGTGGTTGTTGTGGTGGAGGGTGGATTAGCGAATGATGATTGAGATTCCCCCATTTCAACCCCAGGACAATAATGTAAATGGGCAAAGGACACTTCTAAAGCGTGACAATATTCAAATGGTTGGGGGTTAGCATAAATGGTTACCTCTTGTCCATTGACCGAGAATTTTAGACATTGATGGTACGTGGAGGGGACGACTTGCATAGCGTGGAGCCATGGGAGGCCAAGGAGGAGATTATATGGTAAGTCTAGATCAAGGACATGACAGGTAGTGTACTGAACTACGGGTCCAACCTAGATAGGAAGACTGATAATTCCTCTAGAATTTCTCTTTGCATTATCATAGGCCTTGATCATGATTATCTGATTACTTAAATCTGCTTGAGTATATCCCACCTATTTTATGAATTTCAGAGTACACAGATTGAGGGTAGAGCCATTATCTACCAAGACCCTTTTTATTTTATGGTGAGCAACCACAACTTCAATATGCAAGGGGCGATTATGATTGACATTGATATTTGGCATGTCATTATGGTTGAAGTGCAGCTGATAAGATAAAGCTAGGTGTCCTACCAAAGCTTGGAATCGTGTGGGATCAATGTCATTAGGTACATGGGTTTCCTATAAGGCTCTATTGAGGATTTCTTGATGTACATTAGAAGACTTAAGCAAATCCAAGATGGAGATATGAGCAGGGGTATTTCCTAAGTGATCAAGGATGTTGTATTGAGAGCTTACAGTAGTTGATTGGGTGGTTGTGGAGGCCGTAGGGACAGTGATGCAAGCTCATCATGTAGTAACATCACACTAAGGGTCTTTGGCTCTGACATGTATCATAGATACACGGGGTTCTACTTGCTCAATGTAATGAATAATACCCTCATAATTGAGGGGTACATTCTTAAAGCTTACGTTATTTGTGTTGTTGTCTTGAGGATTGCTGCTGGAGGTGCTCGTGCCTTGATTATGGGTTGGAAAGGAATTTTGGTGTATCTGCAATTAAGCATTGGACGACGAAGCTTGACTGGTGTCAACTTTGATATCTCCTCGATCAATAAGATCTTGGACATAGTTTTTGAGACCTCGACACTTATTTAGAGTGTGTCCTTTGATTTTATGGAACTCACAGTATTCATTTTCCCTAAACCATGTAGGATTAGGTTTGGATTCATCAAGTGGCTTGGTGATAGGGTAGGTGATTGGGTAGTTGATTTGTAACAACTTATTGAAGACAACACTCAGGGGTTCTCCTAATTGAGCATACTGGCGTTTAGTGTTCCCCTAACTGTTCTGGTTTGGCTATTGAGGAGGACGAGGTGTCCCTTGTGGTATGGATATGGTGTTAGGTACAGATGGTTGTTGTCTCTAGGATGTATTATCCACTTGGACGTGTTTAGTATCAGTGACGCCATCATTCACTACATTCTTGTTCTTGTTTGAGAAACGTGGTTTTTCAATGAATGACCTTTCCTTGTCCTGGTTGTGTATCTTGATGTGCCCTTTGGCAACATGGGCACGTTCAAGGATGGGTCCCTTTTCCACTATCTTTGTGAAAATGGTGACACAGTGCAACCTAAAATTATGAGCCATGTCGAGATGAGAGTTCTCCATGAAGAGGGTGACCATGTCCTTCTCCTTTAGAGGGGTTTTCATTTGACTTTCTAGCACACACCACCTTTGAAGGTAGCTAGAAAAGGTTTCCCGCTCATGTTGTTTCTCTTTGAGGAGATCTAAGGTATTGGTGTCCTCCAAATTGAAGGAGAAGTAGGAGACAATTTTTTTTGACAGGTTCGTGAAAGATTTTATGGTCCCTCGTTCGAGGCTCATGAAACACTCCAAGGCATTTCCCGTTAGGCTTTGTGGGAACAGGCGCAAGAGATAGTTTTCATTGTGCATAACCTCTCGAAATTGGGAGTAAAACTCCTACAAGTGAGCCTTAATGATCTTTGTTCCCCCGATATCTGTCAAATTCTGGTATTTCAAAATGTTTGGGGAAGGGGATCAATGAGATGGAGGGATCAAATGGATACAGGAATATGTCTTCAAACTTGAATGATTGTTTTCCATTCCTAGCCTGAAGATATTTTAGAGTGGCTTTGATTTCTAGCAGATCCGAGTTGATTGGTGATGGGTTGGATTGGTATAAATGGTAGGACGATAAAGGATCCTGCTAAGAGAGCGTCAGATTGTGAAGGTATGGATTTTGATAGTGGGATGATGATATCCCTTGCTAGTAAGCCAAGGGATTTTGTTGGTATGGGGGTTGTTGTGAGGTATAGTACGAACTTGTTTGATAAAGATTTTAGGTGGGCTGTTGAGGAGCTTGGATGTGATGTTGCAGATTGGCCTACTGGTACTGAAGGTACTGCTATGACTGCTGAGAGGCCGCATAAGGTGGTTACTGCTAGGACTACTATTGGTTATGGTAATAATAATGTTGGGGTGGTTGTTGATGTGATGTGAGATGTTGCATCGGCTGAGATGGGATGTTGTATTGTGTTTGCGCTTGCGGACGTAGGATGGATGCAAGGAACGAAGATATGGTTTGAGCGGGAGGTTGGGAAGGAATTCTTTGTGATTGGTGTAGTGGTTGTTGTGAAGAGAATGGAGGGTTATATGGTGGTTGTTGTTGTTGGGTTGGCTGAGATAACGTAGGGGTATTTTGCACAAGAGGTTGTTGGGTACCAAATGGAACATTCGGTTGAGATGTACCCTGTGGCAATAACAGAGGCAGTAAGTTAGCTTGGGGAGGTTGTGGAGATGCATATGAAGGTGATGGTAGGTTTATGGCCCCAAAAGGAGGAGGCAATGCAGTAAATGTGGTGCCCTCGGCGTTGATGCGAGGTTGATTTGAAAGGGGTGGCACCGTTAGCATTGGTGGTGGTTGTTGCAAAATGTTTTGTCATGCCAAAGGAAAAAGGATCATTGGGATCAATAGTTTGAAGAGTCCTTACGACTGAGATTGCGGGATTTGGGGGATTATTGATGGGATACAGAATGGCATTGCTGAATTTAGGTTGATTCCAACCTTCTACTGGAGGAACATTGGGGACGTAGGAACTACCCGACGTGTTTTGTGAACCTTGGGGTACATTAGACGTGGAACCACTATATTTAGATAAGTCAAAACTTGGTGGAAGTTTGACACCTTTTTCAATTAAGTGGGCCAAGATTTCTTCGGCATGTTTTTCAAGAAGAAAATTCATCATTTGGACATTCACAGGGTTACTAAAGTGTTCCTCAAATGTAAGTTCGGGTTGGTTGACCATGTTCTCATCCTCGGGTGGTGATGTGTTTTGATCATCAGTGTTGGATTGTGATGATGTACTATTATGAGGATCTCGAGGGATGTTCGCACCGTTATGGGGGTCTTGTGAGGCATTAGCTATGTTGTTCAAATCTTGAGGGATGTTTGGTTGGGATTGTTGTTCGGCCATTTTCCTTATTTGTGACCGAGTCTGAATGGGCATGCAAGATGATATGATGGACTAGGATGCTAGGATGACCTTGATGATGAAAGGATTGATTTGATTTGATGATTGATTGAATGACAAGGATGTGGCTCGATAGGATTGTTTTGATTGGATGATTGATTAGCTGACGAGGTTGTGGCTTGATAGGATTGATTTGATTCTACCGAAGTGGATTTTATTTGATGAGATCGGATTGGGTTTCTTGGAAAGTGAATTGTAGATCTGAATTGGGTGATATGATGATTTGATTTGGATTGATGATCGATTAGGATGAATGATGGTGACCAAAATCTGAAACTGAGTTCAAGAGCGACCCTTGGTAACACTAGGTGTTGATTAACCGATTAAAGGACATATGTATGATAGCGGCACCAAATCTGACTTGAGATAGAAGCAGATTGATTGGCCCAACAAGGATGACTAACTTAGGATGGATAACAATTCTATGTCAGTTGTGATGGATGACGATTAGAGATGAACACCTAGGTCAACTTGGATAACTGCTTTTAATGAGATTTCAATCAAATACTGGTGATCTGAAACAGGGAAAGGATAACCAGAATGTGGGTTTGAACTGGGTAAATGAGGACTCTGAATGGGTGAATGGATGTCCGAAATGAGGGGATAAATGTTTAGGATAGAAAATAGATTCTCAAAACAGGTGAGTGGATGTTCGAAACGTGGAGATGGGCGATCGAAATGATGAAACGAGGGTCCCAAATGACAAAACAGATGAAAAAGCTAATCAGGCAAGGCTCAGGTCTTCCCCTATGGAGGGAAAGTCTACCTAAGGAACAAGAAATGGTCAACTTCTACCAAAATAGGCCTGAAATGGGTGGGTCAAAGGTCAGGTCTGCCCAAGGAACAAGAAATGGTCAAATTCTACCAAAATAGGCCTAAAAGGGGTGGGGCAAAGGTTAGGTATGCCCCTAGATGGGTCAGGTCCACTTGCAGAGGGAAATTTTGCTTGTTTAGAGGTCAGGTCCACCTTTTGGGAGGGAATGTCCACCTATGGAACAAAACTTGGTCAAAAAAGGCTAAAACAGGCTCCAAAAGGAATAGCTTATAAGTCAGGTCCACCCCTGTGAAGGACAGGTCCACCCAAGGAAAAAAATATGGTCAAATTTTGTCAAAACAGGGTACAAAGGGGTGGGTCAAAGGTCAGGTCTGCCCCTAGATGAGTCAGGTCTACCTGTAGAGGTCAAATTTTTCACAGAGGGGGGAAAATCTGGTTGTTTATAGGTCAAGTCTAGCTGTCTATAGGTCAAGTCTGGCTGTTTGCAGGGAAAATCTAGCTATCTGCAGGTCAAATCTAGCTGTTAACAGGTCAAGTCCAGTTGTTTGTAGGGAAAATCTAACTGTCTACAGGTTTAAACTTGATTTTTGACAAAAAGACTAAGACAAAGGACTCAAAACACAACAATCATCACTCAAAAGGATATGGATGAGTGAAATAAATCTGATAATCATTGGTTTCACACAAAGAAGACAATTCAGATAGCACAAGCCTAAGTCTAGTAGAAAGGGCATGGTCAACAAATTCTTCTAATCTAGGATGAACATGGTTATTAGGGAGTCCTCGATATACACCCGATACGTGAGGCCCAAACCGTGAACACCAACCCATTACAAGTGTGAGTCGGGAACCTTAAAGGCTCAGACCCACTCTTCACATCATCTCGATGCTTCACCAATTACAACATGGTTGGATTGAGGTACAAATTTCACTCTCCCCCCTTTATATACCTCGTCAGTATGCATGATTGGAATCGTCCCTTGGGGTGATGAAATCCCCAAGCAGGCCCCACTAAGAAAAATAAAAGATGTGGACTCAAAGGATGTGGTAAGCTACGATTTCTCGTCACCCAAGATCGTCGAATGGCACAAGGGGATTGGATACATCAAATAGCTCACCCAAAAACATGGCAAACAAGGTTGATTGACACTTCCTAATTAAACTATGTTCCTAAATTAGGGGTTAAAAACCCTTAAAACAGCCAAAAAGATTGCTAAAAAGTGAAATTTTACCTTCTATAAAAAATGGTCTACGGAAAATCTGGCTAAGTAGAGGTCAGGTCCAGTTGTCTGGAGGGAAAATTTGACTATTTGGAGGGAAAATCTGGTTGTCTGTAGGTCAGGTCCGACTATTTGTAGGGAAAATCTGGCTATCTGCAGGGCAAATCTGGTTGTCTGCAGGTCATGTCTGCCCCTCTGTGAAGAACTTTCCCAAAACACTTTCTAGAGATTGTGGAGGGCAGGTATGCCCTTGGGAAAGGTCAGGTCTACCTATGGAGGGAAGGTCCACCTACGGAGGGTAGGTCCGCCCCCGTACCCATAGGTCGGGTTTTCCCTAGGAAGGTCAAGTCCGCCCCTCTGTAACTTGTACCTGCAAAAAGTCAAAAAATAGCAAATGTGAAAGCAAGAGACCCATTTGTGGGTCCCACCGGGCGTGCCTGAAATGTGATAGGGTGAATTTAGGTGTTATAAAATGAACAAAAAATAGAAAGAGAGAAAATAACACTAAAAACACTCCACACCTCAAGATTAGCCTAGTTGGATTCAACACAAAATAAAAACAACAAGATGGAACCTTTTACCTTGTCTCGAATTGATCCTTTGGTTAGCCCTTCGATCTTTGGTGTTCTACGCTCCTTGGATGGCAAGAGATGCAAGCTATAAGAATGATGGAAAATGGATGAAAGTGGATGCAAGTATGAAAAATGGCTAAGTATGGCTCAAAGAAATTTTTTGCAAGAGTTTGCTACTATCAATGATCTCCCCCTAAAATGAGAGAAAAGAGGGGGTATTTATCGATATTTTTGGACTCTCTAGGGAAATGAACAGTCAAGATTTAGCCACCAAGATCAAGATGTATGGCTAAGGTGAGTTGATAACTCACAAGTCCTCACATCTTGACATGTGGTATGTGAAGTGGCTTGAAAAGGATGAAGTGGACGTGAGGTGGAAGAGTAGTACATGACATGGATGTGGTACAACGTACCTTGGGATTGGACAAGATCTCCTCATAAAGGAGGTCTTTGTCCCCATGTGGGTGAAAGGACATGTGAGGAATTAAAAATTCCTCAAATATTCTCATGGGGATGAGAGAAGGTTCATTTAAAATTCCTTTAAATGAATTGGGGGATTAAATGTAAATTAAAAATTCACATGGGGAATGGAGTGCCTTGTTCAAAAAGAGAAAGTTTTTAATGAAGTCGACTAAGGACACATTCCATAAATGATATGGGGATTAGGGATGACCTAATTAAATGATTAAGGTTGTGCAAGTACTTGATTAAACTAATTAATGAGATATTAGAGGAAAGTGGGAAATGATGGAGGATGTGACCCTAATGATGATTAGGAGTGTGCACATCTTAATCATAAATTAATTATGACTAAGAAAGAGGGTTAGATTGCTAAGAGGGATTAGAGACCAATTTACAAAAGTTGGAGGATGTGACAATGAGAGAAAAAATAAGGAATAAATTTAAAATTCCAAAAGATAATATGACTAAATTAAATAAAGTGATGCATTTATTTAATTTAGAGAGGAAAGAGGGGAAAATTATTTATTAAATTAAATACTTTGGAAACCTTATGAAAGACATGAAATATTAATTAAATGAGTGATTTAATTAATACCGGCAAAGAGGATGAATTAAATGAACAAAGGGATGATTAAGGAGACGACTTTAACCATATGGAAGTGGTCAAATTTGGATGTCTACAGTTACGATAGCAGTAGTTTATATACAACTCATTTAAGATTACTACATATAGGATTTCATGCTCCTGACAAACCTCTAGCCTACTATTAGTATAATATTCAAAGTTCCTTTCCTGAACTTAGCTTTTTCCTAAAACCCTATTGAGACTTAAGAATCCAACCCTTGTAATAAGCCTTGATATCCCTCTTATAAAACAAGGGAGCAACAAGCATGAAGCTTAATTACATTTACATTTAATTTCATTTGCATTATAATTTGAGACATGCTCAATTAGTTACATGAAATCATTAAGGAAAATAGAAGAGTAAAAGACCACATTCCACATTCCCTGAATGAAGACATTCCAGCTCCTCAAAAGGCAGAGTTTGTTGCAACTGTGTTGAATCCTCATCCTTATTGACCAAAGAATATTCTCCAATAGTAGGTCTAGTACAAACTTGTATATCATTCAAAAGCAACATACACGGCACCAAGGTCATTTAGTCTTTCACTTCTCCTGCACACCATCCTGAAAACTTTCCACATCAGCACTAGAAACAATAAATCACATGAGTGTTGAATAGGAAAATTATAACAAAAGGGGCATGGTTTCATCAAAAATAAAAATAGGGCACAATCACCACTCTAAGTCATTAATCCCAAAGGATACTTTACCATATTTTTCTTTTTGTGGGATTGGAGAAACCATCACCACCTCCTTGTCAGAATCCTTTGATGGTACTAGGGAGAGGGGATAATAATCACCCTCTGGATCAATGTCACCCTCACTATCTGAAAGGTTATTAGAAACCTTACATGGAGAATTAAGTCCTCTCGGATAAGCCTTACAATTCTTACACTCCCTTTTTCCCTTCTTTTCATATTCTACCATCTTCTTCTCTTTGTGTTTGACCAATTCTTCTAAAACAATTTGTCTTTGTAGATGGTAGCTACTCTTAACACCACATTTCTTGAATTTATTGCATCCCCTTCTACTTTTTGGTGTATCAGGAGCTCCTTGTGTCTCTATTTCATCCTTAGAAAAAATTTCCTTATACTCAAGAAAACTCAATTCCTTAAACTCTAGAACCGCCATGGTAGACCTACTCATCTAAAACAAGAATGCCTACTTGCTAACTCAGGAAAATTTAATACTCACACACTTCTTCACTAACCCACACCTCTTATTCACTGTAGACTAAAATATGATGAAGGAGAATAACACACAATTTGCATTAAATAGGTAATTTGAAGCATGCATAATTAATGATCCAAGAACTCCTTGCACAAGCAAGTTGATAACTTAATAGCTCAGTTTTGAATCTAGGCCGTTGATTTTAAAGCTTTTAAAACTTCATCCATGGTGATCTAAGCCTTATTTTTTATTCCTTTAGCAACTTGCTCATAGAAAATAGCAATGCCATCTCAAGTGTTGTGATTTGTCAATCAACCTGTATCACCAGCCTAATCCATGCTTTTTCATTAATATTGGAAAATTACATAAGACCAGTTTGTTTTCTAGAGAGAATATTTCCTTATACATTTCATCGCTCATCAGTGATCTTACCCAAATTTTAGGGTGCAATCAACGATGAAAATATTCATGCGATGATGTTTAGTCTGTTGGATCATCCTATTTTAAAACTACATCAACGGTTCTCCAATCCTTTTGCTGCTTTCCTTTTTGTTTTATGCAAAATCCTAAAGATCCTGCCATGTTGCTTGTTCCATCAATAGTCATCTCCTATCACAGATGCATCTCATCCTTGATTGGCCTCATCAGTGATGTAAACATACCCGTGATGAAATCTCAACCCTTGGTTCCATGGCTTGTCCTTTGATCACATCAATCCTTCCATTGTGCATCACTAATTCAAACTTTGCACCTAGGATCCTGTCAGTGATAGGAGATGTAATGAAGGCATCAGATTTAGACATGTAGATGTGCATGAAAATCAATGGTATAAAATACATCGCACACAAGATCTTACCATATTAGCAAAAGAAACCTTTCAAAGAATACAATTTCTCATCACTAATTTGGAACTTAAGCTTTGAAATGAATTCACGATGAATGATAAAGCATAAGACTATCTCTCATTGCTAATTCTCCTCATATAGTATGCAAGAAATTAGTAATGAGAGGATTTGCATAGTTTACAATGTGTATCACATATTGCTAATGTGGAACTTAGCATTTAGAACATATATGCGATCAGGTGATGTAAAGAAAATTTCATCATATCGCTAATTGCTAATCCTAAATTTATCATTTTATGACCATTGACGATGAGTGATAAGAACAAAAAAATAGGGCATTGCTTATCACTATTACAAATGTGAAAGCTCAAAAACCATTAGTGATCCCTCAAGGAACATTGCTCATCGCGCATTTTGTTTAAGAGCTCTAGCAGCTATCTGTGATGAGCGATATTAAAGAAAACATCATTTCATTTCTCTTCGCCAATTCAAAATATAGACTTATGAAGAAATCATCGATGAGAGATATAGTATGATGGCCATCAAGACTTAAGTGGAAAATTTAAGCACATGGATATAAGTTCTAATGAAGGGTATCCCCTAGGATAACATAAGAATAATAGGCTTGAGAACTTCTAAGTCACAAAATGCAAAGGATGTAAAGGCCAAAAGATCCTTTACTTAACCTTATAAGAAATGGTCAATTTAGACCTAGACATGAGGGACTAGTCACCTGATGATAGTGAATAACATAAAACATAACTCAGGCAACTAGAGACCACGAATACAAGTCACTGTAATAATACAAAAGTCTAGGGTTGCAACACTTGTAGACCATTTCTGCAAGGTTTTAATCAACATAGAAACCATAATATAGTGATGGGGACACGACCAAATATCAAAAACAAGGACCCAAGCCAAAATTTCATAGATTTATGGTGGAACCAGGAAAAAAAAAATTTAGGGGTTCCATCACATCACATTGTAAAATTTACTTATTATATTCCTACTTGTGAGGGTTTCTCACCGTGGTTATTTTCCATCCTAGGTTTCCACATATATCTAGTGTTATGCATTATCTTGTGTTGTGATTTAATTACTAGCTTGTATGGTTTAGTGATTTTCATGTTAGAAATCTATATAATGGTTGTAAAGGTTTTTAGAATTGTTTTTATCTATCGATTCACCCCCCCAGTAATTTGTGTGCTCTTCAATTAGTATGAAGGCTAATAGCTTAAGGTAGATCTGAGATGGCACATGAAATTTCATCTAGAAACAAAGTACCAACTTTTAATGGATCCAATTTTTCTTTTTGGAAAGTTAGGATGGACTCCTATTTGATGGCTCTTGGGATGGAGATTTGGGAATCAGTTGAAGACAGATATGATATCCCTAAAAGATTGCCTAGAGATCAATCTAGAAAGAGGGCTTGTGAGGCTAAGCAAATGTAAAGAATGCTATTTTATGTGGTTTGAATAATTTTGAATTTGTGAAAGTAATACGGTGTAGAACAACAAAGGAAATATGGGAAAAGTTGGAAACTATCTATGAAGGTGATGATAAAGTCAAGGGGAAAAAATTGTGGACTTACATAGCTCAGTTTGAAGGTCTAAGGATGAAAGAAGGTGAGAACATTGATACATTCATGCTCTAGGTTGATGAAGTTATCAACCATATTTGAGGTGTTGGTGAAAATCTTGGAAGATAAGATGGTTGTAAAGAAGTTACTTAGATCTCTACCTAGAAGGTTTGATCCTAAAATCTATGCTATTGAAGAAGCTAAATACTTGAATGCTTTAAAGTTGATTGAGTTTCATGGAACATTAAATGCACTTGACATTAGATTTGAAAATGAAGATTCTATAAGGAAAGAAGTTGCTTTTAGAGTATCTTTGAAGTTGGTTGATCATGATTCTGATTATGGATTAGATCTAGAAGGAGAAATTTTTGTTATGAAAGTACAAAGAGGTTCCGGTAAGTACAAAGGTAAATTACCTTTCAAATGTTTTAACTATGGAGAAGTTGAACATTTCATGGCTAAGTGTTCCCATAAGAATACTAACAATGTTGACCAAAAAAATGGAAAGAAATATTTTCAGAGAAGATTCGAAGGTCAGAGAAATCAGAAAAGTTTCTATTCTAATGAGGAAGAAGATTATTCCATTGAAGATGAAGATGAAGATGTATTCGGTGAAGAAAATGGAAAATTTTTGTTCATGGCTTTTGAAATTGCTAAAGGAGATACCGAAATGGGTTCCAAAGACAATGAAGAAGAAGAAAATATTAAGGATAAATTATTATGGGTTGAAAAATAAATCAATAAGCTGAAGGAAAAAATTGCAAAATAAGTGAGAGCTAAAGAAAGAATATCAAAAGATTTAAAGATTTTTGAAAAGATGATTGTTGATCTGAAGATTCAGGTAAAAGAAGCAAAAAGAGTGGAAGAAGTTCTAACAAAGAGATTACTATCAAGAGACAAAGATTGTAAGAAGATTGAAGAAAAAATTGTTGTAGCAAGAAAAGAACTTGAGAAGGTAAATCAACATTTTCATTTGAAGTTCAGTAAAATTACTAAACTGCTAAATCAAATATTAGAATCTCAAAAATATTCACATGGAAAAACTAGAGTAGGTTTTGATGACTAGAAGAAAAAGGTGATAGAACAGTTAGAGAAGGCTACTAAGGCAAGTCTAGAAGTGACAAGTTCCAGAACTTCAAGGTAAAAAATGATAATGACAAGTGATGGAACTATGACTTAGAATGATGGATTTATTCAAGCTTAGTAAGAAAAAAAAAATATCCAAAACACAAGGATACAATACCATGTCAAAATTTTCTTTCTCTGGTTATTGTTTTAATTGTAATGATTATGGACATAAGGTTGTGGATTATAGAAGAGTTTTGGTAAGAAAAAATTATTTTTTCAATAATAATGCCTTTGCATCTCTATTCAACTTTAATGTCATTTATTTCAAGTGCAAAAATTTTGGAAACAATGCAAGGAACTACATAAGTAATTTTTTTAGTTCCCTGTTACTAGAAAAAGGAAGAAGTGATGTTTCAAAGAAGGTCTAGAAGATCATCCTTGAAGAAAATAAGTTTGAAAATTCTATGATTGATCAAACTTCATTACATGCTCAGAAGGAGAAGAACCTTTGGATTATTAACAATGGTTGCTCTATTCATATGAGTAGAGATAAAATAAAGTTCATGAATTTTAAGAAATTTGTAGGTGGTTCAGTTACCCTTGGAAATAATTCAATTTCCAAAATTTCCAATAAGGGTACTTTAAGTCTTGATTGTGGTTAAAAAAAGACACATGATGTTTTGTATGTTGAAGGTTTAAAAAAAAAAATTTTGATTGGCAGTCAAATGTGTGATAAGAGATTCAAGTTATCCTTTAGTGTTGATGATTGTAAAATTAGAGAATCAAGTATCGGTGAGTTTATTGTGAAAGGAAGCAAGAAATATAGTGATATTTATCACCTCAGTGAGTTAACTAGATAGAGTTGTCTCACTATGTAGAAGGATGAAAGTTGGATTTGGCACAAAAGTTTAGGACACATGAATTTTGATGATATTGTCAAGATTAGTTCAAAAGGGTTGGTCCAAGATATGCCAAGAATTAATAAACCTGAATCAATCAACTGTAATCCATGTCATGAAGGAAAGAGGACAAGATGAACATTTCCTACTAAGGAGTATTCCACATAAAAACCATTATATTTGGTACATATAGATCTATACAGACTAATGAGGACTAAGAGTTCACAAGGAGATAGGTATTTCATGATGTTGATTGATGATTATACTATGGTGACTTGGATTATATATCTAAAAGAGAAGTCATAATCTTTTGAGAAGTTCAAAGAATTTGAAGCTATGGTGGAGAATGAAACCAGTAGGATAGTAAAAGTCCTGAGATTAGCTAGAGGTGGAAAATTTACAATTAAGAAGTATGAAATATTTGTGAAGAGCATGGAATCTAGAGGAATTTCTCTACCCCTAGAACTCTACAGTAAAATGGATTTGTAGAAAGAAAGAACTTGATTATACAAGAAGTGGCAAGGACTATGCTATGTTAAGAAAATCTATTGGATATTTATTGGAGAGAAGCTATATAGATAAGTGTGTATATTCTGAATAGAGTTTAGATCAGGCATAAGTCAATGGAGACTCCATATGAGTTAGAAAGGAAGACCAACATTAGTAAATCACCTCAGTTTATTTGGAAGAAAGTGCTACATCAAGAGAGATGAAGAGAATTTGGGTAAGTTTGATTCAAGATTAGATGAAGGCATTTTTCTTGGTTACTCTTTAAGAAGTAAAGCTTACATGCGTTACAACAAAATATTAGAGAGGATAGTTGAAAGTGCAAGTGTGAAGATTGATGAAACTATTTAGAATACTACTATTCCAAAAGTAGAAGATGAAGAACAATAAATTCATAGAAACATTGAAAACTCAGAAGAAGTTATTCCAAAAACTCTAGCTAAGTATGTTAAAAAAAATCACTTTGTAGATCAGATCATAGATGATAAAGATGTGGGGTTCTAACTTGGAAGAGGCTAGAAATATCAAAAGAAAAAGTACATTTTTCCTTACTATCAAAGATAGAACCAAAGGAATACAAAGATACAATCAAAGAAGAAGGATGAATAGAAGCTATGGAGGAAGAACTAAATCACATCGTGAAGAATGAGACTTAGGAAATTGTCCCAAGACCTAAAGATAAGAATTTGATTAGAAAAAAGTGGGTATTTAGAAACAAGTTGAATGAAGAACGTGAAGTGATTTAGAACAAAGCAAGACTTGTGTGTAAAGGGTATGCTCAATTGAAAGGAATGGACATTGAGGAAACATTTACTTCAGTGGCTAGGCTAGAAGCAATCAAGATGTTCTTAGCTCTCTTAGTTGCATTCAAGAATTTCAAAGTGTATCAGATGGATGTGAAGTTAGCATTCTTGAATGGACAACTTGAAGAAGAGGTATATATTGAACAACTAGAAGGTTTTCAATGTACCAAGAATATGAATTATGTGTGCAAGTTGAAGAAGGCTCTATATGGACTCAAGAAAGCTCATAGAGCTTAGTATTCAAGGTTGGATGGATACTTGCAATATTAAGGACTTTAGAGAGGTTGTGTAGACAATAATATGTACATAAAAGAAAAAGGAGAATTTTTTTGGATAGTTGTGGCTTATGTTGATGACATCATTTTTGGAGGCAATAGTGAAGAAATGTGTAAAAAAATTCAGAAGTGTATGTAAAATGAATTTGAGATGTCTATGTTAGGAGAATTATCTTTCTTCTCAGGGTTACAAATTTTTCAATCAGATAAATGGATTTTTATTTCATAATAAAAATACATAAAGGAGATGTTAAGCAAGTTTAGGATGGAAAATTACAAACCTGTTGCAACACCTATGGCTACCAGATGTAAGTTGAGCAAGGATGATGACTTGGATTTGGTAGATCAAACTTTGTACCATTCTATGATTAGAAGTTTGTTGTATGTGATAGCATCCAGAATAGATATTATGTAGGCAGTTGGAATGGTTGCTAGATTTCAGGAAGCACATAAAGAGACTCATGTAAAGGTAGTGAAGAGGATACTAAGGTATTTGAAGGCTACTACAAAATTTGGTCTATGGTATCCAAAGAGTGAAAATTTCACTCTTACTGCATATACAACTATAGATTGGGCGGGATGTGTGGATGACTGGAAGAGCACAAGTGGTGGTGTATTCTTCTTTGGAGATAGTTTGGTGTCCTAGTTGTTTCAGAAGCAGGAATCAATTTATTTATCTACAACAAAAGCATAATACATTGTTGCAACATCATGCTACACCTAGGTGCTTTGGATGAAGCAAAGTTTGAAGGAAATAAAAAATTGTGTTCAAAGATCCCATCACAATTATTTTTGATAACAAAAGTGCAATAAACATTGCAAAGAATTTGGTGATGCAATCAAGAAAAAAAAACATTGCAATCAAATATACTTTCTTGAGAGAGAAGGTTGCAAAGAAAGAAGTAAGATTGGAATATGTGGACACAAAGGAGGAAGTTGTAGACATATCCACAAAGCTACTTCCTAAGGAGACATTTGAGTTTCTTTGACAAAATTTGGGAGTTGTTCCTCCATCCTCTTGATTCAATAGGAAATTATAGGGTGATGGGGAACTTGGTCCCCCTATTGCAAGAAGGGTTGGTGCTCTTGCAAAGTGTTTTTAGAAGTAATGATGCATGGAATCAGGGGGAGTCTATCTAAGAAACAAGTTTTTGGATGTTGCAATGTATTGATTTGGGGGAGAAATATTTTCAATCCTTTTCCATTGATTTCAAAGGGGGAGAAAGTGGGCTTGAAATGTTGAATTGAGGAAATGCTAAATTAAGTAAAAAGTTATCTCAGAATGCCATATCTTTCATAGGGGAAGTAAATGCTACAATCAATAAATCATTCTAACATTATCTTTTGGGAGTGTTAGTAGCCCCAACATTTTTTTCTTCCATCAATGACTAAGGGGGATATTGTTGAGCATAGGTTGTCATTGATATCAAACTGATGTTAGTAGGTCATTGTTATTGATAGTGGTTATCAAAGTGTGACAAGGCTATTAGATGTGAAGTTTTTCAAAGATGAAGAAGATTGTAGGAGTACTAGAATTAACATTTATTTGAAGGTCTCACAAGCATGTTGTTTGTTAGTGTGTAGACTGTCTAATCGATTCAGGTATCATGAAGCAAGCTTTTGTTGTGGTGTGATCACCTTCAAATAGTTAATGTATGTATTACACCATATCAGGTATACAGTCAACATGAGTGTGGTGATTTGGAAGGATATCTTTTGGGTGGAGAGATTTCTAAATATGGTTGAAATTTCTCTTAGACATGAAGTATAGCTCTATGGTTTGGAAGGAGAGTATCTCTACACTAGTTCTATTAGTTTCCTAAGCTTTTGGTGGTGCAACTTAGTATGATAAAAATTCTGAAAAGTATTTCTTGTATATCTCCTATTCTCTCCTATTCTCTCCCATTCTCTCCTATGTGATCCTGGGTTTCCACGTATATCTAGTGTTATGTGTTATCTTGTGTTGTGCTTTAATTACTAGCTTGTATGGTTCAGTGCTTTTCATGTTGAAAATCTATATAATAGTTGTAAAGGTTTTCAAAATTGTTTTTATCTATTGATTCAACCCCCCTCTTAGTAAATTGTGTGCCATTCACCAATTGCCAATTGTGTGTTCATAACCTCAACTGAGTTATCCACTTTTTGATGACCTTCTATTGAGGGGGGTCTAATATCAACTTAGCATATCCATCTATGACATCCATGGGTATGTGCAGATCATGGTATGCCAAAAAGTGGCAATATTTGTAGGGTAATGAATTTTTTTTTCACCAAATGAAAATGAAGGGGTTTTAGAGGAGATTCTCAGCTTTCCAAAACATAAATTATGATTTAATTTGAATTTAATAAATAATTATTATTCATTTCTATTAGAATTACTACTAAAGTCCCGATCGATGGGGATTGAAAACATCTATAACTTTCAAAGCATCATATTTTTGAATCCAAAACATCCACATTCTATGCTTTACATACTATAGGATTAAAAATAAATAAATAAATTTCATGAATTTTGACCAAGTTAAGGTGAATTGATTGCATGAGTTTTATATTTTCTAAAAGTTGTAATAAAAATTAATTAATTATTTACTGGAAAAAATTACAAAAATATGCATCACATCCGACATGAGTCCTCTACTTATATATAAAATCTTACAAAAAATATTATCATTTTATTATGGTTAGGGTGGTCGGACATACACCTACTTGTTTTTCCCTAAAATTTAAGTACTCTGCATTGAAATTTCAAAATTTCACCAATAGATTTTATTTATTTTAAATAAACCTAGTATTTTAGAAACTACATTCAATTTTCTACAAATTCTATTCTTACATATTTTTGAAATAATATAGATAACTTATTCAAATATTTACGAGTTGCCTAACACTGATTTTTCTGAATTTTTTTCCCACTTATGGGCCTATTTGGCATACCATGATCCCACATGCCTATCTTACTGTTTTTTGAAAGAAATGTATCAATAATTTCATCCTCTCGTGCCATAATATCTTCCCAAGTAAGAGAAGTATTAGGAGAGAAACAAACAAGATTATCATGATAGCCAATGCTTGGATCCTCTAATACCATGGTACCTTCTTCACAAGTGGGTAAGGTATCAGGAGAAGAATAACTATGATTATCACGATCGTCCATGATTGCATCCTCTTGCACCAAAGTATTCTCACAAGTAGGAAAAATGTTTGGAGGTAAATGAAGATTAGGAAAAGTGATATTAAGGAATGTGTCAATGATTTTATTTTCTTGTATTAAGATACTCTCACAATTAGGAGGGATATTATGAGAATTATCATTAGTATCAATGATTGCATTTGTTGGAATGTTAGAAGATTTAGTGAACAATGTAGGTGAGATGAAGTCTCCAAGGGCATCATCTAACATGTCAAAGTCATCACAACAAAAAGGGCCTAGTAAATATATAATGCGCTTGTGGAAAGAGATCTAATATGATTAGATTACTCTGCTTCCCCAAGTTGAATCATTAAATTTTAATTTTAATGTTGGTTTACATGTGCTAAGGAAAATGATGAGAGTCACACCACCCAAAACCCACAAAAATCACAACAGATACCAACACAAAAGATGCGAGACAAAAAAATGATTCACTTTCAATTATTTTCAGAAAATGAAATTACATATTCAAAGCTTACATGCTACAACCTTATGGGCTTGATTCATTACAACAAAATCAACTCTAAAAAGAAAATCTACTATTCAAAGCCACAATCTACACTATCAGGGCTACCTTCTACAACCCCCATTTAACCTTTTTTATTTTCCACAATAACCACCCTAGAATGATCTAGAAAGTTCAAATTTTCCCTTTTTGTTTTGGCACCAAATGTCCCACTGTTTGATTTTTGGCCTAGGAGGAAATTTTTATTAAATTCACTTTTTTGAGGACCAACTTCGCGGGGCCATGAATTTTGATCCGGGTGTCTGATTTGCTATTATTGCATATCGTTGGAAAGTTCTCGGCAAGCTCTACAACATGTAAATCCCATCATAGGTCAGTTCAACCACTTTTTTGAGCTATTTTGGGGCCTCTAATGTTTTATATCTAACTTTGAAGCTGCATTGGAGAAATTTCTCAGGACGAAAACTATAATTTCTCCCAAACTATGCAGGGTATTGAGGTGACTCTTTTGCAACCAAAAATGTTTTTCAGCTCTGCTCCTTGGGGTAAATTTTCATGTCCATACGAGCCTGTTTAGGC
The DNA here is from genome assembly GCA_007258455.2 of Sequoia sempervirens. NCBI lineage: Eukaryota > Viridiplantae > Streptophyta > Pinopsida > Cupressales > Cupressaceae > Sequoia > Sequoia sempervirens. The sequence continues at coordinate 211,765,957 of VDFB02168118.1, forward strand.
TGACTTACTAAAAATAGTAATTGCCTATTTTTTGCTATTTTTCATGCCTGATAGCCTTAGACCCCTTAAGTACCATCATGGGACTCAAAACGACTAAAGAAAATAAATAAAACAATTTTTTTTTGGGTGATGCAAGATTTCCTTACACTATTGGATGCTCTTGCATCATAAAATAGAACTGAAAACAAACTACTAGACCTGATGCAAGCACAAATCTAGAAACTAGGTTCTAGATATGCAAATTGACAATAGGTATTAATCTATTCTAGATATTTGAGGTAGGTTTTTGGAGGACTAGGATTCCCTAGGTTGTTTGAGTCCTATTAGGGATTTTTCTGAGATTTTAGTTTTAGAGGCATTAGTGATAGGAACTAACTGTGTGCTAGCTTGCAAACCTAAATTTAGAATTAATTATATTGTATTTTATAATTTTATGGATTGTGTAATGTGTTTGAAGAACCTAGGGTTTTTAAATTTTTATAAAAAAGAAAATAATTTATCCAAATTATGCAATGTTTTAGAAAATGTAAATAATTGTCCTACATATTTACAATGCAAAAATGAAACTATGTAACTATGTATCAGCCCAAAAAAATTGGTTTCAAATTGAATAGGAGGAATCATTCACCCTAGGTCATATAAGTTTGTGTATGCCTCTCTTGCTCTGTATTTGAGGCCCTCTAGTTACATACTTGGGACTTTCATTTCCAATTGCAAATTTGTTGGATCACTGTTAGATAATTTTGTAGGTGAGTTTTTGAGAATTGACAAGGTGTAGGTCTTCAAATGCAACAATGAAACATTTGTATTCAATTTCCCTTCAACCCTCTTCAAACTTAAAACTTGCAAATTAAAAGAGAGGGAAAATGTTGGGCCATTTAGGGTCTTTCCTTAGTCAAACCTTGTGTAAGTGTTTCCACTTCCACCATGGAAAATTCAATGATAAAATGATAATGAATAGGAAGGAATGATGAAATAACAAAGTTATACAACTCACCACCCTTCAATGAATTCCTTGGAGGACTGAAGTCATGCGCATCACTTCAAGATCTTGGATCTTGCTTGCTTGATTTTCTTGCATGCTTTGGAGACCTATACAAGTGTTAGCCTTCACAAAACAATGATAATATGAACACTCATAAACTAACATAGAATTTAACATGATGTTAGGATCTTGAATTACTGCAATAAAGCTTTGAAATGCTTCTCTTGACTTGATATTTCTCTTGATCATAATTTTTCCAATAGTTTTCTTGTTAGATTTCAAATGATGCAATAACTAGGTATTTATAGGAATTTCTCTAATTTCCCAAGAATTAAATCCCAATAGGTAGCATTTGCAATTTTAATTTGAAAGTTAAGATGTCAACTATGATATATCAAAATTAGGAAATTAAGTGTCAAGGGAAAAATAATAGTTGGATACATTTGTTCAATGCTTGCAATTTCTCAAAAAGTCATACAAATGGCCTATAGAATGCATAATTTAGGAAATTAGGGACCCAATTAGGCTCAATAATTTAGGGGGTGCAAAACATAGTGCGAAATCTTCAAGGGTGACAATTTATGATGCTACACTCTTAATTATGCTTCTTAGCATCACTGAGTTCTAAACACATAAAATCACTTGTGCATAAGTTTCATAAGTTAACAACAGTTGAGGATGAAACTGTACCATTTGGAATAAATCATGCAAGATGACTATAATTCACATGATCCTATCCAATATTAGAGTTGAATCTCAAAATCATATATGATAGTCAAAACCATGCTAATTTAATATCATATCTACATTCTATCACTAATCATCATTTATTAGCTCCTTAAAATCAACAAAATTGAAATAAGATTTGTAAACATCTAACCAACTCATTTCTAATTTAATTAGTTGGAACTCTTTATTTCAGTATTGATTGATAGTTATTATTTTATATCAATTTATCAAACACATGTAGATAAAAAACTTCTCTATTATTATGTGAGATTAAATAAATATGAGCAGCCTTCATATTATTAGTTGAAAAATTAACTAAATTTATAATTGTTTAATTTAAAATCTCTAATATATTATATTAATATTAAATATAATAATACCGCTAAAAACAAGATTAGAAATGCATAACCTTAAATACTGTTAAAATATAATTAAGTGAAAATTACATTACAAACCTAAGGGCACTCCAAACTATAAAAAATAATCACCAATGTAAAAATAAATTTAATGTTGGTATCATTATATTTTTTTTCCATGTGTTTGTTTTTTAATTAGATTAAGCAAGAAAAAAGGATCTCGACCCTTTACAAAAACTTCCATAAGGCAAGACAAAATAGGCCCTAAAATGGCCTAAAACAAAATAACAACTATTTAGGGTGAAATGAGAAGGGTCTAAACTAAATGAATTAATCTAAGTCAATATCTCCACCCAAGCATTGGAACACAAAATAAACCCAGAGATGGTGCTTGAATGTTGTCCTCAAGGAAGAGTCAAGAAAGTTCATTGGGGTTTTGGTTCCTTTGTTGTAAGTGCAATGATTGATGGATGATATGCGTTGTACTAGGTTAATTATGACCATATCGACTAAATTTGACAAAATGTAGATGCTACGAAATGAATGAACAAAAATAGAAAGCATATCTAAGAAGAAATCATAGAGAGGAACCTGGCATAAAAATAAAGGATAATTTTTGAGGATGCTAGTGCACCACACAAATACACATGCACATTGTGTGGTAGTCTAAAAAGTATAGAAAATTAGGGTTTCTTGCCTATTGGATCCAATATAGTTTGCACATTTGTGCCAGATAAAATCCAAATTTAGGGTGAAAATATGTCTGAATAATACGATACTTTAATTTCTCAATGATGAACTAGTAAGGACAAAAGATAAGGTCTTAGGAGTCTCCCAATGTGTTGAGATGTCGAATATTCCTTCCACAATAATGACCTATACACCTACAAAATGGAAAGTGGAAAAGAGTTGTGATGTATAGAGGCTTGCCTTAGTCAAACCTCATGTTGGTGTTCCTACCTCCACAACAACAATGATGATGATAGAGAGTGTGTTCTTGCAATGAGTAGAGGAAAAATAAATAACAACGATAATGATAAACAACACAATGATAAATTTTACCATTCAAATTTGAAACCCTTGTTGGTCTAATGGAACCACACAAATCAAACACAAGGAATAAGAGGCTTCCTTAAGATTGTACAAGTGTTAGTACACATGATACTGAAAATAACAATAATGATGAATAAAGAAATTCAATAATACTTGGGAAAAGCTTCACTATGAAAGAAGAATGAACATCCATAGTACTGAATCAAATTTTAAATTAGAATAGTACTTAAAAGACTTGGAAGTAGCTAGAGATAGAGATATTATAGAAAAGAGAGAAAGAGGAGTTTTTTTTATATAGGAAACTAAGCACATCCTCGACTAACCATTTTGGTGAGGTTGATAAGCAAGGTCACATCCCATAATACCACAATGCCACAATTTGAATTCAAATATTTTTGGCACATACAATTAGGATTCTAGTGTCACACTAATGTCTAAGCATGATTTTCTCTCAAATGGCATGGTAATAAAGGAATTAACCAAGTTTTTAGAAAAATGATGTAACAAGCACATTACAAACATAATTAAAAACACACACAAAATTGATTATCAAACCTAGCGTGAAATTGTAAGTAGTGACAATTTATGATGATACATTTAGCCTCCACTTTAGCAAGGGTATGCACTTATGTTCATACCCATGGTAAAGTATGAACAAGTCAAAGTCTTTTCATCAAAATAAAGGAGAAATAGGAAAACACTAATTTGAGAGATGTGATAGCCCCAAAAATTTGGATCCTACCCGTTATGCCTTGCATAACCACCCCATTTTATTTTGGAATAAAATGGGTCCCCCTTTTTACTTTTGTTTTGGTCGTCTTTGGTTGTCTAGTTGGGAATTAGGAGTTCTTTGTTTTTGCTCCTAAGTCTCTCTTTTGTTCTGCCGAAACTGGGTCTGGAACCAAATATGGACATGGAATTACTTCAAGGTTCCCAGTTCGGATATGGTTTTGACTCTGACTCCACCTTCTCTCTTGTTTCGTTTTTATTTTGGTGTTTTTTTTTTGGCTAACACTTGGGTTGGTCCGTCCTCCTATTTGTTGGTCGTTTCCTTGTGTTTTGTTTGTTTGTTCATGGATGTGAACTGGATCGGGAACTCACAATGGGAAGCTAAAGTATCCATATTCTTATTCCGACTTTGTTTCGTCTTCGCCTTTCGTTGTTTCATCGGTCTCGTTCAGCTTCTAGTCCGCTTCCTTGTTCTTTGTGTTGTTCTTTCGTCGACCTGTAGTTGGACCTAGAATGGAATTTTGAACTTTGTGAATTTTCCATTTCGGTTTCCTCTTTGATTCCGTCTTCATCTTTGTTTGTTATTTTTGGTCAGTCTCTTTGTCGGGACCAGATCCGGGGTTGGAAATGAAATATGGAACTTGGTTTAGTTTCTCTATCTTGTTCCCAACCCGGCTCCGCGTCCGCCTTACCTTTTCATGTTTCGTTGACTTGACTCAATTGTCTGTCTGCATCGTTGGCTCCGTCAACGATCTACCACATTTATGGCATTAAATGCAGCTTGTTTGCATGCACAAATTGTTGATTAAAGGTGTAATTATGCTTAAACCGCCTCATTTTTATTATTATGTGAATTTTTTAAGAAAATTACGGCCGAGAAACTCTTGAGAGAATTGATTTGATCGTAGGGGTGAATTGTAGAGCGAATCTTGGCGAATTTGTGGTCAATCTTAAGGAGCATTTTGAGGTAGGTTTCTTTTACTTTTCTTTCTTCCTCGCTTTGTCTTTGCTTGTTCTGCTTAAGTAATATCTGAGGGAGGGTTTATTTTGTGAATTTGTTCATTTGGTTGTTGTTTTTTTCTGTTCCTTTTTTTTTTTGTCTGCTTGGTTCTTTCTTTTTTGTTCTGTCCCGTTTCGGGTTTGTCTGTCGTTGTCATTTTTTGTTTTTCATTTGCTCTGCTATCGTTTTCATGACAGGTCCATTTTGTCATGCTCTGGTTTTTAACTAGGGTTTTGATTTTGAAGGGGTTTCCTTTCTTAGCTAATGAATTTCATTTTTGGGACCCTATTCTAGTTTTATCACATTGGTTTTAGGTTGTTCGTACCAGTTTCTCGTCATGCCCTAGTTTTTGCAAATAGGGTATCGGGTGAATTAGGGCTTTACAATTTAACCTATTCGTGGTTTTAATGACTTTTGTAGAGAGGAATTATTGGGGGTTTAAGTTATGCTATTTCTAAGTTTCTGTTGGGACCCATATGTCCTAAGGTTTGCTATCCATGTGACCACCTTGTTTTAAAAATGCTCTTCGTTTATTGGAATTGATCGGCTCCCATTGCTTATTATGAAATCGCTGTCTTTACTCTTAGTCAGAACCAGGTCTGGGGAGGAAGTTGAAATTGGTAGTTAACTTTTGTTACTGGTTTTGTTCCCATTCTGGTCTCACCTCCAACTATGTTCTAGTCTTGTTCCCGTTCTGGTCCCACCTCCGACTATGTTTTGGTCCGATTTCCATTCTGGTCCCACCTCCGACTATGTTTTGGTCTAGTTCCCATTCTGGTCCCACCTTCTATCATGATATGGTTCTAACCCTGTCTCGGTTCTGCCTTTTACCCTATTTTTTTCTATATCAAGTCCTCGTCCCAGCCCTGCCTCTTGATAACAAATATTGTTTATACCTGATACTTCTATGGTTTTTCCTCTAATGAAGGCATGATTTGACCAAGTAAATATCATCTTAGGAGGATGGAATAGTGATTATATGAGTGACTAACTTAATGCTTTGTTCATCTAATATAGGAGATTGTTACAGGTATTGAGAGATGTCAGGAGCATCAAATGAGGCCTCTCAAAGGAGCCAGCTAGGTGAAACTTCATGGCAAGGAGTTAGGCCAAAGAAAATCAAAGTGGAGCAGCTCCCATATACCTTGAGTTGTAAGCATAGGGAAGCCATCCTCACAGCTAGAAAAATTGACTCTAACTGGACTGACCTAACTGACACCAATTTGGGTAATTTCAACTATGAAGAGTTGCATGATGAAGCATTCACTGAAGATCAGATCACAGGAAGAATAGAAAGGATTGTTCAATCAGGGCTGGCGCATGTTCCACTTTTTCCCCTATCTGTTCAATGTCCAGAATTGATTCTTGCAGCAGCTGGAGCATATAACCCTGCTACTAGGCAATGTGTGGATGTGAAGGGTAATATCATTATTGACTTCACACCTCAAATGATGAAATTTCTATTTCATATACCTGATCCCAAGAATCCTAGGCAATTAAATGAGGTAGAGGCATTGAAGCTTTACAGTGATAACAAGGAGAGGAATAGAATTCATATGAGTAAGACTTGGATGAGGGTAGAGAAGAAGTCTCTGATCAAGCTCCCAGACCAGCCTAAGAGGGCAGACTTTAGTAAAGAAATTGGAGATATGATCATGTTCCTCTCTAGGGTCTTTGGTCAAAGGGATGCCTCGCTATTCAAAGAATGGATGTTTCCTTTTATCCAAGCTATTTTGGATGGGAGGCAACAATTTGACTGGTCTATGATAGTGTGTGATAGCATTCATAATCAGATGATAAAGGTGAGAGAAACCAAGTGTTTCTTTATGACTTCCTATGTGGTTTATGCAGCTGCCCATGTGGGGATTTTTCCTGGACTTCAAACAGTTGGTATATTGGGGGAAGCCCAAGGACAAAAGAAGGTATGGGAGTATTATAACTAGCTTGCCTTGCAGGCATCAAAGCAACATTTTAGAAGAGTAAATGATGCCTTTTGTTTATGTCATAATTAACAAGCTTAATGGTGATGCTGGGTATAGACTTGGCAGGGAGGCAATGGATTTTGTGAATGAATGGGGACATTGGTTTATCTAATATCCCACATTCACTTATTTTAGGTTAGCAGGCTTTGATGGTCATCCCCATTTGCTACCTAGGTGTTGTGGTGATAGAATCATCCTAATGGAGTTTATTTATCAAGCCTTGGCTGTGAATCTTCAGTTTAGCAATAAACACAAAATAGGTTACCATAAATTTCCAATGAAGCTGGGGGGCTTTTGCTGTCCACACATTCAAGTGGGTAAGGTTGCTTGTGATGAATTAATTTATTTGAAGTTGGGCTTGTACACTGCTATGAAATGCTATGAACCCAAGCATAAGATGAAGGATTTTCTCTCCAATGTCTTTGAGAAACACTTCAATCTGTTGGAGGATTTTTGGGAGGACATACAAGATGAATATGATCTTAGGAGGAGGAATTATGAAAGGATACCCATCCCACTCTTGATTGAGTTTGGGATAAAAGAAGACATTCCTAACAAATTATCCGATGATGGGATAGTTTTGGATCCCGGGTATGATGCAAACAAGATTGGAACTAAGGATATTGATCCAATAGATTGGAGTGTGGGTGAGACCATTGACATAATGTAGATTGCAAGACCATTGTTCGATAGGAGTATTCAATGGGTGAGTTTGAGAGCTAATCAGGCCGAGGCTACATCATATAAGAAGAGAAAGGCTGTAGGTACCACCCAAGGTTACAAAAGGGAAAAGAGAAGGATGGTGCCTAAAAAACACTTAGAGTTCATGCCTTCTAGTGCACAAGAAGAGGAGGTGGTTCCTCAAGACCTTCTAGAGGTACAAGAAGATGAAACAACTACGGAGGTGGGTATTTTTGCATCTATTGCGGGGAAGGCATCTACTCAACCTTCTAAGGCACAAGAGTTAGGTCAGGAATTACCAAAGGGAGCCCTTCATGGTGAAGCAAAATTTTTAAAACAAATGGAGGATCAAATCAAGATACACAATATTGAAACGGATTCAAAAAAGACATCATCTGATAAGGATCTGGCTTTGACATCTTTTGATATGACAGATGATGCAAGGACTGAGCACATATTAACTAAAGAAGATCAATGGAAGCTCTGTGAGGATGCTAAAAGGGAAGCCGATGCTAAGGAAAAAGCTGAGGCACAATAGGAGGAGGAGGCCAAGGCACAATCTGAGTTGGAAACTAAGCAGAAGGAGTTGGAAGATAAGGTGAAAGCTTATGAGTTAGCTCAACAACAACAAAAAAAGGAGAAAGAACTCAAAATTAAAGAAGAAAGGGATAGATTAATAATGCAACATAAAATTCATGATCTTGAAGAGGAAAAGGCTCAGCAAAGGAGAGAAAAAGAAGTTATTGAAGCTAAACTCAAGGAACAAGAGGAGGCCTATAGAAAAAGGGAAGAGAAAGAACAACTAAAAAGGGAAAGAGAGGCTGCTAAGATGGCTGGACATGAAAAGAAGTCCAAAGAGGCATGGGACTATGTTGAAGAATTGAAGAAGCAACGAGATGAAATGTTAGAAAAGAAGAAAGAGGAAGAAGAATGCTTAAGGAAGGAATTGGAAGCTAAAAGAGTGCAAGAGCAAAAGGATAAAGAGGAAACAAAAAAGTTAGCGTGGGAAAGGGAGCAAAGTGATCAACAAAATGTGCAGGAGGTTCATTCTCAACCAAAGCTTACATTGTTGCAACCCCTGTCTTCCACCACTATCGCTTCCTCTTCAACCCAAGTAACCACTACTCCTATTGCTCGTACTTGGATAAAGCTGGACTTAGAAAGAAAACAAGTTGTTCAACCACAACCATTGAACTAGGAAGAAATGATGAAAGAAATTGGGAAGGAGAAACCTAAGAAGAAGGCTCGGGTTCTTCACTCCACTAGGCTCACTAATGCTGGAAAGATCATTGCTCAATGTGCTATACCTATAATGGAGAAGAGTCATGATGACATGCAAATCATTGATTATCAGTTGGGGGTAGTGAATTTGGGAAAGCCTACAAGAAATCAACAAATGAGTTTGATTGATATTGTGGCCTCTTCAACCAAAACCCAGATGATCAAGGATAAGCAAAGGAAGGATGAGCTTAAGGCTCAATTGGATCAGCTCCATGGTTTCTTAAAAGATGTTTCCAGTCCCATTTCTCAACAAGATACTCCTCTTGAATCGCCGGTTTTGCTAACAAAGAGGGAGGCAAATGATTTGATTCAGATGAAAAGCAAGGTGGGGATGTTGAACAAGTGGTTGGATAAGCTCAACCAAGAGGTTGATGATATTCTTGTTGAGGGTGTTGAGATTCATAAAGCTTCTATTGAGTGAGCAGAGGATCTGGACCAACACGCCAAGGATTTGGACAAGCAAGATGATGAGTATAAGGAATATATTAAAAGGCTTGAAGACATCAGCAAAGTGCCCAAATCCACTTTGATAGACTATTGAATTCTCAAACTTGGTAATGCAGATTTTGTGGAAAATACTGTCAGCATCATAAGATACAAGTCAAGAACTATGCATGGACATCAGGAAGAAGTTTGGGAAATGAGTAAGGACTTGGGTCAACAAATGATTGAGTTAGAGATAGTTGTAGCTATTATAATCAACTTATCCTCCAACAAAGAAGGCCTATCTTTGGATAAACTAAGGGAGAAATGGAGGAGTAGATTTGAAGAGATCATGCAAAAAGGAGATGATGGGGAAAGTCTATTGCTAGATCAATTTATGGATATCCAAGAGGAGGTAAGAACTGCCAGAAAAGAGCTAATCAAGCTCAAGGAGATGCAAAGTTTGGTTTCTACAGAATTTGAAAGAATCAAATTTGAAAGTGCTTGGTTGGATAGGCCAGATTTGGATACTCTTCTATAGGTATTCTCCAGTTATGATGAGTACATTAAAGAGCATTCAGTGCAAAAGTGACTGGATCTTTGCATCATACTTCATCTGCTCTTCTCCTCTTTTTGTGGATCTTGACATAAGTTCTACTCTAAGTCTAATTTGTGGATTTCATTTTTCCTCTTGGGTATCAGATTTCCTTTTGTACAATGGAGTGATCAGCTTTGAAAGCAAGGGTTCTTGAGTCCACTTCTACATTCAGTTTCAACTCCATGAATTGTGGATCTTGATTAATGATTGAGAAACTAGTGCATGTGGTACCCTATATGTATTTTTAGAATCTACTTTGTAAAGGTTAGCTAATTGAAGAAAGATCAGCCACCTAAGAATAGAAGATAAAAGCTAGATCTAGGATTTTGAATGTTTTAGAAAGATACTTTGAACAGTTTAGTAAAAAGGCTCGGTTTTAAAAGTTTTCATATGTTTTCATGTCAATAATTTTAAAGTTTGGATCCATTTTTGATAAGGTTAATGATATATGATTAATCCATATGCCAGTGTTTTTTTGTGCTTAATTGTTCTTTATTTGATGAAAATCAATAGAAGGAATTGGATTCAAGGTCATATCATTGGATTATCTATGAATTAGATTGTTATGGTATTTCATGTAATTTATGTTTTGAATGATGAGTGAATGATTTATTTGAAGTAAGGTTAGTGAACATTGATGATATCTGAATTAGCATTATGGATGTATGCAATAGTGTAGTTTATTCTATGGATTGCATCTTGCTATAGTTGTGGTTAGGTAGAATGAACACTCATTGTTGATCTACTAGTTAGGTAGAATGTTTCTCTGATTTAAATCTCAGTTTCATCTTTTTCTTTTGTTTAAAACCCCCAAACCTAGACTACTTGATGCTATGCATTCTTGTTCTTTATTACCAACAAAGGCCCCTTGAACATTACAATCATATTGACCATTGAGCAATATTAGCATAGTTGAGAACCAACTACCAGGACCTTGGGAGTTAGATTACTATATGTTGTCTTTCTCTTTCAGGAGAAATAGGATAGTAATATTTTGTTTAATGTTGTTGTGTTGTTTTGACCATCAACAGATCTGGTGCTAGAGGGAGGGCCTGAAGAACAAGCTATAAATCTGGCGCTAGAAGGAGGGCCTGAAGAACAAGTTGGCTCACATTGGGTCATTTTCACTAGATAGGTTTGAGAGAGTTCTTAGATCTTCGTAGAATCCTGAACTATTTGTTGAACTCCAAACCCTTGTTGGGCATAGGCCCCGGGCTCATAGAGTCTTGGTCCAACCTTTATCACCACTACTCACCCCACTTGGGTTTCCACCAAATTCGCCTACACCACCTCATCGACCACCTTCACCCATTCCACAATCGGCTCCACCTGTATCACCGCCAAGACCCATGGCTTACTTCATTAATAACCCTTCACCATTAGGGACTATCCCTAGAGGTATACATGATCTCCCAAAGAACCCAGAGAGGTTCTATCCTAAGTACATGCATGGGGAGTCAAGAAGTACTGAGGAGCACATACAGGCATTTAAAGATGCCTATAAACGTGCTTAGGTGGCTCATCAGGACGTTGTGTGCAGATTGTTTCTCTATTTGTTGGGAGACATGGTGTAAAATTGGTACCTGAACTTACCCCAAGGGTTGGTTCTAGGGTGGACTGATTTAGAGAATGCCTTTATCAATCAGTTCAGGTTTTATGTAGACCCTGCCATCCTTTACCACCAATTTTCCACTATAAGAAAAGAACACCATGAACCACTACCTCTATTCAACACCAGGTTCCAGAGAATGTACCGAAGGTTGCAAGATCCTTACCTAGTGGTTGAGAACATCACCATCTTGGCATACTTAAGGGCTATAGACCCTCTAATTGGCTTGTTCTTGAAAAGGACATATTGTGCTAATGAAACTAACTCTTTG